>CM023486.1:88834009-89267927 GCA_013339685.2 Hyalomma asiaticum | reverse complement strand
AAAGAAGAAAAGAAAGAAAGAAGAAAGAAAGAAAGAAAGAAAAGAAAGGAAAGAAAGAAAGAGGAAGAGAAGAAAGAAAGAAAGAAAGAAAGAAAGAAGAAAGAAAGAAAGAAAGAAAGAAAGAAAGAAAGAAAGAAAGAAAGAAAGAAAGAAAGAAAGAAAGAAAGAAAGAAAGAAAGAAAGAAAGAAAAACAGACGCCGCGAGGTGCCCCCAACACATGCACGTGACATGCTTGTGAAGCCGTTTTGCATAAGAGTAAAGACAAGCACAGACACAGAACTAAAGACAACGGTAAACCCGTTAAGTAGGGGAAGGATACTCGAAGCGGTTCCTCTCGCTTATCACCTAGTCCAGAGAGAACAGCAACACACCAGCGAAGACAGGGGCGACGGTTGGTGTAAACAGATAGCGGGGGTGGCAGTGGAGCTGTAAGGGGGCGGGGCATTCGGTGGAGCGGCTGTTACGATGACGCGTCCTCCACGCGGAGTCAGCAGTCGAGCCTGAGAATGCCGGAACATTGCGAACAACCAAACAAATGTGTATATAAAAAGAAAACCGCAAGAGACTGCGCGGCAATTTCTTCGCTCTATCTCTCGGTTAGCATACCGCGAACACTGCACAGGGGAAGGTGGCGAGAAACAAAACAAAACAAGAAGAAGAAAGATGGTGGGTAGGCGAGGGGGAGAAGCCGCCCCTAAAGTACACCTCCTCGGGGCTGTGGAGGCAGGGGAGCTGGGAGTCGGGAGAGCTGGCAGGCGGGGGAGCTAGGCGGCGGAAAATACATACTGCACGAAAATATAGACACCAGGCTAGGCATACTACGCGCTTTGGAATGGCTGGAAAAACCCGGTAAAGCAAAACCAAGAAAAATTAAAGAAAAGAGAAAGAAGGCAGGAAGGAAGGAAGTGAGGGTCGTTACAAACAGCGGACAGTGCAGTGCGCGCGGAACATCCGTTTCCGGTGGCACACGGCGCTGACGTCATGGGATTCCGAGAGGAACCGCGGCAGCTTATATGGCCTATCCGGGGGCAGTTAGGGGCCACCGGCCGAGCGGCGATGCCCGTAGGGCATGGGCCGTGCGAAGCACTTATTGTACGGCCGATCTTGTTGGCAATACGGTGCAGGATGCCGGAATGTGTGCCTACAGGCCACCGTTGTCCTTTGCTCTAAGCGATGTCACGTGTATGTGTGAACCAACTATGCATTCGGGTTCGTCGTATCGGCATTAGCGCTTACACACACACACACACACACACACACACACACACACACACACACACACACACACACACACACACACACACACACACACACACACACACACGGTAGGATTCACAACTGCAGATTCTCATCCTGGTACGTCAACACGTCAAAGCTTTTAAAACGAAAGCCAAGGTGGCTCTGTTTAGTGCTCTGCATTTTTACGTTCATTGCAGTATGTTTACAGTATGCCTTCATCAATGTAAGTATAAGCTGTGGCTCACACCCAAAGGTAACAAACTAGAGTGCATGGCTTTCACTTTGCCCGCTCTGCAGCTCAAACTGTCGTCTGAAAGTGTAAATGCTCCGCACAACGTCAGCATGCACATACTCTATCACAGCCACAAGTGCGCTTTACAAACGGATAATTGCATAGAATGAAACTCTCACGTCTTGTACATTGACGTGCAGTATTTAACAGTGCGTCATCTTCTATAACTAGCAAACATGTTGCGTGTAGTTATCGCGTACAGTACACGCGATATCCCACAGGTCCTTTGTCTGGCTCGTCGGCCTCACGCCACACTACGCGCGTGGCACTCACGTTTCCATCGCGCACGAGATTTTTCGAAGTCTCACACATACGCCATTTTTCTAGTTCCGTGCAGCTGAACCAGGCCTACGCGTCCATCGAGCGCAGGTTCTCGCGAAGCGAAATATAATAGTGCCAGTGCTCGGAGATGCCCCTTCCTGCCTCTTCCGCTGCAGCACTCACCGCCAGCAAGACGACATGGCGTGGAAGGACACATTTAAGATGCGTTCGCCCTCCCGATTGGTCGAAGAGGCCTGTAGCTTCTGCAGTGAGTCCATGCGTTTATATGTTTCACTGATTGCCCATAAGGCGCAACTGTCAACTCTAGTCTGACCGCCCTTTTTTGTACCCGCGGAACGCGTCTTAGTGCCCGGATAACGGCTGTAGCTTTTGGCTAAGGTCAACTTAAGGACGCCGACAACAGGAGCTAAAATCAGTTCATGCATCGACAACTGAAAAGACCAAAACACGACGCTCGTGCACAAAATGATTCGTGGGACAGCGAGTTTATGAAAGACAGGAAGGGTGGATTCGCCTCTAATATACAGTTTATCACAGAAGGCTCCCTGGGCGCCGCCATAGCGCCTGCTGGGCTGTGCGAAATCTGCGTGACCCCCGCAAAAAACACTGCCGAGGGTTTGTAGTGGCAATTTTGGTGACTTGGTAGGTCTTCATTATCAAACAGTGCACAAACACGAAGGGCCCGCGGGCTGTGCGAAATCTGCGTGACCCCCGCAAAAAACACTGCCGAGGGTTTGTAGTGGCAATTTTGGTGACTTGGTAGGTCTTCATTATCAAACAGTGCACAAACACGAAGGGCCCCGAAACAGACGACACGAGCCTCTTTACTGCCGCGCACAGCCCAATATGGCGGCGCTCCATGCGTCCTGTGAATAGTCTATATGACAGCGGTGAACTCAACTTTCAAGTGAAGTACGCAACTGATTCCCAGAGGGCACGGCCCACGGCCAAAAGAGCAAAGCACTTACAGTTTTCTTCTATAACGTAACCTGCGCACAGCTGCCGCAGGTCGCGGCGGTTTCAAGCCGCTGCCGCTTTGCGCTCGCGAGAAAGAGAGACGAATTCATTGGCGAGCCGCAAACAAGGCGGTGACGGATGTCTTCGGAGGAAATGGCGTCCAGGCCATACCTGGGCGCCACCTCCTCGGCGCGTTTAATGGCACGGAACTGGGCGTCCAGGCCTGCACGTGTGATAAGTTCCTCCCAGGCAAGCCATGGTTCTTTGAATAAACTGCCCCAGGTGCGCACCACTGCACGAAACTAAGAAGTCGGCTCGTATGTGGAACAGCCTGCGCACCCAACCCCTGAATACGGTCGTTTCTATAAAATATAAGCACGCAAAGAAATCGAAGCGCGAACATCGAGGTCCATCCCGTCACTCACGAATTATAGCCTAGACGCACCGCCGCCGCCGTTCTGGCGAAGGGAGCGGCTGAGGAAGAAGAAGAAGCGGATGGCCCATGCGTGGGCCGTCGATTCACGGCCCACGGAAAGAAAGCGCGATGTCAGGACGTATATGCGCTCAACACGACCTAGTTGTATGCAGCGCGAATGCTAAGCTACCGTAATGAAACCAAGGCCGCTGCACTAAAGGGAAACTCGAATATCAACTCTAAACCGCTTACCAGAGGCTGGAATGAAGCCAGATATACACAGGAAAAATATGAAACCAATAGGGCAACGGACAAGTTCGCTTGGTGGCTACACAACGCCGTTCCTCCAGAACGACGCTGATGAAAACGAAAACGGCAGGACGCCACATCAGCGCCAAGTTGCCCCTCGTAGTACGTGTTGTTGAATTCGGCCTTCAAGCACCATTGCGAAGCCGATTTCAGTTTTCGTAAATAAATTCGTAAACGAGCGGCAGTTCTACACGCGTATACAGCAGGTAAACGTGCACGCCGGATGTTTCTCCACAAGAAGATGCTGCGTCTTTTATACTCTGATACCTGTATACTGTATAATTGCGCAGACAGGTATACACTGAAGGGATCGACTGTCGGCCCATAATGCTATGTTAGTCCCACTGGATAAATAACGCTCATGCCAGCCAACGACAACGGGACACTAAAATTAACCATCATTCAGTGACATATCGTTCTCTCACGACGCAGTACTTAATAACTTTGGGCTGAAGCGGGCAATTACTAAAGGGGGTACAAAAAATGACGGTCAGAGTAGCGTTGACAGTTGCGCCTTATTGGCAATCAGCGCGACATATAAACGCATACACCCAGCTGCTCACAATAAGAAATAAACGCTAATGATAAAAGAGGGAATCGATCCCAAGTTCCCAACTAACTAGCTCATTTTTAAGTCATTCCAAGAAACGAAGAAGGTTATACCACGGTAAGGAACCACGTTTACGCAAACACGAAGGCTAAACGCTTCCGTTTCGACCTTCTAACCTAATTAATACTCACCTCCACAAAAGTGCGACGTATTCAGATTCCTTACCGCTTATATCTAGTCGGTGATCAGTTGTGGATGCAAAAATTCTTAGGAGCTTTATAACTCACACGCAGTTGAGTGCTTTGTTCCCTCATCATTCGCTGTATTCTGCCGGCAAACCATCAAGGAACACTTACGAAGTCAATAAGACGCCAATGAAGTAGGCTATTGCGAGCACTTCGGTGAGGCGCCATCAGAGGCGACATTCGATATCAATACTTACTATTGAATGCTGGCATTTCACGTGCCGAACACATGATATAGTTATGACGGACGCCGCGGTGGGGGGCCCTGGATTATTATCGACCACCTTGGGATATTTACCGTACACATCAACCCAAGTAAGCAGGTGTTCTTTTCATCTCGGCCCTATCGAAACGCAGCCACCGTGGCACGGAATCGAACCCTCATCCTCGAACTTAGCAGCGCGACACCTTACCTTCTGAGCTACCCCGGCGTGTGTTGCATCAATTGATGGGGACCTGAGGCCTAGGTGACACTGATTTCCGCAGGGATAACAACACTCTTATAGTGTCGTGCAGTACCACTTTACCTCGCCCTCATTTTAATTATTAAATGCGCATAATGTACCTCGAAGTACGCGTGCATAGGTCGGAGGGGTAGGGGGGGGGGGGGGGGGTAGTGGAGGACGCTTAAGCTTCGCCTTTAAGAATAAAACACGATGGCACGAGCAACATCTGCAGGATATTGCCGCAAGTAACCTAACCGAGTCAGTGCATCCTCTGTATAGGTGGCGCTGCCCGGGCGCGTTGCCGTTGGCATGGTAAAAATGCTGGAAAATGGGTTTGTGTTAGCGTTTCCTCGTAATGATTGATGGATTTGTGGGGTTTAACGTCCCAAAACCACCTCCGATTACGAGAGACGCCGTAGCGAAGGTCTCCAGAAATTCCGACCACCTGGGGTTCTTTAACGTGCACTAACATCGCACAGTACACGGGCCTCAACATTTCGCCTCCATCGAAATGCAGCCGCCGCGGCCAGGATACGATCCCGAGACCTTCGGATCAGCAGCCGAGTGCCATAACCAGTAGACCACCGTGGCGGGGCAGCGTTTCATCGCAAAATAACTATTTTTTTTCTCGTACATTCAAGTGACAAGCCGGGCTATGATGTGTATAGGTTATATTTAAGTCGTAATTAACAATATTTCTGAGTAATTTTACTTCGACGAATGCAGTTTTGTTCCCGAACGCATCTGCGCTATGTCGGAGGGCCTGCGTGGTCGGCGTTGTTCGGGATGGCAATTTCCGGCCACGATCTCAACACCGGTGCAGACGCCGGATTTTATGCGACATCAGCTTCTTAACGATAACACGTTAAAAAAAGTCATAACGAAGTGCGCAAGCATTCTCAGCAGCAATAAAAAGAAATAACGCTTCAGCGTACTCGAAAGTACTGCCTCAGGCTGTATTGTTAAGCAACATTATAGGAAGAACATGGAAGGAGGAGGAATAAACATTTATTTTGAGAAACGGCGATTTTCGCCCGAGGTGGACGGCTCTCTCAGTCCAGAAGCCCGTTGGCTGATGCCGCGGGCCGTGCCCGGTCCACCAGACTTCGCTGGTCCTCCAAGCTCTGGGCCGTTAACACTGCCTCCCACGTGGAAGCAATATTTTTAAAAACTTGTTTGGCCAATAACGTACGTAATGCGATCTTTAAGGAAGGGTTCCCCTAGAGTCCGATTGGTTTCAACTCTTGACTGGGTGCCCGGATGTTTTCGTTTACGTGCCCGCATTTCTTGCGTGGGTTCCCGATGATCTCGTTTGCGTATCCGGATGTTCTGGTGTGGATGCCCAGATGATCTCGTTTGAGTTCCCGGACGTAGATTTTGGCTAAGGTCAACTGAAGGTCGCCGACAACAGGAGCTAAAGCTATTTGATGCATTGAAAAAAAAAAAAAGACAGGGACAAAAACGTGACACTCGTGCACAAATGATTCGCGGACTGTCCGTTAACGGGCGGGAGATTCGCCTCCACTATACGACAGTGGTGAAGTGAGCAACTGATCTCCAGAGGTCATGGCCACAAGAGCAAAGCACTTACTAGTTTTCTTCTATAACGTAACCTGCGTACACCTGCCATAGGCCGCGGCGCTCCGTGACTCACGGCATCGTGTTACGCTCGCTCGCTGCACGCAAGCCGGCGCTGTCGGCCCGGCCCTTCCCAGCGGCGGCCCCGACGGGCAATGAATGGGCGCACGAAGTCAAGGCTGCCGCTCTGCCACGGTTTAAGCGAGCGAAGCTAGAGCGGTCACGGTGTAGTTTATATCTTACAACCGTGGTTCTCTGCTCGAGGGATGGGCGGGAATCGCGGCCACCCCCGTTGGGCGAAGCAACGTTCAACGCGTACACACGCCTAAAGCGAGGCCGCGCAGACAACGACGTTTTCTTTCTTTTGCGCGTGTTTTCGCCGCATCGCAGGGCGTGTTACGGTGAAGCGCGCGTGTAGCGGCGGAACGATGCGCTCAACGAGATCACGCCCCCGTGAAGACATCCGTCACCACCTTGTTTGAGGCTCGCCAATGAATTCGTCTCTCTCTTTCTCAGCGAGCGCAAAGCGGCAGCGGCTTCAAACCGGCTTTTATGCAGCTTTTCTTTTGTTCTCGCTGACGCAAGGCACTAAACGAGTGTCGACCACCCTGTTATACCCGGAAAAAATGCGCCCGTAAATGATAGGTCTGATGCAGTTTACTGTGAAACAAGAAAAATCAACGCATTCTAACGACTTACATGGCCTAGTATGCAGAGCCCAGATAAAGATGAAAAACAAAAAGGAAAGCTCCTATGGGGCAAAGAAACGTGAGATTTGAAAGCTGCTAAACAAAAGAACCGCGTGTATATATAGACACAACATTCCCTATTGCACGCGACAAGTGGTCACTTCAGTGTCAGCTTCATTGTCATTGTCACTACGCGGCAGTGAGTAGGCGTCCACGATCGGGCCTATTAGTTAAGCTTTACTTCATGTATATAGCGAGAGAGTCGGGCAAAGGCTGCTTCAAGAACAGCTGCAGGGAGCAAAAAAAAAAAAAGAAATAAAGAAGAAGAAGAAGAAAAGGAAAAGAAAAGAAAGAAAGAAAACGACCACCGATAACGTCTAAAGGCCCCTGCGACACTTTTTTAACATAGTCTGAAAACGATGCCCACCAGTAATGAGGTTCCCGTGAACACGTGAGTCAAACATTAATGCAGTGAGCGCACCGGAGAACTCGCAATCTGGTTTTGAATACGACTGGAAGGCGCCTTCTTTTAGACATATGACGTCACAAGAAACATGGCCTCCGTTGCTTGAAGTCACGAGGATCTCGAAGTACAACCCCAATGAGTGATCCCATAATCGCGGAAATGTCATCGGTGACGCTTTATTTGTTCGTTTCGAGTTCTCCTGCACTACAGGAGAACACATTTCACGCGTGGTTCAAAAGCAAGCACAGCAATAGCTTTAGGCCTACAAAACCCGACTCGCGCATACCGTCTCAGGTTCGAATAACCACAGTGTCAGTATTCACAGTTAAAAATCTTGCTATTTGAAGTAATACGTTCGTACATTCTAAGCTCGATAATGTGCTCTGGAAGGTATACAAAGGCCGCTGATCCAGTATGAAAGACAACTGTCGGGTCATCGGGCTGCGTACTCATTCATGCACAGAGCTGCAAAAAGCCTCGCTACGTTTCTTGACTGAACTCTCTAATGAACACAGTGGATGCCTGTCTAACCCTACGAGCATGCAACTCCGGATGGATAAGAGTGGTTGATGTGAACGACACAGTGCGCGAAAGATACATAACAAACACAACAAACACACGCTCCAACACTCAACTAAAGCATCTCAGTGAGACCAGTGCCTCTATAGACACCTACTCGTGGGGGAGTAAGGGGGGGGGGGGGGGAATGCTAAGCAGAGTGTAGACCTATAAATCTCCCGAGTCGTCAGAAGCTGGACCACACGCAGGTACAGCGTATACGTCAAGCACGTCACAATGCACGACGAGACGCCGAGTCCACATCGAACACCTCAGCGTCAAGAACAGCTGTGGGCCGGGGTGATAGCGCTAGAAACGCGCCCTTGGTGCCAACCCCATCACTTGTACACACTGGTACGGGCGCGACGATATAGGAACAAAAAGATAGGTTACGCGGCATTCCCAACAGCGCAAGAACTTTCGTGCGCCTGGTCATCCCGAAGCTTGAGAATCGTTCCTGAACGACGGCTGAGCATCACGTCGTCCGACCGTGGCATCTCGTACAACGAGACGGAAATATCTCGGTCATCGCAGACTGCAGCGCAACGCGGGGCAGTAAATAACAACAGCAACGCAGAAACAGGAGAATAAAGAGAAAGAGAAAGAGCGCTGACATTCCCCAGAGAACCAAGCGTATATACCTCTGGAGGTTGCGATGTCTCTTCGTCCTCTCCACTTCCCCCGCCAAAGATTGCATCGCTTGCAAGAACACCGCGCGCATCCTTTCAGAAAAACAGAAGTCGTGAGTTTAAAAAAGAAAGAGAAGAAAGAAAAGAGGGAGAAAGAGGGGGCAAAAAAAGAAGAAGAGGTAAGATTGAAAAGTCTTCTTCATTCATGCTTTTACCTTTCATTCCACGCTGCACCGTGAGCGAAGAACAGAACGAGAACGGAAACAGCGGCGGCTGCGAGGGCCGTCTCGAAAAAATTCTTTCTCAGAGACGCCCGGCAAGCTTCCAGGGAATGAAAAAAAAAAAAAAAGAAACGAAAGAAAACAAGCAGGAAGAAAAAAAAAAGAAACGGGAGCAGAGAAGCACGCATCTCGCTACCAAACAGAGGCGAGCGTCATCGGAGGCCCCAGAGACGAACACCGCGGAAACTTTAATCTCAAGTAAGAGAAGCAGAGAAGGCACGATGAAGATCATGCCGGCAGACGACAACGGAGCATGTACCGCGGTCCGCACAGGAGGAGAGATGTTCATCGTATATACGTCCGTAGATACACGTATATATCTAAAGAGGTGCGCAACTGAAAGAAGCCGCCACGGCCCCCACTGATTTGAACAGATAAGCTCGAGACGGCCACACCGCGCACGGCGGCTACATACCTTTCCGACTTTCTCCAGTTTCCAAAATTGCGACACACCTCCGCGCCTTCACACGCCACCCTTTCCTCTTATGCTGCCCAGCATTTTTCTTCGTTTCTTTATTTGCTTTCTTCCTGTTTCTCTATGTTCTGTATGTCGTGTAGTTATACTTTGCCTCACTAATTCCGTACAGTGCAGAGAAAACCGCGCATTCTGCCTAGCAACCACCAAGTCCTCTTGGTTTGTAAAATATCTTTAGAATCAACCGGCCGTACTCAATAATGACAGGTCCAGCGCTACGATAGGATGTTAATTTGCCTCTGAATGATTCTAGTGTAAAATGGTGTGTGTGTGTGTGTGTGCGTGCGTGTGTGTGTGTGTGTGTGTGTGTGTGTGTGTGTGTGTGTGTGTGTGTGTGTGTGTGTGTGTGTGTGTGTGTGGAGCGTGCGTGCGTTTGAGCACGTGCTTGCGTTGAGTCGTCAAACTCTAAAATACCATTTCCGTATACATACTAGAAGAGGGGAAACGGAGGATGATAGCTCGGCTCATTGTGCAATACTACAATCCATTTATGAATCTGCTTTTGTACGTGAGCCGTACAAAGATTTGACGCCAACGCGGAGGCATACATTGAGCAGCCCCCCGCGCCCGCTGCAGGCGGCGTCCTTCTACTCGCCGCGGAGTCGTGAGCTTGAAGAACCCTGGTGAGAATCAGTGAAACCATGCCGCCGCGACTAGAGTCTCTTGGCTTCGAAACGAAATAAAAGAAACAAACTGCAAAAGAAAAGATATCTAACAAAAAGAAGAACGTCCCGCGCAGCAGGCCGTTTCTTAAAAAGAAATCTCACAGCGGCATCGCAGTGTCTCTGGCGGGAAGAAGCGTATGCATGTGGCACGAAATAACCCCGAAACGTTCGTTCACCGCGCTTGCCGGGAGAAGGCGCAGAAACAAAGCAAATACAAACACAAGAAGAAGCATAATAGAGAAAAGTAGAGGGGAGGAGGTTGACGGGGTGTCGAATACGGGCCATGATACTAGATGGCCTTACCAGCCTTTCCATCATGCTTTTAGTGTGAGTGCACGTACACTACCTATCATACTTGTCAACCTATTTAGTCTATATAATGACTATACAACCCTATAGATTATCGTGCCGAGGTGTTGCCGAACGTGAAAGGCATTTGATCTTACAGAACTGCCTAAAGTATAGTTCAATTGACCAGGTTGATGCCAGGAGCAGATTAATGCCAGGAACAGCGTGGACACTTATAGGTTAACGAACATTCAAAGCTACACGTATTTCAAATGTGAGAGGCATACCTTAAAACGGGACGAAACTGTAAGTAGATGTCTTCGTATTTCCATATTTACTCTGTTTAAGTCTCTCTCTCTCTCTCTGTGTGTGTGCGTGCGTGAGTGCGTGCGTGCGTGCGTGCGTGCGTGCGTTTGAGCACGTGCTTGCGTTGAGTCGTCAAACTCTAAAATACCATTTCCGTATACATACTAGAAGAGGGGAAACGGAGGATGATAGCTCGCCTCATTGTGCAATACTACAACCCATTTATGAATCTGCCTTTGTGCGTGAGCCGTACAAAGATTTGACGCCAACGCGGAGGCATACATTGAGCAGCCCCCCGCGCCCGCTGCAGGCGGCGTCCTTCTACTCGCCGCGGAGTCGTGAGCTTGAAGAAACCTGGTGAGAATCAGTGAAACCATGCCGCCGCGACTAGAGTCTCTTGGCTTCGAAACGAAATAAAAGAAACAAACTGCAAAAGAAAAGATATCTAACAAAAAGAAGAACGTCCCGCGCAGCAGGCCGTTTCTTAAAAAGAAATCTCACAGCGGCATCGCAGTGTCTCTGGCGGGAAGAAGCGTATGCATGTGGCACGAAATAACCCCGAAACGTTCGTTCACCGCGCTTGCCGGGAGAAGGCGCAGAAACAAAGCAAATACAAACACAAGAAGAAGCATAATAGAGAAAAGTAGAGGGGAGGAGGTTGACGGGGTGTCGAATACGGGCCATGATACTAGATGGCCTTACCAGCCTTTCCATCATGCTTTTAGTGTGAGTGCACGTACACTACCTATCATACTTGTCAACCTATTTAGTCTATATAATGACTATACAACCCTATAGATTATCGTGCCGAGGTGTTGCCGAACGTGAAAGGCAATTTGATCTTACAGAACTGCCTAAAGTATAGTTCAATTGGCCAGGTTAATGCCAGGAGCAGATTAATGCCAGGAACAGCGTGGACACTTATAGGTTAACGAACATTCAAAGCTACACGTATTTCAAATGTGAGAGGCATACCTTAAAACGGGACGAAACTGTAAGTAGATGTCTTCGTATTTCCATATTTACTCTGTTTAAGTCTCTCTCTCTCTCTCTGTGTGTGTGCGTGCGTGAGAGAGAGAGAGAGATGAAGGTATAGTAAAAAATATCTTGCGTATATGCATCGAACCAAACGAAACAAAATGCGACTCCACTGGCCAATGCCTAAATAATTCAGAGGACGAGTGAAAGCATCGGAAGCACGCTTTTACAACTCCTCTTGCCCGTGTACGCATTTACCAAGCCAAAAACTCCTTTCTTTTTTGTTCTTTATTGCTTTTCGATGCCAGTGCGCAGCATATAGGGGAGAAACACGCTACCAAACCGAATCGCCAAAGAACTGGGTCAGCAGAAAAACTTTCAGCGCCTTCAATAATACACGCACACGCACACACGCACACACGCACACACACACACACACAAAGAAAGAAGCAAGTCATTTCAGCACAATCTTATTTTCTTCGCGTCCGCCTTCCATACGAGCACCTACATCCAAGTCACTCGGCAGCCCAAGCTTGGCGCTTTAAACAACTCAGCAAGGCCGACCTGAAGGACGAGCACGTCTCGACCGGGACACAACGAACAGGCCCAATATTTACGCGCGAGCAGCCGGCCGCTGAGGAAAATGCGACTTACAAACCCGGACTCGGAGAACCTGGCGTGGACATTTACGGCTTCTAGCGTAGCGAGCTCCGGCCCGCCGGCCCCGTTCCGTTGTACAGGAGCGGCTGATATTCGCCGGAACATGCCGCTTCTTACGAACTTACCGTTGATACAGCCATATATACCCCTCCTCACACCGTTACCTACGTTTGCAGCCTTTCGTTTAACGAGACAAACGTGCACACACGCGCGCTCGTATTATATATATATATATATATATATACTAGAGAGAGAGAGAGAGAGAGAGAGAGAGAGAAGCGATCCAGTGCACACACACACACTTGTGAATAACACACGAAGAAAATAGTCTATGTGACTACGTGCATCGATATTACACGGCTTTGAAGCACAAGTAGTATAGATGTGGAAAGAAAGACCTCGATAGAACGTAAAAAGAAGGAAAGAAAGGAGAGAAATCAAAGGAATAACGTTTTCCGAGGAGGTTATACAGGGAACAGCGCTTCACTACCGGTGGACATCGCTGGTCGATCTCTCCTTCAGGGCGAAATATATCGGGAGAAACGGGTCGTTAAAAAGACGATCACTGCCGGCTTCCGCAGTGTCCTTGCGATGCGGCCTGGACGTGCGAAGGCATTTCTTACACGGTCGACGAAAAGAAGATGTAGCCCATTAAGGAGCGCGTTTGTCTTTTATGTACTCCCGTATATATAGACTAGGCGGTCCTTTCTCTGTATACGAGACCATAAAACTTGGACCAGCTGACAATGTACGATGGTTACTTGTAGCTCGCGCGCCCACCACCGCTACAGTGACCTATAGGACAACTCTAGGGCACTCTGCCCACCACAAGAATGCTGCTATGGCGTGCGCAGCACGCACGAACGAATGATCTGTTGAAACACAGCATCGTCGTGGCGCGCGCGCGTAATCTCGGAGGACATGGTGATGCAGTGCGAGTCTCCGTAACGGCCGGCAGCGGGAGCGATGTCTTAAGTGTGCAGCGTTAAGTGCGTAGCGTAAACTGCTTTGTATGTTAAGTGCGGTTTGTGAAGTGCGACACGTCGAGTGAGGTATGTGGAATGCATTTAAAGGCTGATGTGGGCCATGGGTGTTCTTCCAATCTGGTTGACGTGTGCCCTGAGTGTTCTTATGCAACTCTCAGCGTTTCCATATAGTGGAGACGTTCAGAGTACTGCGGGAGTACAGACTGGGGCAATACTGATAGGCAGGGGTTGTCACCAATGTAGGTAACAGTACATCAGAGAATCGGAGCCTTGGTAATGGAGAAAGAAAATCAGACAGGTACGGCCTGGGATTGCAAGAGAATAGGTAACGCTAGTGTGTAACAAGAAGATCGTGTGGCTATGAGACAACACAGAGTGAAAGAACGAATCGGCATGTAACCCTTACCGCCCAAAAACACAAGCCAATTGTCCAGCTTGGTCGCTGCCCCCCGCTCGGTCCCTATAGACCTTTAGAGCTTTTTCTGAGCACATTTGAGCATCGTTATATTGGACTGATAGCGCTGCCGTTTTCGATCTTCAGCATCTATATGACGATAATACCTCAGATGCCGTAGATAATACCTCTCTCTTTCTGTCTCTGAGATGAATAGGCATGAACGCAGTTGTACGACGTAATATAGCATTTCGACGTGGTATAGCATTGTTTATTTGAAACTAGGGCACACAACTGTGAAACCATTCGTGTACACTGCAGGCGCAAGATGGCCTTGCCCACGAAGCCAAAGTAAAATCGTCTATAGGCTGGCCACGTGCGGCACAAGCACGTAAGCCAGGCCCAGATGGCAATGATTTTATACATATATACGTAATCAAGAGTACGTTCCCGAGTCTGTAAAATATTGCGTCCAAAGTTTGAGATGCAATCGAACGATTGATGATCCGCATGGGCTACACATAGGAGAAGGCAAGCCGATGTGTCAGCGACTCATATACGGGGAAAACGGAAACGCCCGCTCTTTTTCTTTCCTGAACCTTCGGTCGCAAATATTTCTCGGCGCCAGATCAGAGAAGAAAAAAAAAAACACCGCGGACAGCGAGTAGTGTACGTGCGTGGATTATACGATTTGGCCGAGTGATACGCGCCGTATGATGCGTCACGAGATCCGACCTCGAGAGGATAGGTTGGCCAGACGGCATGGGTTTTCTTCGTAGTAGGCAAACACAAGACGGGAGAGTCTTCTTTTTCTGTTTTATTTGTTTCAAACTGCCCGCAGCGGCCGCGCATGGAGTCTTTACGAACGGTCAATTTATAAGGCGGACGCAAAGCACCACAGGTGGCTGAAGTCATCCCCCCCCCCCCCCCACACACACACACACAACTTCCAAGAAAGCAAGCAGAATGGAATAACACACGACGGTTTATGAAAGCAAGAAAAGAAATATCCACACGTGTGACTAACTTCTATCTTCGATACCATCGTTTTTTACACTCGCCACCGGTCCTCGAGGCCATGACGCGATCGGTGGATGTCGGCATACAAAACAGTGCAGGCCTCCGTGACTCTGCGACTCTTATCAGGAGCTCATATCAAGTAGTGGTGTGCCGGAAAGTTCTTGAGGTTAGATTACTACGCTTCATCTCTAGCGGCAGTGAGCTTGCCGGTAGGAGATGCAAAGAGGGAACTCGCTGAAGAATAACTGGAATGTCGGCTGAGAACGTGTTGACGTTACATGCTAATGTAATGTACCAGCAATATTGACTAAAAGGAAGGCGACAAATCGCTACGTTAGTGAACCTATAGCAGTACGAGCGAGTTCGTTGAGCGTAACGTATACTCTCAACACAGTCGACAAGTACGCGACCAGGTGAGACTTGTTATACTTCTTTTTTTTCGTCCAAGTTCATTGTACGCGTTCCGGCACTTGCGCAGTACACCATGGATTCAGTGCACCCACGAGGGCTGTGAGTGTACCAATGACAGAGGGCTTGCCATTACTGTCCACCACTACGCGGCGGGACAGCTACACAGACCAGTAAATCTGATTTAACGGCCTCCCGATAGGGAGTCCTTACGTAGCTCCTCAGGATTAATTAATGTTCATTGTCTGTCTGTCTGTCTGTCTGTCTGTCTGTCTGTCTGTCTGTCTGTCTGTCTGTCTGTCTGTCGCGTTTAACCAGCATTGTGACGAGTACACTGGTGCTGGGAATCGAATCCGCGATGTCCCTTCGCTAAAGAGCAAATATCATCTCGATCACTGGGAACAAAATAGTGGTTCGAGTAAGACCACACAAAAAAAAAAAGAAGGAGAAGAAGAAAGAGAAGGAAAGACACGATGGCGCTACATAGAAAACGTAAATTCTGCCGTCCCAAATGTGGAACAGCTAGAGCCACGAGTCGTCATAATGATCATCCTGACCTCTCGATTCGCTTGTACCCCGCTTCGTTCCGACCAGGAAAAAAGAAAATAAAACGAAGAAATAACGACGCGCATTGCCCGCAGCTGTTGCTTGGGCACTTCAAACTTACGTAAACGGCGTTCTGCAAAGAGACGGGAGGGGAGAGTCCCGAGCCCAGACCTCGAGCAGGGTACGACACCTCGGCCGAAAGAACAACTAAACGCATAGCGCAGCGGTCCAGCGCGGGGCTGCATAGCGCGCGCCGCTTAACCCGAACGCCAGGAAGACGAAACGACTTCATCGTTCGCGCAGGCTGGCAGCCCGATGGTTGGCTCAACGGGCGTAGAAGTCACCGAAAGATGACGCCGTCGTAATGCACCACCACCCTCAGAACCACACTTTAACTCCCACCACTGCCCCACCCTTATCCCTCCATCCAGTGGCCCTTCATTCTCTCCTAGCTCATCCACAGCCAAGGCAACACAAACCCGCATCGCCTATAACGTCTCGTTCTTCCTCATGCTGGAAGAAAATAGCACCATCACGGTTCATACCTCTCCCCGTATCCGTTTCTCCTTCCATCTGCTCTCCGCATATAAGAGATCCGGAGTTCCTTCCAAACCATGTTCCCTTAGCTCCCCCTCCCTCCCTCCCTCCCTCGCTCCTTGTTCCCTTCCGAGATCTCGACCGCCTGCCGTGCCGTTTCCGTGTTTGAAACCGATAGCCCGGGCCGCTTTATTTACGCTGCCGGACGGCAGCGGCGCCATCGGGTTGGCCAGCAATCCTACACGACGCCAACGCACTGCCGCTACACCCCGGTAATATGTGCGCGCGTGCATTGCACTGCATTGCAGCCCGGTTCATGCGCACGAGCGCCGTATGGCGCCGCGCTCGCCTCATTCGGAAAGAAGTCGCCGAAGAAAGAACAAGGACTTCTACACTGCAGAGAAGGGCATCGTAAACTTGCTCTGCCGCCAACGTGAGGACCGAGTGAGCCGGCGAGCCATTGAAACGTATAGAGGGAAACACACACGGGAGCTTTATTTTTGTTTTTGGGGTGGGGGGGGTTCGTGTTTGTGCCTCCAGCAGTTAAACTTTCCCTCTCTCGAAATACGTCTCGTCCTCCGCCGATGTTTAGATAGACGTGCGCAAAAAATATATACACATCAGCGCGCAGGATGGCGAACCGGTTCGAAAGGATTCGAAACGGTGCTTCCGTGGGTGAAGTCAGTCGAGAAATTGGAAAAGCGGGGGAAGCGGGTGGTTGGCCGAAGGAAATTGGAGAGAGACAGAGAGAGAATAGAGAAGGGAGGGATTTACCGCATCTTCTCCGGACGAGGACCAGCGGTCATTACGCGTGCCGAACATCCTTCTCACGGTGCGACCTCCGCATCCTCTTTCTTGCTCGGCCATCGTTTTTTCGGACGAGTCCACTGAAGTTCTATAATGCCGCTGCGTGCTTGCGCCGCCCGCTCTTCCGAGACATTTTCGGGACGGAATGAGTTCTTCGAGACGGTGTTCTCAGTTGCACCGAAAAAAACATTAAAAAAAAAGAAAAACGTAACACAGATCGAGAGAAACTAGCGGAAGATGGACACCAATAGCACCGGCGAAAGACGTTATTGGGCGCGTTTCTATAAAACTGTATATAAAACGCGTCTATATAGTAAACTAAGCCGAATGAGATGGCTCAATGACGGACTGAATTCACGTGTATGTGTGTGAACCGATCGACATAGGGCCTGATTCACTCCGCGAAGGAGAATTGAGCGTCAAGATGAGAAAAAGAGTGTAAGCACAGCGCTTCAAGGTATTTTTGGGCGATCAGGGACATTTTAAAATAAAGAACTGAAAAGAAAGACAAAAAAAAAAAAGAAGGTAAGGGTATGCGAGGGAAAGGCAAGAATGTCCTACAACTGTCTCAACTGTCTCAGCTCTTGAATAAAAATAGCTTAATGCAATCAACCCAGCCCGTTCCTTAATGTTACACGAGCTAGTTAAGAACTGAGAACTCCTTAAAAACCTTCTTTGAGCGAATGCAGTTCGAGTCATGCGAGCAAAAGCCTTCTACTGAGGGCTTAATGGAGACTCAGCTTGAGGTATACGCATTCAGACCCCACGCAGCGTGAGAGGGGGGACAGAAAAAACGCGAAATTTAGAGCCATATAACAGTCGAGCGCGGCCCGAATTCGCGAAAAAGAAAGAAGTATCGACAGGAAAAAAAATTACTCGTCGGCGCTGTGGCAGCAGAATTAAGACTACTTTGAGAACATATTCGAAAAATAAATGCAAGGAAAAAAACTACACACGAAAGAAGAATTAGAAGGTGGTGACGAGAGCGGAGAGCGAACTCGCAAAAGTTTTCGTTTTGTCTGTTTACGGGAGAAGCTAAGCTGGCTGTGATCGATAAATTGGAAGATCGAAGAACGGATCCATTTTCGGACGCAGCCGGTTGCACGAGCATTACATACATATGCCAGCAAGCGTGTCAGGTGCTGGAGAGAACACCGATGTACCCATCGTCTCGTGATCTCTCTTCCCAGACGCCCCCTCCGCCTCCCCCCCCCCCCCCCCCCGACACCTTCCGCCATAAAAAAACAAGAAAAAAAATCTTATCCGCGTACCCAAAAGGAAAAGAAAGTACCGTGGTCTGACAACCATGCGCGTGTACACCATCTTCTTCAACTTTCGCTCCAAACACCAAACGCTGTCTTCTTTTTCCTTCTTTTTTTTTACTTTTTTTCTTTTACTTATACTTCTTATCATTAGTAATAAATATTGAACTTGCCAGAACGGAGGGAAAAAAAGAAAATAACAACGGTGAATAAGTTAGCCAACGCCGACCGAGGTGAGCAAGCACGCCAAATCTATCCTTCTTATACATGTACGCGAGCGTATATATACTTCCCGCATTTTTCTATTTTTTTTTTTTTTTTGCACGCTAGCATAGCGTTTATATAACCCTGGTTACGAGTTGAAGCAGTCGAGATTGAAGCAAAAACGTACATCAACACGAGACTGATGCCACCATGTAAATTGTCAAGAAAAGAAAGAAGGAAGGAAGGAAAAAGGGAAATAAAAGGTGTGTATGTGTGTGTAAAGGGGCGATGGCGGGAAATTAGCATCGGAAATCAAATAGGATCGAGCGGCCGGCAACGAGGGCCTCAGTATGGATGGAGGCCGGGAGTGCCTAAAAAGGGGCGCAACGGAGAGACTAGATCAGGTGGCTTTTTCTTTTCCGTCTCTTTTCCTTCTCGCCTTTTTTTTTTTTCTTGCGCACTGCGGAACATCATGCGCTTCGCGAGAGTGAGTGAGACAGATATATTGTGGAAAAAAAGGAAAAAGAAGGAATCGACGAGCTAAAGGAAAACGACCGAAGGTATGTCGAGGACGGATGAAGTGCTAAAGAACCCGATACGGCAGCGAAGGGCAAACTGCAAACGGGAAGGCAGTATCCGCAGATGGAACACACGTGCTATTCGACAATATTAATAACCCGTAAGTGCGTATATATATATATATATATATATATATATATATATATATATATATATATATATATATATATATATATATATATATATATATATATATACGCACGAAACAGCGGTAAGTGCCATGAGCAAGACAAATCGATGTCCCAGACAGGGGTCGCAGTGTACAGGGCAGCACCAGAAGCTGAAGCACGAGTGTGCTGTAGCGCGGAGGCTCGGGAGATTCGGGAGTGCTCTGCATTAATTTTGTATGGAACGCATAAAACACAATCACGAAAAGGCGGCCAGTGCAAAATTATATGCGGCATAGTTCTTCCTTTCGTTACTTTTTTTCTTTTTAAGGACCTCCCCAGACGCCGAAGTCAAGCATATATCGTATTTCGCCGCTTGTCACCCACGGTTGCACTTCCGAATCGAACGGCTAGAGAAATAAAGGTACTCGCCGAAACCATCAATTACGCGTGGCAGAATTTGCGAAACCTGTCCGTTCGTAAGTTCTATTGGCCGTTGTTTCGGCAGACACTTTCGCCGGTAATATGTCCAGCTCGACGACTGGCTGCAACTCACGAAGGTGAGAACATGCTAGCGAATCAGGATCGATCGCCTTGGAAAGAAATATTTCCGAGTAGTGAATTCCCTTTGCTATTTGCTGGCCGTGCGTGCACCTGCCAGTGATACACCCGTTGTCGATATTAAGCGATGTTCTCGCGCATAATGCCAACAAGGTGTGACGAACTCTTTAATCAATACACGCTTGTGCCCTTGCCCTTAAACTCGGACCGCCTTTGCCAATTCGTTATTGCGTAAGGCTCTTGCGTTATAGCCATCGATGCGAAAGAGCACTTATAATGCTGTTACTGAACTAGTATAGCCTTGACTATACTTGTACTAGTGGTGTCAGCGTATAACTCAGGAGAGACGACTGTCCGCCTCATATGCCTCTGAGGCACACAAGAAAAAAAAAATATCTGAAGTCTTCAGGCTGCCGTGGCCGCCGGGAAGGGTCCACGCATTTTCTATATACTTCCTATGAACGCCTTTATCATCCGAATCTCTCTTGCTTTGCTTTTTCTTTGCTTTTTGTCTTTTTCGTCGTCTCGCCAGCATACAAAGAAACTTACTTACGCACTCCTAATAGAAAGAAAACAAAAGATAAAGATCTCATACAACAGAAAGGACGGACGCGATAGAGAAGTAAAGAAGGGAAAGATTGGACGGCACTCAATTAGACACCACGCGCCTCGGCATATACGGCGTCCGCGCGGAAGTAACGATAACAACGGGACCAGACTCGCACAGCGGAAAACTCCATCACGAAGACAGCGCACGATGTGATGAAGCGCTGAGAAAAGCACACTCTCTCACTCTCTCTCGCCCACACATTTCCAGCCTCTCTTTCCTCTTTCCACATCTAATGGCCTCCCCTTCTTCCACACGAGCCTACAGAGTGGCAAAAAACTGCGAGACCATATATACAGTGCCTGCGGGCCGTAGGGGTGGTTCGGCCACCCTAAATGCACCTCTCCAGCCCATGCAACCCGCGACTGTGGGACGTGCTCTGCCTTCGCACTTCCACGCAACGAAGCCGGCGGCATGGCCAATCCAATCAGGGACGGAGCAAACATGCAAGCGCCGCCGTATCCTCACGGCCGCCATGAATGATCTTTGGAGGAAGTTCCCCTAGCTAAATGCCTCTGCTGGCAGACGTACGGCCGCTTCAGTGTTTTCATTTCCCTAATCCTTTCTGTACTTCTCACTTTGTTTTATTTCCCAATTGGCACCATTCGTTTTCCGATTACATGCGGCAACTCATATAACTGGAACGACAGTGCCAGTGTAGACATACGGTAGAAGCAGATACCTATGTATGTATGTATGTATGTATGTATGTATGTATGTATGTATGTATGTATGTATGTATGTATGTATGTATGTATGTATGTCCGCGTGCATGTATGTATGTATGTATGTATGTATGTATGTATGTATGTATGTATGTACGTACGCATGCACGTATGTATGTATGTATGTATGTTTGTATGTAAGCACGCCAATGGGTATCTGCCTCTACTAGCGGTATTCTATAGAATCTAAGCGGTCCACTTGCAGTCCACTTAGCTTCATTGGCTGAATTATCTCCGACCGAACTATGGCTGCTACGTATGATCTGCGTGTTTGATTATGTCAGTTATGACAGATGCGTACATAACGTACATTCTACAGGTTCTAGAACATGCTAAACCGCGGTCACCATTGTCCTCTCTGCACGCGAATGTCGTGCCCATATACCTGGCAGGCAGGGCGCGCTGTCGCTGATGGAGGCGTGATCCGCGATTCCGATCAGGCCGTGAAGTTTGCCGAGCTCTCGCCCTCCCCATATGGGCAACCCAACACACACACACACACACACACACACACACACACACACACACACACACACACACACACACACACACACACACACACACACGACTAGACTTATCCTCGCCGGTCGTATAGCCCTCGGTGAATGGCTCCCCCTAACTCTCTTCCTCCTGCTCATGGCAACGGGGAAACTGATTCAAGATCGCCTCGGTCACCGAAGGCCCCATAAAGGAGTTCGTTTGCGGTTCGAAACTTCGCCTCGAGCTGTCACGTGTGGTGCCAGACTCTTACGGGGAAATGACGTAGAAGTGGCCTTTAGGACCGTGTACAGAACATTGTAAAAGATGATCAAGGGGCCGCACAGGTAGCCCCCGCTAATAAAATAAAGCCATACAGTCACATCTCGTGAAATTACAGCGACGCATATATAACAGGCGCCGGCCGCGGTTACCTCGGGAAAAACATAACTCGTGAATTGACACTTTAAAATAAGTACAACGTTTATACTGGCGCCTCCTTACTCGACATCTATGAGGCCAAAATATTCAAGGCACAAGAACCTCGCACAGTGAATAATTTGTAATTATCTGCGTCGCAATTTTTCTGATGTAACGTCCTCCCTGAAGTTAATACTGTACAAAACATTAGTTCGTTCAGAGCTTAGAGTACGCATGCGCCATCCAGGTTCCCACACAAATAACCCTCATTCAAACACTCGAAGACATCAGAATCGTGCAGCACGTTTAACCTTACCACGTCATTCCAGTGTCACGGCCATTAAGAAAACCTTAAACTTGTCTGACTTTTCATGACGCCGAAAATCATCTATTGTCTTAATCTTTTTGGGAAAAATCTACCACTGTAGCAATGATTTGAACACCCTGTTCCACCCGCTTTGCTACATGTCTGTAAAGACCGATCACCGTTTTCATATGGGTGTTTCCTCATGTCACACAAAACTGACGAAATGACTTCTTTGTTACCTGAAGAAACGTCCAATGGAACCACCTTGCCGCCTCAATTGTAAGCATCATCGATGACCACACGTAAGACAATGCCGTTAAAAACGCCTTTTAACCATTTATTTTGTTTCCTTTTTCCCCCTTTGTCGTTTGTTTGTTTGCTTTACTTGGCTGTCTTTACAAGTCCTCAGGTTTTCCTTTCTCGCCTTTTTCGGTAGTACCTTCGTGCCCGGAAAGTATTTCAATAAATAAATAAATAAATAAATAAATAAATAAATAAATAAATAAACATTAAATTCCGAGAGATTCTTCTATAGGTACAAGGTTGCAGCACCTAGCTTTTCATTACCGGGATCTTTTCCCATATATCTTGTCCTTTTTACTTAAATGTCCTAATTCCACTCGTCCATAGAGGCCAATGCCCACCGCGGGGGCGAGCTACCTGCAAAGGGGGGATCGACAAAACAAACAAGAAAACAAAATCGATACTCATATATACAAGTCGAGAACTCTCATGCTAGCACAGAAATAATTTTAAAAAAGGAAAGACAAAGAAAGTTTCCCATAAAAGAAAATAACTTCATATGCAGGAACGGAAGCGCGTCAACTAAATGCCGGTTTTACGCTGGCTGGAAAGTCGGTCAGTTCGCCATACAGTTTTGCCCGAGCGCTAACTAAAGCGACACGCATGCAATAAAAAATTTTACACTTTCACCAATGGCACCGTAAAACTCGTGTATACGAGAGGCGGACGGAGAGAAAGAATTTTTTTAGCACACTCCCTCTCCACCGCCCTTCCGTTCGCACTATGTCCTTCAAGAGCTTCAGTTCTGCTCGCCAACGATGCGCACTGGCAAAAAGCTGCAATGCACATAACACACAAAGCGAAGGACAGACGAGCGCTTTCGCTTTTAATTGCGCTCTTCCACGGCATCGAGGTCAATCAAGCTAATTACGGGGAGGGTCGCAGCTAGGATCCGCCGCGCCATCAACTCTCTTCAATAGAGAGGCCGCGCTGTTGAGAAGAAAGAAAGAAAGAAAGAAAGAAAGAAAGAAAGAAGAAAGAAAGAAAGAAAGAAAGAAAGAGGGAAACCAGACGCCACACGATTCGATTTTTGTTCCTCCCTCTCTCTACGGTATATATACCTATATGTATAGACAAGAACTAACGGTGTACAATATAGACGGAAGGGGGCGGATGGTTTGGTAGAGAAGGCAACGACGGGGGTTGGTATGGGAAGAGACTGGGGGAAAACCCAGACGATCGGGCCTAGCGTACTTTTTTTTCTTTTTCTACATTTTTCGTTCCAGCCTTTTTCGTTCATCTTTTTCGCTGGTAAAAAGCGAAATCGCCCGCCGATGTTATCGAGCTAGTGATGTCCTCGTCGTCGCCTGCAGCCTCTAAGAGGTACGTCAGTCTGTTGGGTGAATACGGTGGGTCATCGGTTGAACTGCAAGTTAGTTAGTTAGTTAGTTAGTTAGTTAGTTAGTTAGTTAGTTAGTTAGTTAGTTAGTTAGTTAGTTAGTTAGTTAGTTAGTTAGTTAGACAAATGGCTGGCCGACTGATTCATGCTGCACAGGCAACCATTCCCAATGCAGAACATTGGGTAAGATAGGTCGGACAGGCGTAGTCAGTCAGGAAGGATTTCATGAAATAATGATATCTCCACCGTGGTTTTGTCGAAGTGCCCCTACACATAAAGGCAGGTTAGCCTTTGAATTTCGTCCACGTAAGACAGCCCGGAGACATGTTGAATTCGGTCAGAAATTTTCGTCGACATCGAACACAGTTAAAGAAATTCGTTCGCCCAGGAAGCGACGTCTCAAGAAAGATACAACTATCTGCCCGTGGTGATAACTGCTCGGTCGTAACCACGATACAACAGGCGTTCTTGCATTTGGTCCCTCCTCGAAATGCGCCTGCGCGGCCCGGAACCGAGCGCGCGTCCTCCAGCTTGGAACTGTGTACGTACGAGTAGACAAAGTGTACACAGTGTACGAGCACACTGTGTACGTCAGTTCCACTGGCTCAACGAACAGGCCTAGGAGGAGTTGATAGGGTAACAAACCAGTAACCCGCTTTCCCTTTACCATTTCTCCTTTCCTCTCTGTCCTTCAATATCGTTAATCAATCCTTCGCTCGTGGTGGCCTCGCGGCAATATATCTTCAGGTTTGTAGCAGCGAAACGCGAGGACACAAAAGAACAGAAAGGCGAGGAGGACACTACACTCCGTATTCCGAAGAAAGCCGAGTCGGTCTCGACATTCAGCTTCAAGTATATTTCGGCTTTAGTGAACCGTAAAATTTGCGCGTTTGTACAGCACTGGCTTCCAACAGCCTATATATCCACAGCTTCCTCTCCCGCATCTAATACAGTCAGAATCTCGCAGTTATTTCGACGTCGTTTTTTTTTTTTTTTTCCAGTCAATAGACGGCGCCAGCATCCGCCCAGCTTCGGAGCTTCGGGGAAGCCTTTTCTTCGCTCGAGCCGCGACCCGCATGCCCAAGAAGCCGTGGCTTTGTCTAGCGCACTATACGAAACAGCGCAAACAGTAAACAGCAGCACGAGATGTGAAGGGGGGGGAGGATGGGGCACCGACCCCTACAACGCCGGCCACCCAATTCACTTTCCAATACGCCCAACGCCGTTTGCGCTTTTTATGTTTCTTCGTCGCTGATTTCCCGCACAAGCGAGCAAGCAAAAGTGGTTGGCCTGGCGTGGCACCCCCGTGCCAGCTCCGGGGGCGGCCACGGGCTCGCTGGCTGTTCGGCGGGAAGGAGGGAATAGGGGCTAAGTAGTTTCATATGCGACACACGTATAAGAAAGCAGGTTCAGACTTCAGCCACACACTGATTTCGAAGAGCTCTCCGCGTGTTGCACGTCATCGTACAGTTATTTGTTGTTTTTGTATACAAGTACACTCGCAGCTGCGCAGTATAGGAAACGCCATATTTCTACATCACTCCAAAACAGCGTCCTTCGTTTAAGTGCGAGGAACCTTATACACTTGGGCTGTCGGCGTCTCCTACATGTCACGGAACGAACGTTTTCAAACTACGGTCAAATGGCCCATTTCATTTTGTGATCATCAGCACTGTTATCACTTGGTCCACCTCCTTTCGTCATCAGTGTGGTTAGCACTACGTAGTGCTAACCACACCTAGCAGGTTAGCACGCTAAAGAAGCCGGCAGCCCAAGCCAAACCTCTTAAATCATCCATCCATCCGTTCGTGCACTCGCCTGTTTCTCTCTGCCTCTATCACGTGCTCACAGCGCGCGATTCCCTGGAAAATATTAGGCTCGTCTCATGGTCTCAAATGGAGTAGTAGAAAACACCACAACCAGCCTACATGATAACTGCAAAATCACACGTCGATATAACCTCAGCAACAGGGACGGATAGCGTGGACGTTAGACAGGTCTCTGAGGGGCTGCACATGCCCAGCACCATGATGGCCTATACAGAATTCCAGCTAATGAGTGAACTAGGCAACCCAATGGAAGTTAACTGACTGCGCCGATACTGCTTTGCTGTTGACGCATCAGCTTCAATTCCTGCCTCACACCGTCGAGACGGATCGACCACACTGAAACTAATATCTGCCTCTGCGCTATTGTGATTCCCAAGTTTATTTATCTAATCCTCTTTCACCCTCAGTCAACCAAAAGTGCACCAAGTGCTATGGGCTAAACGCTAGGAGCTAAAGCTAATGAAGTGAAAAACGGGAAGCCACTAAACCAACGCACAGCTCATCATACAGCACTACTGTCGTCGCAGCAGCAGCGAAACTACTCGCGGATAGGGTAGAACGGTACCGAAAGCCCAGTGTTCTCTCCCGTCCCCCCCCCCCCCCCTCCACCACCCTTTTCCTTGTTTTTTTTTCCTGCTTTTTATCATTTCTTCTGATAGAGTTGCGCATCCCCGTACGCATGGCCTGCAACCACCCAACCGCCACAGCAAGAGAACGGCGCGTCACGCAGCCAAAAGCAGACAGTAATGAAGCCAAGCGGAGCTTAAAATCGTCAGCGCTATGGTTGGCCTATAAGCTACTCAAATTTGTGTTACTCAGTTGCCAGTCTGCGCTTCACATAACATTCCCTTCCTTTTTTCTACTGAGTTGTGTAACTGTGCTGCCGCAACGTGAAAATAAAAATAACAAAACAAAAGCGAGCAGGGGATGGACGGTGCCGCAACGGCAGTCAAAAGGGGCGCTTGTTACGCCCGTGTTAACTAGGGCGCAAAGTGGCCAGACACAAAGCGAAAGAAAGCAGCGGGGGAAGTGGCCAGTGCGCGCACGCGTAGAACAAAAGAGCGGGCGGCGCAGACTCGCGCTCCAGAAAGCGACGGGCGGAAATGAGGAAGACGAGACACAAGGGAACGGAAGGAAGCGCACAGACTGCAGATAACAGTCACGCCGCGAGGGGGCACCCGGCGCCAGAGCGCTACACGCCACGTTGGAACGCCGTGTCAGCGACAGTGGTGACACCGCGCACTGGCCCACCGTACCTCTCGCCCAAGGTAATGAATTGAGCAAGCAAAGAGAGGTAGATGAAGTGATCGGAAGAGGGGAAGGCGGAGGAGAAGACCTAGGCCAAAGAGATGCTCAGAGATAGATGGTCGTGGTGGCGCGACGATAACGGTGATAGTGATAATGACGAAGATGACGACCACAACGGCGAAGAGGAGGAGAACAGGCACGGAGTGTTGCCGACGTTACACAGGGCTGATTATCCTTAACTATCATACACTATAAGGAGATGGGAAATTTGCATTTTGTATACGCCGATACAACGCAACGATCGTTGGCGATATAGACAACAACGGGAACCTAAAGAAGCAAGGATCACTCCTCGTAAACGGAAAGAGCCACAGAAGCCAAAAGAAGGGATACGGGGTGCATAACTTGTTGTTTCAATATGAAATGTATGTATGGTAAGGCTGAGGTAAACGAAAGTTTAGCAAAAACAGCCATAAGCCGGTGGAAGGCGAAACTAAACCAGACGCTGAAACTCCGGCTAGTATACCGACTTGAATACATTTTACCAGCGCTTTGTTCAGCTCTCTTTGTCCTCTACACTGCGCCGGTAAAATGTAGTCGAAAAGAAATTCTCTGCGTAACATGATTCTCTGAAACCTTTCAATGTTTTAGTACATCAGGTTATGCAGATAATTTCGGTCTGGGTACACTGACTCGGTGAGACGCGGTGTACATGAACGATCGGGCCTCGAGCACTACGCCAACTGCGATCAGCCGCTTCCGGGTCCGAAAAGGAGTCCTTTGCGTCCGCAGTCAACTACAGCCCAAGCATAGAACAGACATTCTTTGTTTAATCGCGTGGACAAGATTGCGTTCTGGCTTATATATTCGGGGGCCCCGCAGGAGGACGTCATTAAAATGAGCGGCGGGGTACCATTCATTGCATTGTATAGCTTACAGCGGAAGCGTCGCTATGTAAAACACACACACACACACACACACACACACACACACAAAACAGACAAATGAGCAATCATATAGTCTGGTCACGAGCACACGCAAACTCCCTAACATATATGAGAGGGAACAAATTAATAAAGGGCGCTCATTATAGCGACGACACAGGTCTAACGATCAGGGGCTTCCTCAGCCGTGACAACGAGACGTCCAAGTTGATTCACTCCCCCGTAATTGTCTTCCTCTCGAATGAGTCAGCAAACGACCGCGGGCGAAGTCTCCATATACGCCCACGTTTACGCAGAACTCGGCAAGACGTGGTAAACCGCGAACTCAGCGTCTATTCTCGGTATTCTACAAACCGCTATGCTGCAGCGCGACATTACAAGGCGGGAGTCCTCCAGCGGTATACACATCGCCTATGCGAATCTCCGGCGCAGAATGTGCGTGCACGCTATACGGCAGCGCTACGTTAACGACGTCGCTTCACGTACGTCCTCACATGCCAAGGAAACTATGCACATGTGTAGGCGCGATATATAGCATTTATATTCGTGCCCAAGAATGGCCGGAGGCTGTCTGCATGTGCTCGCATAGTAGCTTTCATGCGAACTCTGCGTGTGTATATATATATATATATATATATATATATATATATATATATATATATATATATATATATATATATATATAGCGCAACCCACCACTTGGCGAACTAATTATTCTCTGTCAAACACACACACACACACACACACACAGAGAGAGAGAGAGAGAGACACGTTTACCAGGCCCAGTTTAGTGAAGTCTCTATATTTCATTCAGAGGACCAGCCCAACAACGCGCTGCGTATAATATATGAATGGCACCTACGCCCGACGCCTCAAGCGGCGAGTGAGCGGAGAGAGACGAGCGCCTTCGCGAATGTAACAGACAGCAGGCGCATTAATCGAGTCGTACAAACGAAATGAGGGCATCATATAAGTACACCAAAGACAATGTCGACGAGACAAAACTAAGAGACGGAAAGCTTGCGCAGACTTCGCCACACACGGCCTCAACGACAGCTAAACACGCCCGCAGAATTCGCTCGCGTGACAACCCTGAGTCGACTACAAATACCGCGAGAGCGGCCGATTAAACGTAGCACGCTCTGCACAAATCATATGGCGCACTGGATAAGTGGGAACGCGCATGTGTTTCGTTTATACAGAAGCCGAGAATTCGTACACAAGGTTGTGCCAGCGTCGACCACAATTGTGGGGAGAGAGATCCGCACACGACGAGGCGCTATATCGACGATTGTACGACAAGCAGCGGTATATTGAATCACCGCGGCACTACGCACAAGCGAGTGTCCGAAATTTGTTCACAATGTTTCAACAGCGCCAGAGAAGACGATCGAGACAGGTTGACAGAGCGTCGGGCTATCCAGGAAGCGGCGAGGTGCGAGTCCTTCCCTTTTCTAATCCAGCAGCACCTGCCCCGGGGTTCACGGCTCAAGCGGAGCCACTACAAGGGGTGTGGCTGCCCCGCGGAGCGGGCAATGAAGAAATAAAGAAGGAGGGAAAGGAAAGCCATATCTGCGAGGAAAGAGGAATGTCAGCACGCTTGCGTCACCTCGCGCACGTGCTAGGACCCCATATACTTGTGTATAGTGCGTTTTGCATACAACGCGATTCCGAGGAGGGACAGAGTGAGAGAGAGAGAGAAAGCAAGGAAGCAAATCTTGCAAAACACACACTCTCCCTCTCCTCCAAACATAAACTCCCCCTACTCGGCGTTTCTCCTTCCCGTACTCCACCCTCACTCCCCTTGCTCGCGTTCGCTGCCAGCTGATGAATAATCGCTGCTGGCCGGGGGTCTCGGGATGAGAAGAGAACGAGAGAAAGAAAGAGAGAAATAGTTCGTTCCCGCGAAGAAAGCGCCGTGCCGCGCGGCCCAGCGGAGAATAGCTTGACGTCAGCGTCAACGGACGGCGCAGAGCTAGGGCCGATGAGTCGACGAAGAACTGCAGAAGCTCCGCCGCTCGAGCACAAAAAAGCAGGTCTCTCTCTTTCTCTCCTTGCTTGCCATACGTTGCAGTAATCGCATTCCCCCCTCGCTTTATTGTTTTAACTCCACCCCTCACCCCCCTCTTTTCTTACATGCACGCCGCTGCTCTTTTCCTTTCCGACCGGAATCACTGGGCGCGAAAAGGCCGCGTACGGGCTTTCTCGTTTATAAGCCCGCCTCGATTAGATACGTGCACTGTGCGGAAAGCTACAAGAGGCTCCTATTGTTATCCAATCCGGAGGCGACGTACACACGGTTTTATTAGACCGTTGCATGATAGACTGGGGATATGCAGTAATGCTGAAGAGCCTCCACGGCAGGCGACGCGATAGCAGGCAGTTCCTTTTATTTTTATTGGCGGAAGGAAGCCACTAACGACTTCAACGCACCGAGATAGCATGGCGATAACCTTTAGCGGCAGGCTAACCAATCACCGCCCTCGAATCGCACTCTACGTATCCGTAACAAGACGATTTAAGTGGATTTCCCTACTGCCGTGGAACAACCGTACGCCCGTCGATATAAAGAACCCCTGCACAACGATGCTCGACCTGCACCGTCACCGGGCAGTATCGCTATACTCGCCAAAAACTGCGTCACACAATGAACGGTAACGATATGTTACACAAAAGTGGGTCAGTCAATAATTGCCACTGAATGCTCTTTAGGCTCCGTTCGTCAGTCAAAAGTTACCACTCGACATTATCGCCACTCCTAATTTCCCGTTAGCTTAAGCGCATCGGTCGAGATCATACTGAGTCAGGTAGCCAATCACGGTTATAAAAATCACCGTTGACGTACATAATTTAGGCAACATGATTTGCGGTATCCAAGAAGCAAGTGACGTGACTGTAACGGGCAGGTTTCGTTACACTTATGACTTACTTTTCCTCATACGACTGAGTCGTATGTACCTAGGCGTGTAAAATAATCATTCTGTGATTCGAATCTGATCATAAAAGAATAAGGCAGAACCAACGGAGAATGTGCATGCGTACGTGCGGAAGCATAGCTATAATTAAGTTCAATTAATAGAACGCCGCTCTCAAACCAATAGCCTACACAATGGCCAGCACATAGTCGTTCAGCCAACACCAGCCATCATTTAGCCAACAATTGCAGTGTTCCAACTCTGGAAAGCTTCGCGGAAGGTCTACCTTTATAGCTTAGAAGACGTCTTCGCTCCCTATAGTCGTCTGAGCCGTGGAACGCGTCTAGATGACGTCACCTGGCGTGTAGACAAAAAAAAAAAAAAACAAAGAAAAGGAAAGAAGTAAGAAAAACACAAATAATTGCTATTTCACTTCTTTAGCTTTCGAATTGACGAAAAACTCAACGCAGCTTACACTGAGCGCATAAGGAAAGCGTTCACCTGTAGGGCAGACGACTATCTCGGTAAGCTCGGCGAGATACGAGCAATCGGCACAGTCGCCATCTTGTTCGTACAACACAATTGCCCGCATCCTTTCTGTCTTCGATGCTGTCCTCTTTTATCGTCCGCGTAAGAACAGGGATTGGGTTTAAGACAGGCACTGTCCTCTAAAGCTGCCTGTTTAGCCGGCAACTGTGACTACTGGAACATACAGGTGGCGTTTTCCACTGCAGTAAGCCAAAATTAGCCAATCGTCAACTAGAGTGCGCGCCAAGATTACCGACCGCAGGCCGACAGCATCGCGATCTACTTACTGAAAGGGGGTCTTCGAATTGCCGACTATATATACGGCATACGCAACAAAAACAGAGCGCACGAAATGCTATATACGAGAGACCCAGCTGCCGCCTCTCAGCTGCACCGTATTGGCGGTGCGCGAAACGCCTGGCGCGGCGTACTCGACGAAAACGACTATAAGAAGTTCAATTAGGAGAGCCTCGGCACATTTAGCAGCACATGATCCGATGGCAATTAAGAACCTCCGTCTCGACAGCGGCGGCGACGACGTCGGGAGAAGTTAAGCGCGAGGAACTGTGGGGAGGATCGCGCCAAGGAAACTAATGGTTATGGCACGAAGATCGACGGAGCTGTTAATATACGATCTCCCATTCCGCGAAAGAAGACAGCGAAGAGTGCCAAAGGAAAGAAGCTTGTCCTTTAGAAATTCTGACACCGCCAGCAGATCGCGCAGAGAATCTTCTGCGACGAAACAGTAAAGGTGAAGCCAGGTGGAAACAGACGTCTGTACGTAAGTGCAAGCCATATCGAAACATTGAATTAGGAAAAAAGAAAAAAAGGAGAGGGGGTGGCAGCTACCTGAGGATTTTCGTTAATGGCCAACCAGAAAGGTAAGACAGCCGAGGAAGACAATGGAGGGTAAGTCAGAGTTACATGCAAAAGCTACCGGAATATGTTTTTAATAGTCGACAATTTGATCTTGTATACACATTCTTGGAGGAGAGCAGCCTCGCCTGCAGGCTCTACAGTTAAGTAAGGCGCGTGCATAGCGATGTGCGTATATATATATATGTGCGTGAACTGTATGCGGCGAACAGGGATGCACATGACTCGTGTGCGTTCTTGTTCACTGCACACACACACACACACACACACACACACACACACACACACACACACACACACACACACACACAGGCACAAAAGGTTTTAATGCTGGCCATGACGGCCGCCTTTCGATTGGGGATAAATCAAGAAAATCGCATGCGTGGCTGCATGTTTAGGTACATGGTATAAAGAACCTGAGATAGTCGAAATTGAACCCGGAGGTCGTGATCCAATACAGCGTACCTCATGATCGTAGTTCTGGCAGACGAAAAGCCGAACTTTTTTTTTTTTTTTCATGAACTGGGGTTTCCTCGGAGTCTTCTACACACACTCGCTTTCACATACTACTCATGCCATTGCGGATTAAACTCGAACTCCAAACCTCGGCCACCGCACAGCAGAACACAATGTCCATATAGAACAACCACGGCGGGCATTTCCAAGCGACGAACATGATACCCACGTGCCACGCCAACAGTCGTATAGTGTACTTCAAGACGAGCGGCCACGCCAGCGGGCGTAGTTTACTTCAAGACGAGCGTCTCAAGTTCTCAACCCGAACCGCCACGCCTGCCATGGCCTGTACTCATAGTGGAGTCGGTTTAAAACAACACAGTTTAAGACAGCCTCACTGCCCACTCGACGCCGTCTCCCTCTCCCGCGACGAGCTGCAAACGCCTTACGCCGATGAGTCACGCTGGCGTTACCTCCCTTCTAATTCGTACTTTCCATTTATTACGTTCCTTCTTTCGCTCTAAATAACTGATGACGTTGCTTCGAAGAAAGTTACAGGACAGGGCGCGTTAACAGTGAAGCTTGGGCGAGCTGGTGTAAATACACTATGCAAGTTTTCTGCAGCGCATATATGCTAACAAGCAGGAAAAGGACAGGCAAAGGCAAGGCCGCTGACTTCCAAATGAAATTTTATTGGCGGTACAGGCGAACATATACTCCAAAAGAAAGGGCATCCAGGCAGATAACTTGACACAAGAATGACACATACCAGGTAGCATATGCACGTGCCCATTCTCACCACTGTTGCCCTAAAACCCGGCGAGATATTTTAATTCTTCATTAGACAGCGCAATCGAGGGTGCGCTGGTGCACAGGTCGCCCAACTGCTTTATTAAATGCGCCTCAGTTGCCTCACGAGTTAACTGATTCCTGTGCTTTATCATGATTCTAAATTCTCTGAAACGTGGCGTGCACCCACAATGTGCTAACCTGGGTGAGTTAGAATTACGAATCATCAATTAGCATCTATACAAGAGAAGAATTTGACACACGAGGACAGAAAAAATGACTCCACAGCAGAAAGACCTCACGTCATTTCATTATTATTTTTTTATTTAGCTGTGTGTAACCGGAGGTCGGTGCCTACCTATATTACCGGCCACTTCTCCTGCGTGGTAGTTCCTCTATAGTATTGTGATTTAATAGCCACAAATGCGCATGGAACACACGTAATGCACACTCACATAAGCGAAGTGTGAATGCTACAACAAACTTTCGCCGTATCAGCACGCATACACTCACTCTCATTCGGTGACTCGCACAAACACGTATCGCGTCTCACCTGAACAATAAAAAGAGAAAGACAAAGGACAAAAAAAAAAAAAGACCAAAGAAACGGAGAACATAATGCTTGTCGTGGCACGTGACGAGCACAAAAATCGCGAGCCTCGACCACGAGGGCCAAATATAAGCGGAAAAGCGTGCAAATCTGCAACAGTCACCGGAACCCTGTGCGGAATTAGAAATTAGGGACCCATTTCGGGAGCGGGAAAGTGAGAGCCACACCGACATTGGCGCAAAGGGACGAAAAGCACGCGCGACAGGCGGGACGGCGTCGATGTGACCACAAACATGTATATGGCCGCGACGCGTGGTCGCCGAGGGAACACAGCGTCGTGCACCTTGCGCCCGCTCAGTGCCACACCATTCGTCCACGTAATTGCTCGCGCGCAGTGAAGCGTCGAAGCGGCCATCAGACGACATGTGTCGGCCAAGGTTGCGCGCGCATGCGCGTACCTCGCCTCCCGTGTCACCGCTCGATATTACTCGCCCATAATGCGTGCGCTGAAACGGGAAAACGCCGAGCTGGGGAGCCGGTGCTGATATACATGGTACACGGAGTTTCGATATAAATGATTGTCAGGCAGAAACTCGGGGGCAACTTGTCAGACCGATGCATTACAACTTAGTAGGTGACATTAACATGACAAACATGGCAATAACTTGCTATGCAACCTGGAAAATCGGTAGAAAACTTGGCATATTGGTAGACAGAAATATGGCATATTGGTACACAACTTCCCACGTCTGTAGACAATTCAATCGTTGCAGTGACCTTTGATATTAAAGACGATGATGCCCGTAAAACGACGAAGAGACAACATTAGCCTCCAGTGAGAAACAGTATGCCACAGTAACCATTATTTGGCCAACTATAGGCAATATTTATTTGCCCCCGGCACGGTGGTCTAGTGGCTGTGGCACTCGGCTGCTGATCCGATGGTCGCGGGATCGAATCCCTGCCGCGGTGGCTGCGTTTCGACGGAGCCGAAATGTTGAGGCCCGTGTGCTGTGCGATGTCAGTGCACGTTAAAGAACCCCAGGTAGTCGAAATTTCCGGAGACCTCCACTACGGCGTCGCTCATAATGATATCGTGGTCTTGACACGTAAAACCCTATGAATCAATCATTCTAGGCAATACTTAGCTGACGTTACCCAAAGCTGATATAGAACCCAAGTAAGTGGGATAGCCTAGAGAACTCCACTCTTTCTAAAAGAATAAATTTTCTGCACATATTTCGTCTTTTTTTTTTATAGTTTGTCTGGACAGTTTGTAGCTCCTGATTCACATCACTACATCTCAGAATGTTAGCTTGCTTAGTCAATGGTGACTCTAAAATTGCTTCCAAAATTCTAGTACGATGCCTATAATATGTTCCGCATAAAAGCTTGTAATTACAGTAGCCACCAACGATTTCTTTTGTTTTGTCTTGCGTTCTTTTTTTTTTTCTGTTTGCGGTATACCGAAACATACCTGAAACGGCAGTGCCATCCGCATGCACTTCTTTTGTAACGCCAACGTAATTATATTACACGGATTAAAATTGCAAAAGCAGGCAGTCATCCAAAGAAGTTTCCTTTACTCACAGCGCATGATTAGTCCGAGTGTTGCGTCACTGCCTTAGCACCCGGAAAAAAGAAAAAGAATGTTCTGCTATGCTAGTTATTGCTGGCAATACCAAACCCGGTATTATGATGCTGCAACAAATTCAAAGTATAGTTCCCATATAACTTCACTATAACGGCGATGAAGGAGGAAACGAGCTTGCTTAGTTTATATACCGTAGCTTTTATAGTTTACATCCATGTCGCAGGGCATCTAGTATGCCGTGAAGCGCGATACTCGCATGGACAGAGAGGGGGAAAAAAATATGACATGACGCGGAGATCTGCCCCGTCAACAATGTAAAACAGAAAAAAAATGCACATAGCTTAGAACTGACGCATAAGAAGCAGACAGCCGATTTCACAACGTAAAAGCGGGCACAACAAAGATTGTGTTCACTAGCGGATGATTCACAGTCCTTTCAAATCTCCCATCACTCCATTTAATACTCCGCCGACATCCACTATGAGTCCGGATTTTCTTTCGTTGGAACTTGTTTAATTATAAACCGCCTGTCTATTATATGCATGCTATGTTTGCCGCTAATATCTGGTGTTGAGATGATGACGTAGCACGCACAACCGAAAACCACGGTGTCTGTAAGTGTAATTAAGAAGTGCCAGCGGAAGAGAAGAAAGCCTTAGTCGGTGTCGACAGTGGATTAATTAGACGGGTAGACGGGAGATTACAAAACTCGATGAACTGGGCTTGAACATAAGCTCACGGAGAACTGGGTAACTAGATGTCGCTAGAAAGGAGGCCACTGACGTAAGAAATACATAGTTTCGGAATTAACGTGGCTATCATGATAAGTGACAGATCGTTAAATTCACCTTTGTATGCTAGGAATCTAATCATGACTGGCTCGAGTGACAGAGATAGCAAATGACTACGCTGACGACGGATGGTGCATACAGTCATCATAGTACAAGTGGACTTGAGATACTTTTCTACTTACTGAGAGATCGGGATACGAGTCAACGATGTGCAGTATTGTCAGTATTGTGCATCACGCAACTGAGTAGAGGTCAGGAAGGATTCGAAAAATCAGGACTTTGAAGGAAGAAACTTTGTATTGACCATAACAATAAAGAACTTCATTCCCATAAACATTGGAAACGCGGTCGCTTCACGTACACGAAGCAGCCGTAAAATGAGAAAAAAAAATTACACAATCTCCCCGAAGGGGACCATGGGGTGATGCGGAGCATCGCTGGGAGTTTCAACGGTGCACTTAACGGCGGTGTTTACAGGTTTGCAGTGTTTTCGGTGTTACCATTGCGGTGAACCTTGCGCTGTTATTACGTTGCTAACTTGGTTCGTTACCACGCATCGCGTGACCGTTGTGTTGGAAACTCTCGCGAGAAGAAAACTCTCTCTCTCTACCCGCTTTATTTATTGCAGCAGCTGTTGGAGAGAGGAAGGGAGAGGAGAGTCGCGCATGCGTAGTGTGAGTGCGGACGGACGCCGCGCGCGCGCGCGCGCTCTCTACCCGCTTTATTTAATGCAGCAGCTGTTGGAGAGGGGGAAGGGAGAGGAGAGTCGCGTATGCGTAGTGTGAGTGCGGACGCCGGATGACGCGTGACATACGCGCGCGCAAGAGATGCTCCGCATCTAAAAAAAAATGTCTGCCTGAGCACGTTGGGTGATTCAGCCCATCAGTTGTGACGCATTTAATCCAGCGCATGGTATACAGTCACATCTCAACAGGGAGTATTTTGAGGTGAACGACGTAAAAGGAGAACAAGAAGAAAATCTGAAATGGCAGAGAACCTTATTGTGACTTTTGCACGGGAATTCAAACGAAAACTGGGACCAAGGCACGGCACTGCACTGGCATACCTGTATTTAAAAAGTGAAGATTTGCTAATCTCGCGTAATTTCCGAAACAGCATCCTGCTTTCGCGTCTCCCCATGTAGCGCGATTATAGAAGTCTAACGTTGGCACACGTGAACTGAAAAGGTGAAAGGCTCTCCTCTGTCGCTGCGATGTACAGACGCTTCCCAACACTGCCTACGAAAATAGCTCGTTCTCGTACATCATAGCGCTGCAAGTGCTCTGAGGCCGCACTGGCACACCAACGACACGTAAACCTCTCACACGAGCCAGGAAACAAGACGGAACGATCTCACGACTAGCGAGCACGTTTCGGATAAAGGCTTCAAAAAACTGGGACAGGCGTCCACAGCGTCTCGCCTTGTCCGTCTTCGCGGTGGCCTATCGTTAACGGCGACGCCAACAGCACGAAACGTCGCGCACAAGCCGGCCTCGGGTGTTATGTGCCACGAGAACGTGACAGATCGAGAAGACGCGGCGACTCGCGGTCCACAAGGACCGGCCGTTGTCCACACCCGGGGTCCGCAAGAAATGGACGAGCGACACCGCGGAAAGGTCCGCGCAGCGGTACTTGCTCATCGCGCTAGTTGGACAGGCCTGCAAGTGGTGTGAGAGCACCCTTTCCTGTAGTACACAACAAAACATGCAATATACCGCGTACTACAACAGCGGCTAGTCTACTTTTTTCTCCGTTTCGTTCCTCGGTTCGGCGGGAGTTGTAGCACGGCTGCAACAGCTGCAGAAGCAACGGCCAGAGAAGCAGCGGCAGCAGCAGACAGCTACGGCTAGCTACCGTTGCGCAGCCAGCTAATGACACTCACTCAGGATAGCCAGGAAAAGAAGACAAAAGGAAAGAGGAACGGTAGCACGCCGTCCAGGGCGGGTCGCGATTTGGCGCTTCGCGCCGTGTCTACAGCGAGGGAACAACGCGTCGCAGAGTGCGTCCCCCATCGGTCATCCATTCCAATTAGGGAAGACCCGTAAAACAGGCCGGCGCATGTAAATACACACACGCGCGCACGCGCTCACGTCGCTCTTCTTGTCCGTCCAAGCACCCCCGAGTCCCTTACTCCTTTGCTTTTTCTGTATATGCGACGAGAACAGATAGGGCCGAACGAAACACAGATGAGGCACTTCAGGTAGAAACACGAAGCCAAAAAAAAAAAAAAAGAAAGAAAAAGGAAGAAAGCCGAAAGTAACAAAAAGCGACAAGAGGAATGAGACGACAACGACGACGAAGAAGAAGAGGCGCTACAGAGACAGCGCTCGTCCCAAAGTTGTCCGACCAATGGGAACAATTACCGAGGGGCTTAATGGCCCGGCGCCCACGCGCCCCAAGCTCGTTTTCGGTGCTCCCACCAACGACCGCGGTGCATTTTTGTGGCGCTGACTCTTTTTCCCCCCCCCCCCCTTTCCCTTTACGGGCTTACCGGTAGTTCTAGCATTTACGGGGTTGTGTTGGCATATACGCGGTCGTCGTTATCGCTGCGGGAGACAAATCGCGGCACTCGTACACATTTTCGCTGCTGGATACATACATATATGCGTTCGTGTCACCCCGGGGAGTCGTGCGGAGACCACTTAGCGGCATCCTTGTCGAGTCCATCCGTGTCCGCTTTCTCAACGCGCGCACAGCTCTCCAAGCACCGTCCCAATCAATCGTCTCCGGCACACAAACACCCCACCCATCGGCATTATCCCGACAATCGGTCATATAGCCCTTTGCCGCACACGTTCTGAGGACGAGGGGCATTTGTCAGCGTGCATTGCGATGCCTTGTCGTCGAGGCGGGATAAATGCATCGTGGACGACGACGACGTCTCGAAATAATGACCGGGACGTTTTCAAAAGCGTTCGAGAAGTTATGTTACAAGGGAAACGGGGGAGGGAGGGTAAGGGCTTATGGTTCGGTGTGGATTTCCGCCGCTGAGAACGCGGTTCCCCAAACCCGCGGTCGCGAAAGCCAATTCACGACTGAGGAATGAAAAGACAATACATACATACATACATACATACATACATACATACATACATACATACATACATACATACATACATACATACATACATACATAGATAGATAGATAGATAGATAGATAGATAGATAGATAGATAGATAGATAGATAGATAGATAGATAGATAGATAGATAGATAGATAGATAGATAGATAGATAGATAGATAGATAGATAGGCGGACGTCGGCACTTCAGTTTTCGGCGCGTTACGTCTGCTGCTTATGTGCCAGTGCAGCGTCAAAGTGCAGACCATAGAGTCAGCAGCCACGCACCTTTCAGAAAAAAAAAAAAAAAAAAGGTGACTACATGTTCCGCATACGAATCTCGACGACGCAAAGTGCGCACGAAGTGGCGCAAAGTTGGGAGTGGAAAGCGCTGCGTCGCCAAGCGGCACTGCAATGGGGCTTCGATCTCGTAAAAGGTACCGATGGCAAGAAACAGAGAACGAATCGTTCGTGTATTGGCTCGGGACCTGACGCAGGAAAAGCCAATTGAAAGGCCGCGCCGGGAAAACAGCGGACGCACGCGCGCAGTTCGAACGAGTTTGCAAACAACGAACAAACGGGAAAGAACGAAACGATCGGTATAACGGGAAACTCCGTGGCCTCCGAGACTACGGCAGCGAGAGTGCACCTACAGCATCCGGAAGAAACGGGCGAACGGAAGAGAAGGCGCACACGCTACCAGACGAGAGTTTTTGGACAAGCCGTACTCGTAGGGACCGGAAAAGCGAAACCGCGCAGCCAGATGACGCTCCCAATAGACGAACGATGCAGACGGCGATGCGTGTGTTGTGTCGGAAGAAAAGAGAACTCGCGTTAAAGAACGCTGCGCTCGAGCCAGCGCGCGAGAGAGAACGCTTCCGAGTGAATCCCAGAGCGAACCGCGCCAACTCAGCACTCAAGACTGCACCGCCTTCCCACATCAGACAACGCCTTCCGCATACAACGAAAGATTGCTTCGTTATTGGTGCGACCGAAGCGAAGTTGCTCCGGAAGACCAGAAAAAAAAAACAAAAAAAAAAAACAGGATCCTCGAGTGGCCCTGCACATGCAACAACACTGATTAGATGCAAAGTGCAAGAGCACGTGACGTCCATTCGGTGAGCCTGCAATCTTGCAAGTACCTTTATGCAAGAACGGCTAAGTCTGTATAGTGGATAGAAACATGCTGCGAGAGTGTTTGTTGTTTTTGCTCTACTTTTGTAGCGAAAAATTGGTTTCGTCTATCATCTCTCATGTGGTGTATCTAAGTCAACTGTCTTGGGGTATGTATTATCCTAAATTATAATAATATATAGTACACTATAATATATATATATATATATATATATCGCGCTACCTCGAACTGCAGAACAGTTAACACAAAGGATTGCTCATTACCAGCAAGACATCTGCTGCACTGCTTCTCTCTTCAAGCTTATTCCAGTTTGATCTTCTAAGACGCGTCAGGCTCCTTAATTCTGATTAGCATGCGAAGCTGCGGCCTCGGCACTTCGACGGCGGGGGCGCCTAAATAAGTAAGCGCCGCGGCGGCCCGGACGGGGACCGATTTATAAGCAGCAGCATGAAATGCACAGTCATGGCGTTGAGAAATCTGGCCAGTGTCGATCTCCTGCCCAAAAGAAAGAGAACGAACATTATTAATCAAGAAGAATTCGACATTGCCCAACATTTCCCTCACTAATAGTGGAAACGAGAAGAAAAAATATCGCAGTAAGCAAAAAGATGAAATGGGAAAAAGAACGATCCGTCCGCAGTCATCCCAAACTATCGATGGTAGTGGGGATCGTAAAAATGACAAATAGGAAAGACAAAACAAAAAGTGAGAGATAAAACATTAAGCAATTGACGAAAGTAGCACGGCAGAACGCATTGCCTGTTCGAAGAGATGGAACTGCAAGCTTTTGCGAAAGCGGCCGAAAAAAAAAAAAGAAAGAAAAAGAATGCTTTCAGCTTTTATGATCGCATCGATCGCATGACGTCTGGTAGTTCTCTCTCTCTCGTTTTTTTCTTTCTTTTTTTCGAAGATCATACACGTGCCTGGCAACCAGCGGATATATAACACTAAGGGACAGGCTCGAGTAACTATCAACCGCAAATAGGATTATAGCCTAGTTTTGCAGTCTCTATACCTAACACTAGAACACTAAGTCACGGAATCATCCGAACATACAACTCATACCGTTGCCATGCCATGCAGCGTCAGAAACAGTTTTGGGGGTACGTATATAAAATAAAACAACGCGAGCTCTATTTCGGAAAACAAGTCTGCTGACGTGAAGTGGGACACAAAAACTGTCACAAAAGAAAAATACACAAGACGAAACACACATTACCATATTAATTAGATTTCGAGAGAGTGAGAAGGCGGGGGGAGGAAACGTACAGTGTGAGAAGAGTACCGTGTTTACTCGCACTACAAGAGCCCCATGCCAGCGTACTGTTGGCTAGTGCCCGCTAGTGGTGCCTATCATAACATTATAATTAAATAATGCTCGGGTACTATGAAATGCATCCGTCTCACCCCGTTAAGCGCCACCGCACACTTCGACAGTTGCCTCTACAAACTAGGAAATTCGACCGCCACATTTCGAGTTGCATCTGCAGGCTAAAGAGACGCTGAGCATCGCGGCCATATAGCGGGGAGTGGATCGACCGGGGAGCATTCGAGAATGGGACGAATCAGTTTTGTATGCAAGAAGCTTGGTTTCCTCCTGAGGAGCAAGACGGAGCGTACGACATAAATAACCTAATCTCTTAAGAGCCTTGTTGCAAGAGAGATCAATGAGTTTGAACCGTGACAAATTGTGTGTCATAAGAATACCGAGGCACTTGAATTCAGACACTCTGCAGAAAGTAACATTATTAAAGGCATAATCAAAAGACATGCGACATGAACGTCAGGTAAAGGGCATGACGACGGTCTTGGAGAAATCAATATTAATTTGTCATGATTTCGACCAGTCACAGTTGTGAGAGGAGGAGGAGGCGGAGGAGGAGGAGGAAGGGAAAAAGGAAAGACAAAGAGGTTAACCAGTTGTGAGACTGGCTCGGGGAAGGAATTCTTCAGGGTGGCATAAGGTCGAGGGTTACAGAAGTGTTCAGGAGCTATTATCTATTGATCAGAAACTGCAAGGCTGTTAATTGTAAACGTGTGCGATGATGACCCAGACGGTATAGGATATAGCCTTCAGAATTTGCGGGGATTCTCTTTCAATCAGCGTCGGCGAGGTAACCTTGCAATAATATCCCTTTGCGGCATTCAATTGAGCGAGAAGTTCGTTTTTGACTGTAAGAAACTGAGCGAGATTTCTTAAGAAAATGTAGCAGGGGACTGTGGAGACGCCTGCTAAAAGGGAGCGCATCCACGCTCGGTGATATCCAGTAAACTATACACCATGAACACCCCATAACCACGGTCTTGACACGACAACAACGGAATGAAAGCGGGGCTTATACAGTTATACTGCTCAAGGTGGCATGCAAGGAGTGCAGGACAGTGTATACCTTACGGCTCCCTGCATACACCCCACCAAGGTGTACAGGATTAGCGTCGCCGGGTCGTGAACCACCGACACATAGTGTATAGCTGCTAGAGGTCTCGGAAAATTGACGACTGTCCCAGCGCCCCTCAGTGTGCACTAAAGCCGGCCGCTGCCGACCTTGCAGCAGGCTCTATAAACAACCGGTCCCTCCTGTGCTCCTTCCCAATGTTTGCGCACGGGAACGAGCTCGGGTCCGCGGCCGAACCAGGCGGGGGCCGAACACAATCAACGAACGCACCCGTGGCACCGCCGGCCAGTACAGAGGAAACAGTGGAAGCTTGGAAGCTGTTTCGGTGTCTGCATCATCAGTTCTCTTCAACGTCATACAAGACGAGACAGCAACACGGGATCCCGCTCTTCTGACGGCCGTGTCATGAAATCACTCGCATCGCTATCAGACGATAAGAAGTGGACTATCTATTTCTCTTCTTCTTTTTCGCGTTTTTCAACTTCATGCTGTTTTACTACATACCGTTATTTGTCTTCACCAACGCGTGAATCGGAGCAGCGTGAGAAACTGAATCTTGGATATATGTATAGAGACAGAACTCACAGGCCAGGCCATCCCTCTCATCTGCATTGCAGGGGCTTGGGTTTGAGAAGGCCTTACCACGTGTAGTGGTACACAGTCACATCTGAAGACTAGCGTCGCAAAACTGGTGTAGCGAAGGCGCCGAGTTTGCGAACATATATGGCATAGACGAACGTCCTTTGCAAATAGCAGGACAACACAAGTAAACACAAGCAATCATGCAACCACATATAAGTCAACATTAGTCGTTATTAGTCAGCAAATAACAGTGGTAACCAGCAATGATAGTAAGCGAGTAAATACGGTAGGCTATGACACCGCCACACATGATATGCCCTCATAAAAAAGGAAACCGCCGAGCGAGGACAGAGGCAGGGATCCGGGCCATCGTTTCTGGCAAAGGAGGGACAAATATCGCGGGGCAAATGCACCAAGAGGCAAGTGACGTGTCGAAGAATGTGCTGCGCCGGTGCTGAATGTGGCAGCCCGTCCCCGATCCGGTTCAGCGTTCGATTCGGCGATCTCAGCGTGGCACTCAGCTAGCCCTCTGTCTCCCCTATACTCGGTCCCTCCCCCCCCCCCCCCTTCTCACTCCCCAAACTTTGTTACACACACACACACATTACTACCATTCTCTTCTTTTTTTTTCTTGATGACGCCAAGCAAGCCCCAATACAACGCCCCCCGAAAACCCACCCACCCAACCTGGAAGCGGAGAAGCATGCCGAGTCAGCTGGTTTCCCTGGAAACCCGGCATTCGGCCTCAAAGTGCGCGGGCTCGCAAGCGAACGGGCAAGATAGCAAGGGGTACCATGTAGCGACAACCTGGCACGTCGGCAGCGCTTCGCAAGAATAACATCTTTCCGCCGCGCCGATGTTTCTGACCGGAAACTCGTTAATATGTATGAAGGTTCGGCTCTGATTGCCCTACTTTTCACGAGAAATTCAGGCTGCTTCCAAGTATGAAGAGAGAGAGAGAGAGAGAGAGAGGGGGGGGGGGGGGGGCACGGCACATATGAAGAATTTCTCAAGAGCAAGAAACGTTCCGGCGCATCGCCGATGCGAATGTAGAAATCTGCACTGACCGCAGATAATCTACTTCTCTTCCATTCCTTCTTTTTTATTCATCCATCCGTCCGTCCTCCTCTACTTCATGTACATCATGACTGGCAACTTTTTAATCACGTGCAGAGCGCACCCGCATACCACGGATAGCCGAATGCGGACATAAGTTGCACGCTATAAAAGAGTGATCTTTAGGGTCTATCCGAACACAATTGAAGAGTATAGAAATCGACACTGAAATAATATTAGCACAACACACGTTGCGTGGGCTAAACTCGAGAAAGACATACCATTTGTTAAAAAGCGATTTTACTTCAGCGATCACAGAAGCATACAAAGGTAAGCAAGCGCTTTAAAGTCGCACAACAATCAACAACGCAGTACATATCGTAGGTAAAGGTTTTATAGTCGAGGCGACGATAGTTAACTGATATCACAGTTGTGGTGTTTGCAGTGATGGTGACATAAAATTTCGTTGTGCAGTGTTGGCTATTCACTCTGTAACAGTGTAATAATGATTAAGCTTTAGTGCAGCTTTGCCCAACCCTTATAGACGTCAACGACGCCGGCTATTATATTCACAAGGCGCACCGCAGCGAGCAAGCATTTCACACGAAACTGATGTGTCTATATACACGAGTTCCAATGTTACGCAGTACCATGAGCCATGCAATATATAGGTGCCATAACGCGGTCGGTATGCCTGGTAAGCCCACTTTATGTAGATAGATGCTCACACACAAAGACGTCCATCGGCTTCGTAACTCGCTTCGTAAAATCTGTCTCAAGGCCGAGCAGTGCTACACAGACAGCTCCTTGACGACTGCTTTGTAAGACATCGATTCTCATAGTGCTTAGGATCTGCCATGATATTTTTTTTTATTACTATTATTCGCACACTTGACGTACGTAGTTCAGAGTGTATAGCTGGCAAGAGCAAGTGCATACATAGCTTTGTAGGGCATCTGCTAGACTGTGACAATCTGAGTGTTCTCCCTTGCAACATCATCAGTGCGTGGTGCGGACGAAGTGTGCTGCGAACGAGTCTGGATAACAATGCCTGTCAAACAAAATCCGATGGATGTACTATGCCCGGTAGGTACAAAGCACAATTAAGGCATCGCTGAAAAAGAGAGTGAGAGAGAATGCAGAGGCGCTAAGGCGCAGTTACCACGGTTGGATCGAGACTGGATGAAGACGAGGTTGCTGCTACGACAACGGATAGCCGAAATCATCCAACGGCGAACGAAAAAAAAAAAAAATGCCAGACCTATAGTCATCAGATAACGAACGCCGACCAACGTGTAGCCGACACCATGCAACAAATACCGATGCTACAGGAAATATTCAGCCGTCATAAAGCCAACACAAATAGGCCGACAGTCAACCAGGGCATATATAGCCAACATCGGCCAACACCACCTATAACAGTCATCCATCATAAGCCAATAATAGCCAATGCCCGTGGTATGCGACTAAATAACGTTTGGCAGTTGAATTAGGCTCGGAAATTACCATCCTCGGACATCATCGCACCCCGTTGCAGAAAGTGGTTGGAAGAGGCTCAAGAAGTGTTCACGAAAGAACGGAAGAAAAACAGAAGAAATGGTGCCCCCTGAGATCGCCTAACAGGGGGAGTATCAGCAACAAGAACAAATCGGCGTACAACGAGAAGACGAGGGAAATGGGTTGACCAAGGAAGGAGAGTGAGAAGGCAGCGGGAGGGAACAACATGAAGAAGAAACAGCCCGGCGTCCAGGCAAACGAGAGCCGCGATCAAGGAGGACGTCGTAGACGAACGCATTAGGCCTAATTGGCAAAACGATTCCCACCCCGCTGCTACCGGCTCCTCGGCGCTGGCTCGAAGCAGTGGCCGTGCTCCGGAGACGACTGCCCGCTGTGGACGATGAGCGTTGCTGGAGATGGGAGCCAGTATAGGGGCCATCGTCTCTCCCGTTCTAACCCGCGGCTGTCGGGTGCAGGTTATAAGGAAACTTCAGAAAGTGGAGGCTGGAATGACGCCACCAAAGTGGGGGACCGATCTCGACACGCGATCGAATCGACACGCAGTACTGGGTTTTTGGACATCCGTCGGTATTTCGTATGCCCAAAATTAGGAGAGCACTCCGCCGGGCGCAGAAGCAGAAAACACACACACACACACACACACACACACACACACACACACACACACACACACACAAAGCGGCCTTGGGTATGCGCTAAATATGAAGTTTTCTATTAACACTCAACGGCAACGCCAACGCCGGTAGTGTCATTTCCTGGCGAGGAGATTTCACAATGGTGAACGCAGGGTCGTGTTTGGTCGATAGTACAACTGTGACTTACAAAACTTTCTAACGCACCTGTAGCTGAGAGGCGTGTCGCAATATGACTTCATTAGTTTGATACCGTTTCCCACGTCCACAATGACCCCTTTTCGGCTCTTTTACCGCCCATAATAATCTACAGAGTGCGTCGTGGATGACACTCCCCGAACCCCACGGTCGTTCGTTTTCGGATCAAACCCCACTTTACCCGATTCTTAGATCTCGAACATGATGGAGGCTAACCGGTTTAAAATAGATTTCTCCCCGAATTTTAGTACCACATATAGACCGATTTTTTTATGCAGCATTGAGTTTGTTGTTTTCAACTGTTCGTCACATAAATAAATAAATAAATAAATAAATAAATAAATAAATAAATAAATAAATAAATAAATAAATAAATAAATAAATATGGGAGACGAGAAACCCTAGCCTAGCTTTTGCGGGCAAAGAACGGCTGCTGCCACGATAGTAACGAAAGTGCCTCTTCTTCCTTTTTTTATTTTTTTCCGTGGGCTACATGCTACACGGTTGGGAGGAATGTCCTTTGAAAGGCGAAACTGCATCCTGAAAGAGCCAGACAACGAAAGTGGCTATCAATAACTGACGCCAAACCCCGTGCGGGGCGGTCACTCTGCACCCGCTGCCCCATCGTGGGACACATGTGTAGCTCTCTCTCTCTTCTTTCCCTGCGGAAGTGTCGAGATACAAAACGACACTGGGGACCCAAAAACCATCGGGGACCCCTGCGACACGGCGCCCAGACCAATTACTCGGCTAAGTAAGCGGCGAGGCACAGGCGGAACCGAAGAAACAGGACGCCGGGCCTGGCCTGCCAGACTATAATACGCGGGATGACTTCGTTGTGAGGGTTATTACGAGAGCTAAGGAAAGCGCGGTTGTCAAATGTATGTACAGTGTGCTCCTTTATGAAAGAGAACACGCGAACGCGTGGCCTGTGTGTCACAGCGGCGCATGCTGCGTACAGCGCGAGAAAGTGGCATCAAGAGCAAGTGCAACGTTTGCTTTCGGCGCCGTCATCATAGACATAAAGGACCGCACCGTATACATACACAGAGCTATGGACATTCGCCTCTCCCAGATGCGAGGCTTGATTCTGCGTGCGTTCTTGTGCTTTTGGTCGTATGCTGGTCTTATCGCACTGTCCGGTCTTCGATCGCGCATCCATTCCATCAACATACGCAACTACAAATCTGAAGTCACTTTTCTTTTTATACCCTGATTGCACACCTGTGCGTGTGTATATGATGGACACACGGTCACTCAAGCAGACCAAGGTTCATCCTTCCCATTCCCATTCCCATTATTTCTTAGCTGGAAGACTGCGCGGAAGATACATAAAGGAAAAATGGTTATCCTGCGCTGTTGTACTTACGGTAGACTATCGTGCACTGAAGACTAAATGCGAGTGGTGTCGACGCTGCTGGTTAGCCGACGTTAAGCGACCAGTCATGCGCTCGATCCTACTCGTAACGTAACACTTGGCTGACTGCTAAAGAAGTTGCTCGCAGACTGGTTTGCATAACAACGATTCCCACAATGCATAGGATCTGCAGGTCTTCTTTTTTTTTTTTAATGAAAAGCTAAAGCTAAAACAGGAAGATATATACCTATGGCGTTAGGAGAATGAATTACGTCACATCCCTCCCTGGAGGACGAAACAGAAGCCTCCCCACGTGCGATAAAGTAACAAATGTACAATAAAAGTTCAGGCGCTGCAGGGCATGAAACACGAAAACGCCGAGAGAACGCGTACAGAGTCGGGAGATGATACACCACCGTCATATTTCGTATCGGGGAGGTGTGGGTGCAGCGTTAACCGAGTGCGCAACTCAGAGGTGTGCTTTACACGTTTAGTCTAACTTTCATTCCTTTTTTTTTTTTATGTGCTATTGCCAGAAGAAAGACAAACTTTTGGAAAGCGGGGGCGGCTCGACTCATAACTTGGTGTGAAAGAAAATGAAAGGAGAAATGCTGCGCAGCCATGAAGTCACAAGCACCGTGGGCCATGCGAAACTGCCTAGGAGGGCGAGGGAAAATTGTGAATGAAAGTGTGTGCGTCTGTGCGAGGGGGGGATAGAAAGAGAGAAAAAAAAATCCACAGAGGCTACGGTAACTGGGACGTGCACCGTATCATATTTTTTGTGTTTTTTGCAGTTCTTTCGCGTCCCTTTTATTGCGATGTAGTACATACATCGGCCGCGGTGGAAGGGTGGTTATGGCACTCGGCTGCTGGTCTGAAAGACACCGGTTTGGCCCCTGCCGCGGCAGTCGCATTTCAATGGAGGCTAAATCCTTGAGACCATTCTATAGATAGGTGCACGTTATAATGCAGGAGTTTATCAATAGGTTCTTTCAGGGGGGAGCGAGGGCGTTACCCATGGCGCTCACCAGAACTCAGGGGTGGGTGGATACGAAGTTAATAGTTAGCTGGGAAGCTGTTCGTGTGAGGGGAGAGGGTGGTTGTACTATATCCCTGAGCTAATGCACACTAGGTGGGCAAAATTTCCGGAGCCCCAACCACGCATGCCTCATATTCATATCCTGGTATGGTACATCAAATCCGAGGAGCAATTATTATTGCGAATTGTCCATCAGTTCACATGAGTTACGCGTACGCGAGGCTGTTCGCCTATCACCACGACTCAAAAAGGCATTCCGACAGCATCGTCTGATCTCGCCGGCAAAAAACAGCGCTGTGCAACGCCCTGCCTGCGATTTCATCTTTCTCCACATTGCCGTTACATGTCGGTAAATCAAGTTTGAAAAGTCATGACAAACCGTCGAAATTAGCCAGTGGGTGTATCTGAGCAAATGCGATAACTCAATTGCTAAGCAAGGTCCCTACTCGAATTCAGTGACAAATTATTGTCAAACCCGTGCACACCTCCATGTCCTGTTAGAGAATGTGGCTAACTGGAAGGGGCCCACAAAAACCACAGTTTTCGACAACCGCTACTGATACGATGGATAAGTTAATTGATAAGGGCGCAGATATTAAGGTGGTTTTAAATGCGAACATCCGCTTAGACTACCACAGCTGCGACTAATGCAACGCAGCTACTAAATGAACGTAAGCGGTACACAAAACTCACTCACTCACTCACTCACTCACTCACTCACTCACTCACTCACTCACTCACTCACTCACTCACTCACTCACTCACTCACTCACTCACTCACTCACTCGTTCGCTCGCTCGCTCCCTTCGCCCATTCATGAGCGCCTGTTTGACTAACCGACTGATTATCATGGTTATGAATTCCACTGCGCGTAAACAAAGCAAGCGTAGTACGTAGGCAGCGGCAGTTAAGCGAAATGTAACCCTAGTGTAGTTGTAGTTAGGCCTGCTGCTCCGGAGAGAAAGTAGACAAACACAGCCTAAAGAAACGGCATAGAAGAATGTCAGAAACCCAACAGCCCATACGGTACAACCACTCTGCATCCGCCACTATACTGCATGTACAGCCCCAGGGGGTGCAGAAATGTGTGTATGTATGTGTGTGTGTTGAAGGTGGGAAGACAAGATAAGACAGAAAGAGAAAGGAAAAGGAGGAAAATAAAGGCTGTTACGGCTGTAACAAGAACGCGAAAATAAAAAAAATAAAGAAGGATAAATAGCGCTGAGGGAGAGAACGAAAACGAAAGGTATAGGACTCGCTTAGGGGCCGTAGTTTCGCCTTCTTCTTCTCCGTTACAGGACCCCACCAGAACCGGAGGCACCACCCCCGAGGGTCCTGGCGGCATTCCACTCCACTCTCTTTAGAGGTCGGGGGGAGAAGGATGGGGGCGGCACGAAGTCTACGGCGTCCTTCCTACTTCATTTATTGTTTCTTTTTCTTCATTCCGCCGAATAATAAAGAGCGTGGAGCCCGCCACCGCCACTCCTACAGGGGGGACAACGTCGCCGAGAGGAGGAGAGAGAAAGAGAGACAGGAGAGATCGAGAGTAGATGATTGTGGAAAGGAAGAGGAGCAGCCCGACAGCTCGCACTCGCGGATAGCGAGAACGGCCGCATTAAAAAAAAAAAAAGAGAGAGAAAAAAAAACAAAAAGGAAACGCGAAAGATTAACCTCATGGACAGACAGTTGCCCGGGGAAAAAAGAGGCGAAGCGACGCCGGCCAAATATGAGAGGAGAGATCAAAAAGTGAAACTCGAAAGCATAAAACGTTGACGCAGCGTGGAAGGAGGAAAAAGGAACGGGAGGCTGGGACTATGTGCCCGCTGCTAATGCCGCGCAGTGAAGAAGAATCAACTCCCGCCGACCGGGGTGTCGTCGTTAGCTTTCATTTCTGTTCTTCTTCTTCTTCTTCTTCTTCTTCATTTACGTCCTTCGAGCCAACAACGGGCGAACAACGGCGACAAGAAGACGACGGCAAACTCCCTCTTTCCTTCTCTCCCCATCATCTCTTATAATTCTTCGCCCGGAGCCATTAAAAGCGCGACGCGACGTACGTGTTAAAAAAGAAGCTGCCAGCGGAGGCGATGCTGTCCCTCCCCTCACCTCTCTCCTTTTTCTTTTTTGCTTCGTTACACACGCACACACAAACATTCCCATCTATTTGCTTTACGCGCACATTACGCGCGCGGCGCAAGATGTCAACCGAATCACGCCACCGGACCATAAAAGAACCGCAGCCACACACACACACACGAAGGCGCAGTTTTACGAAGCGTTTTCCAGCGCTCGTCGAGTTTGCTCCGCGGGTGTCCGGACCGCTCATTTTAACGCACTGCGCGAACACTGAGCGGAGTGTAAGTGCCGGATAAAACGTGTCCCTTTTTTGTAGCTGGTCCGTTAGGGCCGCTTATAAGCGGACATTTCGCAGTACTCGGTCGTACAAGGAATATATATCGCATGGCTATCGCGCGCGGTGAAACGTGTAGCGCGCCGTACAAACTATACACGGTCCCGCATGCAGGGTACACAGCCGCAGGGAACGACAACGCGTGAAAGTACACGCCGGAAAAACGCTCCGCGGGGCTGCGTATTTTGTGCTGTGTATAGAACTGGGGCCGAATTCACACAGCTTCTCTTTCGCAAGTGCCTTTTACCGTTGGTTCGCGGCTTCTCTAATGGTATGTCCAGCATCAGGACTGACTGAAACGTCCTCTTACAAACATTTTTGGTATCAGATGTCTTTGTGAGCACGCGCACTGAAAACCTGTTGCATTCGCGGCCATTCCATGTTGAACCACCGCCTACACTAAGGACGCGAATTGAACGTTGACAAAGAAGCACCGACTATAGCAACTGTTTATGTAATATTTTCCAAACCAGAACATTCGTTCGCACCGTGCGAGCCGCCGCAGACAACATCTTTGCGATGCCTCCGTCCTGTGTTCGGGTGAAAAGTAACCAAACACGTGAAAGAGCTGACTTTTCTTTCTTTTTTTTTTTTTCCGTGCAAGGACAGCACGGAAACGAGTGCATTGACCGTGGTATAAGTGAGCGATTTTTTTGTAGTCGGCGACAAGGAATTCGCTTCCTCGAATAACGCGCGATGTTATGGGATCAGTTTTTGCAACTTCCTTCGTTCAGGCTGGAACTTTGTAAGTTCTGTCGTCTCCTATAAAGAAAAATAGCAGTGAATCAGCGCATGTTCGTCGACTTCACTGTGGTCAATGTACATTAGGTTGGCTACGAATACAACGCGAGTGTTCTGCAATGCCTGTTTCGGGGCACGGAGCTGTGGTACGCGCCCTCACAGAAATGCCATATAAAGCCATATAGGGACTTCAGCGACATTATGGAGCGCTGAATTCGTTAGCTCTCAGAACTTTTTTAATGTTGACATTTACCATAACCGCGAGTTCAAGAAATGTGCTTGGTAAATTACGCATTTTCTCTCTCTTTTTCGCTTTTCCGTTCTTTCTTTCTTTCCTTGTTTTTTTTTTTTTGCGCTGTATACAGCATCCCTTCTAGTTGAGCTTACAAGGAGATCTGAAGCCTGACTCCTGTGCGCAATTTCTACAACCATATATAATCGCCTCGTTCTAAACTTCTGCACAGTGCAGCCCACTGTTCCATAGTGACGCGTACCCTGAGAGCAGCACTTAGGGGAAGTTCTGGTAAGATAACATGATTATGGTGATAATGACGTAGTCGGTGATGCGATTCTGCACAAAAATTTTACCCTTCCATATTTCCGTTGGTAGAGTATAGCTTTCTTTCGTAATTAAAAGAAAAAGAAAAAGAACATGTATATAGAGAGTTGAACTTCAAGTTGAACCCGTATATAACAGAAGATGTCGACACATCAAGTACCCTGACTTTTTTTTCTTTACTATGTAAGTGTTTCCCGATACAATCTGCTTTCAGTGAAGCGCGGAAACGAAGCGCATATATAAATGCCCGATCACGTTTCGCATTCAGCGAGCGGAGGGCTCTATATACGTTTCAGAACCTTCACTAATACGGCATCGTCGTTTACGAAATCGTGCCGCCCGAAATGTACGATGACGCAACCTTTCGGCCCAGTGTTTGCGCAACCCCGGGTCGAAGTATATATTCGCGCAGCCGGCTCCCAGTGAACCACGGCTCGCCGGTCTTCGCAACGCTCTATGGAAGTCGGACCGGGGAAAAAAAAAAAAGAAAAAGAAGAAGAGAGGTCTATGCAATTTGCGAGAGATAAGTATAATCCATTCTCGCACTCTAGTTTAGGATCCGCTTTCTCAACAGTTGGCGCTCCTGTTACGTAACTATACTCCACATAGAGCCGAAAGAGCGTACTTTGCATGCCGAAGAACGCGAAAATGATTTAGACTACTTTTACTCGTCAGTGAAAGTGTTACAGCAATCCCCTCTTGGCGAAAAGCTCTTGCAGCAGTCCATGCAGCAGTTGAATACATTCATTCGAATACAAACATTATATACGTCATGATAGACTTATTGTATATTCTCCCTCCAATGGGAGCATAATATGCACTCTAGTTATGAAGTTCAGCAGTTGAATACTAATCAACCAAAAACTACGCAGGCAGACGAGTATGTAGCACCTCGGTGGCCGAGAAGGCGAACATGCACAAAAATCGATGAAGCAATGAGCAGGTACACATACACGAGTCGACAGCAAGAACTTCACATTCTCTCCCACCAAACCAAACCAATTCCATCACGCGACCGCGGGAGTCGAACCCCTTACCTCGTACTCTGGTACAGAACGTCATTACAGTGACACTGAGACATGGCGGCGCTGATACAGATGCCAGGAATTACACTAAGGCAGTTTTTTTATCGAAACGCGTGCGGAGCAAATAACAAGTACAGCTTACGGGAAAGTTAGAGTAAGCGTCAATCTGGCAATTGGGGTTTCATTAACTACACCTCATTTATTGCTTTAAGCATAGCTGCTTGCAAGATTAAGGTACCGCTAGACGACATAGAAAAAGACACGGAAGCTCGCAAGAGAGAGAGAGAGAGAGAGAGAAACTGCGCGCAAATGTAAAAGTGACACACGGAACTCGGAAGAATAAACAGCCGTGCTTGAAAAGTCAGCGTAGCCATCAGCGAGCGACCCACAAGCGATTGCAATTCGACCAAACGAAATATAAGTGTTATTTTTCAGCGTATAATGGCGTACAGTCAACGGTGGCCATAAATCACAAGGGCTACGAAATCTATAAACAAACTATTCGATCTTTACGCTCGAAAATAAGGGACCCCAGAATCAAGAACAACACACTGCGACTCCGATACTTGCTAAACGACGCTTTACGCAACATCCCAGAACGCAGGGGACGCCGACAATCACAAAAGCGGATGAGTAATACAAAGCGAGCACGAGAAAACCACCACGGCACGCAAGCAAGGACGCACTAACCAACCATTAAGGCCGAACGAACGCCACACAATGAACCATGTCCACCCATACATCGTTGCGGGGGCCTCTCAAAGACTAACGGCAAATCGCGCACTCGCTTTCGCCGCGTCCACACAGCGTGAGAAACAAAAGAAGGAAAGCAAAATAACATTAACAAAGAAGCAAAGCCGAGAGAACGAAGCGACCCAAGTCACCCGCAACGTGTAATGACGCAATGAACAGGTTTCCCCGTTATTGTCCGCTCGCAACCTTGTTACGTGAAGAAGGAAGAGCGTCATGAGAGAGAGAGATGAGAGACGAGAGATGGAAGAGGCGAGCTTCGTCATTGCCGGTAGTATGCACACACAAATATACAACAGGGCCAGCGCGTTCCCAAACAACCGCTAAGCCGCGAGGTCAAAGAACCGACAGGCCAAACACACAAGACCGCGCCAGCGTTCCGAGAGGTAAGTATACACGCAAAGCTACGAAGCAGCTCGGCATGCTCCCATCATCAGCAAATAGGAAGGCGAACCCCTCTGCTGCTATACGTCACCCATAAACCTCTCTCTCCCTCTCCAATGTTGCCACACATGCAATGTTACCACACATCGCCACCAGCAAGCAGTACCACCACTTCCACCATCGACACCACGCGAGTGGGGACTACGGTCACTGATGGCCATACCTCCAGGGTAGGGTGGCTATCCGGAGGGGCGACCACTCACTCCGTTGGAGGAGGACGAGGAGGAGGAAGTGGCTACGAAAAGACAAGGACTAAAGAGTCGCAAGAAAGAGAGAGGGGGTGCTAGCGCATCCGAAGAGTTTCTCCCTACTGGACAGACGACAAGGAGAAGATATGCTGCATGCCGTCGAGAGCGCAATTACCTCTCGGAGTGCAGGCTCCTTTGAAACGACGCCAGCAGCTATGGAGGAGCGCGTGGTGCACGGTTTGCGATTAATATCCTCGAAGGCAGGCAGGCAGCGCCACCGAACGGCTTCGCGGGAAGCGACGTTGAATGCGTTGCCCCGCATGAGCGGAGGGAAGGCACGCAGGGCACGCTAATGTGGCCGTGCAGCACTGAAGCAGTCGTGAGTGGCAAACCGCGAAATATATACCTCCATCGGGCCCGGCTTTAGAAACATGGCAGCACGCACGCGCAACTCATCAGGCGTGCACTTAGATAGAGGCTCGCGGCGCATGCGCAAATAGCGTTCCTTTAAGAAGGGTACTTATTGGCTTCTTCTACGCTCATAACAAGTGGCTTCAAGAGCACAAACGCAACTTATAGTCCCCCCCCCCCCTTCCTCCACATGTCCCTCCTCTCCCTCCTCCGCGCTTCCGTGATTCACAGTCAAATTTCAGCATGCCGTCGAACGGTATCTCCCACTGGCTCGCCACATGGCTAGTACTCCCCGCCCTACCCATCGGCTGAAAATGCCAACATGGCTGCCTACAGAACAGAACAAGGGTCACGCGGAAACCATGATAAGGAAACCCGTAGATATATCTTCAGAAGAGGCCTCCTATGAAACAACACGCGGACCACTTAATGTTGCGCGACACGTTACAGATTTTGACGAATTATGCCTTCCATTTCGTTCAAACATAACTCGGAATCATATTCCACGTATGAGTAAATGAATACATTAATATTAGCAAGGGTTGACACTTCAAATCAATTTCGAAGCAGGAAACGTGAACTGGAAATATGAACTACAAATATCGTACAGTACACAACCGGGACATCATCGTATAACCGTCATATACACACATGTAAGCGGCACAATCATCTTATAACGGGAATAGGGCCACGTGGCCGACTCCGCAGTCAACAATTTTATAGACTTTTCGGCGTACTGGTGTGTAGAACATATGGACTACAAGCTTTAATTGTCTCGCCTGAGCAAGAGAACGTGTACTGAAGGGCGTGAGTGGCTATAAGTACAGCGCCGAGCAAGATGCAATCACAATGAGGGAGCTCTCCGTTATAATCAGTCTCTCTTCCAAGACGCGCGCGAAGCTGCGCACACAAGAGCGGCTAACGAGGCCCGCTTCACGCATCTCCGATCGCAAAGTTTACCTTTTTCTTCCGCGAAAGCGGGCGTTCCACAAATGCGAAATGTAAAAATTGCGCTAGTATATATATATATATATATATATATATATATATATATATATATATATATATATATATATATATATATATATATATATATATATATATATATATATAGAAGGAAACAGAGCATGATAGAATGCCTCGCTTGAGAAAGAAAGCGTAAAAGAAAGCGCTCAGCACAGATATATATACATATACATATGAGAAACAGACAATGAGGCCAAGGAAAGCATAGGGCAAACTGTAGTTGTCAAGTAGTGTAGTAATTATGGAACAAACGGAAAGCAATTCAAATGGACAAAAATAAAAGAAAAAAAGGAAACACACCTGCCTTCGGTAGGGACCGAACCAACGACCTTCGCATAACGCATCCGATCCTTTATCAATTGAGCCGCGAAGGCGGTCGTCCCCTCGTCCACTTTATCGGGTACTTATGTACATAGTATCGTGGGAGTGTGGGATTGTTTAGACAGCGACACTCGTAGCCATGGCGGCGAGTGTATAGAACACTCTTTTCTCCAGAGAGCTATTTTTCCGTAAGCACTAGACTACAGTGAATACTACATTTTCCCATATCCTTTCCGTGGCTTCATAAACTTCATTAGATTGTTTCTGACAAATAAACGAGCCCTTAACTCATTTTGTTCTTATACAATCCCCTACGAGTAACAAAACTTCGTTACATTGCGAGAGTAGGCAGTTTTTATAGTCAGTCCGTATAATGTAAATATATATCTCATTTTAGCGACATTTCCTTTGTTTGCGTACGTTACGCCGGGAGTTATAAGACGCGTTGATTTCACAAGTGCAATAACAGTAATAGCCGCATATAATGTATTCCGTTAGTGAATAAACATGCCGAGACGGCGAGCTATAAAACAGCAAAAGCAGGAGGAAGGTTAAACAGAACAAACAACCGGTTTCGAAGGTTCCCATGCGGAAATCATTTATATGTATACGCAATCAACTGGTTTGATTGTTTGCAACTCGTACAAATCAAATAGGTACTGCTGTGTGTTCTATGTTTCTTTTTTTTTTTTTTTTTTCTGGGGTAGGGGGTTTACGATTGTATTATAGCGGCTTTGCTGTCCGGGTTGCACAACCAAGTAAGGCAACTGCTCTGCCTCCAGTCGTGCACCGCAAGGCAATTTTTGTACTACATTCGCCTTGAATAAGCCACACCAAAGCAAACACGTTTCTTTAGTATGCGGCGAAATACGTTGCTGTTTTCCCATGTCTGAGGAGATGAACTTTATCACACTTTCGCGACAAATTCACGTTTATTTTGGTGCAGCTAACATTCTGAAATATGCGCGTTATTCGTGTTTACGAATAACGGTTCGACAAACGTGGAGCGCGAGCTGTACCGGGACACAAGAAATGCACATAAAAAGACACACGCAAAGAACATGCACGAACAATGCACAAAAGGAGTGCGCAAAAAATAATCTCCCTCTGTCTTCGACTTGTATTTTTTCGTGACTTTGCGTGAGCTCCGATATTTGGTGTTCCATATTTCCCATGCTTCCGTACCAGCCCTCGAAATTTTCTCTACCGATGGACAACGGCTGTTCGATTCGCGGATGAGATCGCGTGGCACAGCTTTGGGTCGGACACTCGAAATTTTCGAATATTCGAAATTGCATCACCCCGACTGCCCGCGACCAGGACGTGGGTCCACTAACTCTGCGTAGCTATTTGAGGCGTCACACTGGAAGGAATCTCACGCCATAACTTGCACTTACACAGGGAGCGCCACATCAAATTTAATGGAACACTAAACATAGGGGAGGCGGGAAGGGGGAGGAGACGAGATTTCTCCGATAACTGTAAATTAACCTTTCAGAATATAAAAGAGAACTGCTCCTGAAACGAGAAGACATTTGGTAAGCCAAAAAAGAAAACGTGCAAGAAGAAAATGCCGGTAGTGATGCCACCTTGCAGTCGCCCCGAGCTCACTAACCGTGACGTCATAGATGTTGACGGCGTTTGCTCCGACATGCACACGTCATTTTCTTAATTTCTAAAAAAAAAAAAAAAAAAACAATTCCCATTACGTTATAAGGGCGTCAGGTATTTCACACATTATATTTCGGGAAAATACTATCGTGCCAGTGCGGCCGAAATACGAAAAAAAAAAAGAAAAAAGAAATTTTAGACACAAGCTTTGAAATCTGCGACGTCATGGAGATTCAGATGCTGAGGATTCGGCGTGAAGCATAGAAAGCAAACATCGACAACAGTATATTTTATCGTTTTTCCTTTTTCTAGGCTACCACTTATTAGCTTGTTGAACAATATAGCTGGACTATATAATGAGAAGATTGTAAGAAGAGGAGAAGATATTGAGAAGATTGTGGTTGAGAAGATTGTAAGCCACTCAGAAAAAGAAAGGGGGCGGTTAGAAGACAACCGCCGAAATGGAAGCGGCTAGTCGAGTGACACATTCACTATGTGAGTTCGAGGGTGTGCACCGAGAGAAAAAGAGAGGCTAGACAGAAGTAGGCTAGTGCCGCAGAGTAGTTATTGCGCAAAGGATATGAGACATACATTCTGCATACAGGCAGCCTCAGTACGATGAATACATTTAAGTATATGACACTAAATTCCGGCCTTACCTTGCCCGCTGCGAATGGGCAAGCAGTGCATCCACGACCACAGCTTCGTAAAAGCTGAGAGCGTCCGAAAGGCGTAACATGCGTCGACAAGAAGGCTAACAGTTCTTTTTTCTTTTTTATATATAGAGCTCTGTAAGAACACAACGTCTAGGACGAATCGCGAAGGATAACGGGATACTGAGCTAGTGGCAAGCGGTCAATTTCAGAATACTAGTACGTCATATAGCAACGGCATGAGTTCAAAGTAAATGTGTGTTCTATATCCCCTTCAGACGCGCTTTATATGATAGAGTATGTTTAATTAAGTGCGTCAAGTCATCACGCATAATTTTCGGAGCACTCCATATTCTATATGGCAAGAAAGAAAACGTGGTCATAAGTATAAATATTTTTTATACAGTAATGATTCGTGATCTGAACGTAATTAGGTGTCAGTGTAATGCTGAAGTATGTCACCCCTCATTTTTGTCATAAAGGGAACCAGAAGTCGGACCTGAAACGGCGATGCAGTTTGCTATTGGCTGTGCTCATTGCGAGCCAACAAAAATTCTATTTTTGACGTCACTCTCGGAACGTACCACGTCGACCAACTCGTCAAATGTGGTAATACCTTCAGAAAATTAATCGTCTGCAGGAGTACGCCGCACACTGTAGCAAACTGACCGACACACTGATTACGTCGAGGGTTCAATTCATCCTCAGTGGTTCACGCACGTTCGTGGCCGCTTCTCCACTGACACACCTAAAGCAGGTTGCGTACACATTTGTGCACGCCGCCGCTGAAAGGGATAAAACACGTCTTCGCCTACGGGGTGCTTCTCAAAAGTTTCACACCGCACTGGCCCAATTTCGTGCCTCGTAGAATGGGACGCCGTAAAGGGTTGATTTGTGGTGTTTAACGTCCCAAAACCAGCTCTGATTATGAGAGACGCCGTAGTGGAGGTCTCCGCAAATTTCGACCACCTGGGGTTCTTTAACGTGCACTGACATCGCACAGCACAGGGGCCTCAACATTTCGCCTCCATCGAAATGCAGCAGCTGCGGCATGGATTCGATCCCGCGACCTTCGGATCAGCAGCAGAATGCCATAACCACGGAGAAAGATATAACCACTAGACCACCGTGGCGAGGCGACGTCGGGGCCAATACAGCTATAGATGTCCGATGTTATTTTCAGATGCTCGGTGATGACACGACGAAGGAAGCGGTCATTTTCAACGAGGAAGAAATCAGAATTTGTGGGGAAAGGCAAACCCACGTTGTCGTTCGTGTGCTGCGCGTCAGTACTGCGTCGCACAGAGAAATGGGCCGGCGCGTCGGTAATTCGCATGACCGCAGCGGCAGAAGGAACGAAGTTGCGAGGGGGCGGCGGTATAAATCTCACGGGATAGTTCTGTGAAATCAGAGAATCGTGGTTTTCTGGAAAAAAAAAAAAAACGAAACCGTGTATAGCCGTTGTCATGCGGTTTCATCCGAACCTTTTTGTTTTTGCGTTTTTCTCAAGAAGTCCCCGTAATTTGTAAAGAAGAAATTCCAGATAACCGTGGCTTTACCTCACCCCACAGCGCAAGCACGCCCCTCTCCCCCCTCCCCCTTCCTCCTACTACAGACGATATCCCCCGTAATTTCAATTCCTTGGAAAACCCAAGCGCGCGGAGGATCCGGTCCGCATTATTTCACTGTGACATTCGAAGTCTGACTTGGCTCTATACTTGCTCACTTCTATGATATGTCTATGGAGATCTGTGGCGGTTTCCTGGCACACGGTTGGTGTATATAAGAGAAGTAGTATAAAACACGCATTGCTCTTTTACGGATTCGTCATTTTCAATAGCTACGAATATGCAGTACGCCCTCAAATGCACGTGTACGCCGTATTCCTAAGGTATTGAGAACAACGAATCCGCAGACGGGCAGTGTGTGTTGTACCACATCTCTTATATATACCAACCATGTGCGCCCTTCCCATCTTGACGGACGCTGTCCTTCTACTCGGAATCAGATCGTATACACCCTGTCTATACGTCTCTGCTTCATATTGCTAATAAGTTATCGAAGACCTTTACTGATTAATCGGGGAAGTGGAAACAGGGAGATGAGGAAAATAGGGTGTTTGTGGCTTAGCTATCCCTTCTCAATCGGCGAAAAACTCTCCGTCCATGGATGAGAACTATAGTTTGAAAGGGGCAACACAGTGAACCGCAGTACACGCACTAGTAAAAAATTATGGTATCGCCCCAAAATGCTCACCACCGGCCCCTCCATGGCACCGCTCTAAGCCATGCTTAAACCTAAGTATGTCTCAAATGACAGTGACGAACACCACCGCTTGTGTTTAAAAACACATTCATATGAGCTAGTTCATTCATGAACTCTCGAAAATTTAAAAAAAGAAAGGGGTGGGGGGGGGGGGGGGGTAAGATGGGAGATATTACCCGGGAAAAATCCTTGAGAGAATTTCTCTCAACGCTATGTCTATCCTAACCTGATCCTTCTTGCTCAAATTTTTCGGTCTGTTTCAAATGGAAAAGTCGACACTCATTTCTTTTTTTTCCTTCTTCCTTTTTCTATCAACCGGAAACGCTTGTTTTCTTCGTAAAATGCGTCCGACAATGGAATAAAATACAGTACTTTCTGGGTCGGATTGCGCGCGCACTCGTGGACCATCTAATTACCGCTTTCACAAACTGTACGCTAGTACGGCTCAGCCATATTAACAGAAACTGCACCCTGACTTTCTTTGATGAACAGCACCTCACCTACATAAATCTTTGACGACGCGGCAGCAAGCCACGGTCAACAGGAAAAATCTGAAACATCTCCGGTCGCCTTAATATGCAGCCAAGTATCGAATAAATAGACTGGGATCCCAAGGTATCTACAAGGCTCATTCGAATATTAGTGGCGAATCTATTACTGAAGGAATTTCGTTTATTTTTGTGCAATTAAACCAGGTCGCTCTTATTTCAACAAATTCGTGGTTCGAAGAACTTTGAACTCGCGGATCAGCCAGTGCACGTATCACTTTAAAACGCTTAGACAGACAGGTGTATGGGTGCTTAGTTAAGCATTATCATTACTCCAGCATCTGCAATAACACCACAGCAGCTATCCAAAACAGTCGGATCCGCTCAGCTCAGTGCGGACATCTGGGCAACCAGGAATTCGGGAAATGCGCTACACACTGCCACATGGCAAGACTCCACGATGCCACCTTAATTAACATTCCTTAATTCCTCCATGACGCCACGTCGATAGCGTTCCTTAATTGCCAAGACAAAGCCGGCGTAGCTTCTATAACATCCGCGCGCGCGCCAGGGCTAGTACGCGACAAAAGAACAGCACGCCAAAAGTGCTACGCAAAGCGTAATTTTCGCGAAAGGTGTACACGAGTTATCCCAGAGAGCCCGTCCAAGCTACCATCGCCACCAAAAAACACCCAGTCAGCTGTCCCTTCAGATGGCAAAGCATCGATCGCTTCCTCGCGACCGACGCCAAGCGTAGCCAGGCTGCGTGCAGCGGCGGGCATATGCCATTCGAAGCGGAAACGCCCCCCGCGAACTGTCAAAATTCCGGTAGGAAACCTTTTCCACACAAGGTGTAGTAGTACGTAGGCGCGCGGAAATAACGGCGATCCCGTTTTGTCAGCTCACTACTGAGCGCGAGATTCGCTGTCGGAACGCTATGTGGAACCGTATCGGCGATGAGCGGCTGTAAAGAAGCTTCGGAACTGGCCGGACCGGCCACAACTGAATCGCCCCTGCAAACAACGGGCCCCTCTCTGCAAAGAAAACGTGATCGCGCGTACGCGTAGTCGATGGGAGGGTAGCTTCTCTCCTGCTTGTGCCACAGCGCGACTCCGTCGCTTTCTACACTCATCACTAAGGCATCCCAGAGATAAGAACTTGCTTTAGTAAACACGCGCACGCGAGCGCGTACTACACTTCGGAAACTCGCAAAACAAGCAACATGGAGGTGTCAGACCACGACTCACCGGGTTGCTGTACGGCTGCATGCTGAGGCGTATCCCATCGCGTACCATTTTCTCCCTGACCATGATCTTGAGCTGCATCTTAGGAAAGCGCACCAGTTCGGCCTTGCCCTCTTCGTACTCGTCCTGAAAGTAGCGGAGCGAATCCGGCCGCACCGCTGCTTTGTCCACCGCCGCGGGCGCCGGCGGCGGTGCCCAGTCGTCGAAGCCGTACTCGCTCGCCGATGCTGCCGAGACGCGCGAATGCCTGGCGGCTTCCTCCAGGGTGAAGTACACCGAGGTGCCGCCCTGCTCGAGCAACACACGCACGGCTTGGAGCACGCGGTCCCGGTGCCTCGGATCGGTGACGCCGATGGCATCCAAGTCGGGCTCGCCAATCTGCTTGCAGATCTCCAGGTCATCGTATCCGTTGTCTACGAAGCTCTCCGCGTACTGAGGCAGTCCCAGGGTGCGAAGCCAATCGGCCACGATACTCTGCTCGCCGGCGTTCATGCTGATGCCATGCCACGAGCACGCGGAAAAGCGGACACGCGATACAACTGTGTTTTTGCGTGCGCGAGAGGTTATAGAGAGTGAATGAAGGGGAGCGCCGGGACGCTCTAAAAATGACGCGAGCTCCGCACAGCCGCTGCCACTGCTGCCGTCGACGCCGCCGCCGCTGCTCTTTCCGATCGCTCCATCACGGAGAATGGCAGCCGGATGCGGCCGCGAGCGCATGCGCGAGAAGCGGACTGTGATGTCACGTCCGGTCGCCAAGACGCGGATGCTAGTGCCGCACGGCGGCGCTTCACAGAAACTTGGCGCGGCCGGCGGGCCGTCTGACAACGGGAGCGGCAAGACAAAACCGGCAGGATCGAGTGGCGGGGACCGATACCACTTACGTATGCGTCGCTCGCTTGTTTACAGTGTAGCTGAAAAAGATGTAAAGAAGCGATGTCCCTCCGCGAGGTCCTTGTGGCAGCGTAACGACCGGCTGGGTTGCGTGCGAGAAGACCAACATTGCGTAAGCGAAGAGCGCAATTACATGGTGGACCTTCTAATTAAACGCTGACATTTCCTGGTCTTCAAAAGCGCGACATCATTAATGGTTTTTAAGAAAGGCACAAGTAGACAAGGAAAGAGCTCACGTGGAGGGAAGGAAAACCGATTAGTGTCGCCGAGTCCAAAGGTACCTCACGTAAGAGTATTAGGGATGTCTGCATGAGGTGGGGGTTTTAACTTGAGCGCTGTCGGCGAGGGCGAAGTGCATTCTGCATATCTATCTATCTATCTATCTATCTATCTATCTATCTATCTATCTATCTATCTATCTATCTATCTATCTATCTATGTGCCGGCCTGAATTAGGTGTTCTTGTGGTCGTCTGTCGTTAATCTGTTATGGACCAAAGCTCGCATGGCATAATTATATTGCGAAAAGGCCGTAGGCGTGATATACTCCTACATGACAAGGTGCTATCGTGATGCTGACGCGGTCGTTTCACTAACACGACGTACGTGAAAGTTCAGCAAAGAGAATTACTGCATGGTTATGACATGTATATTCATGAGATGCATGTTGTATCATGACAAAATTGAAGCGAACGTTATCATGCATACGTCATGAAAATATGAAGATGTTTCACAACGTATGCATGATTAATTGTAATCAATAATCGCGAAGAAGGAACTTGCCGATCACAGGCACAACGGGCGGGCGAGGAATGGCGTGAGTTAAAAGCTCCGTGCGTGAGCTGCATTTGTTGGCGCCTCATTTTAGGAACATTTGCCTATAGCCGTATAGCTAGATTTCAACAGTCAGCCTCATTCATTCAGCAACGCAAACTTAGTCAACATGCAGTATGACAGCATCATAGGTCGGCGCACTCACTCATGAGTGCACTCACTCGCACTCACTCGCACTCATTTCATAGACGTGAGTGCGAGTGAGTGCCAATGAGTGTGAGTGGAAGTGAGTGCGAGTGAGTGCAAGTGAGTGTGAGTGGAGGTGAGTGCGAGTGCGAGTGAGTGCCAGTGAGTGTGAGTGGAAGTGAGTGCGAGTGCGAGTGAGTGCCAATGAGTGTGAGTGGAAGTGAGTGCGAGTGCGAGTGAGTGCAAGTGAGTGTGAGTGGAGGTGAGTGAGAGTGCGAGTGAGTGTCAGTGAGTGTGAGTGGAAGTGAATGCGAGTGCGAGTGAGTGCAAGTGAGTGTGAGTGGAAGTGAGTGCGAGTGCGAGTGAGTGCAAGTGAGTGTGAGTGGAGGTGAGTGCGAGTGCGAGTGAGTGCTTGTGAGTGTGAGTGCATGTGAGTGCGAGTGCGAGTGAGCGCCAGTGAGTGTGAGTGGAAGTGAGTGCGAGTGCGAGTGAGTGCAAGTGAGTGTGAGTGGAGGTGAGTGCGAGTGAGTGCAAGTGAGTGTGAGTGGAAGTGAGCGCCAGTGAGTGTGAGTGGAGGTGAGTGTGAGTGCGAGTGAGTGCAAGTGAGTGTGAGTGGAAGTGAGTGCAAGTGCAAGTGAGTGGAAGTGAGTGCGAGTGAGTGCCAGTGTGTGTGAGTGGAAATGAGTGCGAGTGAGTGGAAGTGAGTGTGAGTGCGAGTGAGTGCCAGTCAGTGTGAGTGCCAATGAGTGTGAGTGGTATGTATGTATGTATGTATGTATGTATGTATGTATGTATGTATGTATGTATGTATGTATGTATGTATCCGTGGCCGTCTCGTTCATAGATTGTATACGAAAATCGCTATGCCATATGACTGCATGACGAATAAAGTGACAGGTCATTATATGAAAATCATGACATGCATGATTTACATGAAACGGTCTTGGTGCTCTCCTGGGCCGTTTCGTTAATGGGATGTATACGAAAATAAGTATGGCACAACATGACTGCATGACGAACATAAATGACAGGTCATAACATGAAAATCATGGCATGTATGGCATGAGCTGCTTGATTTACATGCCACGGTCTTGGTACTCTCCTGCCCAGCTAGCATACAAAGGATTTATGACGACATTGAAACGGATATCCTAGACGTTAACGTTGCAGACGGCACGCGTAAGAAGCCTTAGTCCTGGATGCGTCGTATATCGTCTGATGTCCGGCTCGTTGCACATGCGTCTTCAAAAAGGTGGTCTTTTCGACGGCTTCGAGGAGACTCCAATAACCCCATTTTCCGGGATTTCTGAATCCGTTCAAAGACTTGCACGTGCGTCATCAAAAAGCTGTTCCTGAAATGTTAGCCGTAATTTAAAAAAAGAAGCAGGAATCGTGTTAGGGAACTGGGCGCGCCCACCAAAATTTTGGTCTGGTTGCCACCCTCAGAATATATAAATGATAATCTGACCTCAGAGCTAACGCCTTAGGGGTTCAAATGACGCCAAGGCATTTTTTGCACGCCTAAGGCATTAACTCTGTGGTTCTGAAGGTGTCAACGGGATAATAATTTTGGGGGGCAGCCACGATCCACGGACGTCGTCCCTGCCTTATGGTAGTAGCTGCGACCTGCTACGTTACCAGCTGTACCATAAGGTTTAGGGTGCTGCAGAGTGGGGGTTAGTGCCAGCCCACCTGAATACTTTAGTCCTAGGAAGAAGTGCTGGTGTCGCACTTGCGTGGAACGCTTTTTTTTTCTGGTGGGTCAATAGCACTAAAGCACTAGCATTGAGTGCAACAGAGCAATAGAGCAGTAAGGTAGGCACAATTGTCTGCAAAGGCTTCATCAGTCTTAGCATTTAGGTCACAATTAGTTGTCATGCATACAAAAATCAATATAGCTTGTACTTTGTATAGTATGAAGCAAATCTACCAAAAACAGTAGTGACATATCTTTCTACAGTTAAGGATAGAAAGTTTCTTGGCAAGCGGCCTGACAAGGAGGCCCCACTGCCAGTGATCATGACGTCAACAACATTTTATTCAACATTTCATTGAGAAACTAATTTATGGTAGTTTAAAAAAAAGAGAAATGCGAAGAAAATAAAACCACAAATATTCAAAAGGAACTGCAGAAGAAATAATTTAAATATATCTGGAACTTATTAACGACTAGAGGCTTACAGAAAGCGCACTAGTAACAATAATCAAAAGCCAAACGACAATGCATTTCTCAGCATGAGAGCAGTGCATCCTGTTATATGAGCACAGACAGCATAATGGATGACTGTGTGATAGCCGCTTTCAGTCATGTTATGCAGTATTTTCGCCACATAAAATCAATGAGTATGAACAAAGGAACTCAAATATGACCCAGGTATCAAAGTGAAAATTTGCCTAGGACTTCAGCTGATGTAAAGAGGCAAGCTAGAAAAGACAACCAAAAGCATCAGTCAAGTGACGATGAATACTGACCTAAGTGACCTTCAAAGAAAATATCGCATGAAATATTAACATAATCGTTATAATGAACAACACCACAATGCAGTGCATAATCTGTCACAGCGAGCAACATTACATCGAAGCAACCTCAGTTTCATAATGAAGCTACATACTCGCGTACTTGAAGTCCAATACACTGGAGACAGGTAGAGAGGGTGGCCTGATCTAGTACGCCCCGGCCTTCTACTCTACTTCGGGGACAACGCAATAGGGGAAGAATAGTGATGAAGCATGAGGATGGGGATAAGAATGAGTGATCCGTATATACATAATAAGACATGACTGCTTGCGCAAAAGGGACATGGACGCCAGTAATCATATTTCATTACGCTTGATACCAACTTGCCCAACTTATGGCAGCTATTCACTTCTGCAAAACAATGTGCTGTGACGCGGAAAATGTCGACCCGGCTCTCTTGACATAAACACTGGCAATAGTCAAACCCCAGCACGGGTAACTGGGACCTCGCCTCTATCTTGAAACGCGACAGGGGCCGCCATTAGTCGGACGAATATGCTGTGCAGGGAAATGCACTCGAAGATTGTGATAAAGGTCTAATAGTCGCATAATGGAAAGAAGCCACTTTAGTTGCATCTAAGTTTAATAGTCGCTTTTCATAATCCGCAACTTTGCGCAGTGGTACCGAACGTCTAGCATCCAGTCCATTTCTATTGAAAAAATGACCTTGCAGCATTTGGTAATTCGGTATGGTCCCCTATTTCGGGTGAAATACAGCTTTCATCTATTGCTTGTACTCCCATATCAGCCAGCCTAGTGGCCGCCGTCTACTGCTGTGGCACGAATGGGGGACAGTCGCGAAATACAATGTGTTCTAGTCTCTGATACATTAGACAGCGCTCACAGTTCGAGATGTACGCGCGACTGAAGAGGTGCGCGTAGTGCCGAGTTAGGTCGGCGACCAGGTGAAACCTGCGCATTGTACTGGCACCGCTGCCGTTTATTCTACCCGGGAGGAAAAACTCGTGTCACTCTATTTGCCGCAGATGCCTGCATAGGTCGGCGCACTCACTCGCACTCATTTCATAGACGTGAGTGCGAGTGCGAGTGAGTGCCAATGAGTGTGAGTGGAAGTGAGTGCGAGTGCCAGTGAGTGCAAGTGAGTGTGAGTGGAGGTGAGTGCGAGTGCGAGTGAGTGCCAGTGAGTGTGAGTGGAAGTGAGTGCGAGTGCGAGTGAGTGCCAATGAGTGTGAGTGGAAGTGAGTGCGAGTGCGAGTGAGTGCAAGTGAGTGTGAGTGGAGGTGAGTGCGAGTGCGAGTGAGTGCCAGTGAGTGTGAGTGGAAGTGAGTGCGAGTGCGAGTGAGTGCCAATGAGTGTGAGTGGAAGTGAGTGCGAGTGCGAGTGAGTGCAAGTGAGTGTGAGTGGAGGTGAGTGAGAGTGCGAGTGAGTGCAAGTGAGTGTGAGTGGAGGTGAGTGCGAGTGCGAGTGAGTGTTTGTGAGTGTGAGTGCAAGTGAGTGCGAGTGCGAGTGAGTGCAAGTGAGTGTGAGTGGAAGTGAGTGCGAGTGCGAGTGAGTGCAAGTGAGTGTGAGTGGAGGTGAGTGCGAGTGCGAGTGAGTGTTTGTGAGTGTGAGTGCAAGTGAGTGCGAGTGCGAGTGAGTGCCAGCGAGTGTGAGTGGAAGTGAGCGCGAGTGCGAGTGAGTGCAAGTTAGTGTGAGTGGAGGTGAGTGCGAGTGCGAGTGAGTGCGGATGCTGGAAAAATTTGGGTGAGTGAGTGTGAGTGAGTGTTCCCCTTCACTGCCGACCTATGGACAGCATGGATGTCTTCGTCACGTTGCGTCACAGGTGGAATAGGTACGCTTTGACTACGGGCCATCAGTGATGACACGAATGATATCTTTTTTGAATGGAATTGCGCTAAGGCAGCTTACGCAGTATATAAGATGCTATGGACAGAAGCAATACTGCTGTAGTACTTTTAAGCAGCAGCTCAAGCATGCATGATACGAGCAATGAAGAACGCCTCATGCAGCATAAAAGAGCGTAAAAAAACACAGACGAGAATTGTGAAGGAATGGGGCGCACACAAACATACGAACACTTGCCAGAGAAGGGAACAACACTACAGTGCCGATAAGTAGGCTACCTGTGTTGACTAGTTGGTACCTATTCATTGTACGTGTTCCTTCACAATGAACAGATACCACGCAACTAGCCCAATTATCTGTGCTACTGGAGTACATTTCGTTTGTATCGGACTCTTTCATGTTTGTGGCGCTGTAGTATTGGTTCCTTCTCTTTGCAAGTGTCCGTGTGTTTGTGTGCGCCCCATTCTTCCACAGTGAACAGACACCAACTAACCGTGCTGCTGCGGACGAGAAGCAGTCACCACAAGCCTCGTAACGCTGTGTGGTTTGTTCACGCTGCTTTTTATTTTCTACAATGCATTAACGACCTGCACACCAGCTCAACGTTCTGAAGTCCGTAGCTCATGCGTGTGCATATATATGCGCTTACATATATGTTGTGCCCCTCTTCCCACATCATTTGTCTCTTCTCTCTCTCTCTCTTCTCTCTCGCTGAGCAGAATGCAGAAATGGAGGCTTTAATGTCACAGCAGCGAAAAGAATGATGAGACAGGTCGCGCGGTGGACACAGACGGGGGTAGCAAAGCCTAGATAAAGCTGTATGCACGAAACACTTGTTGACATGAAGCTTCGAAAACATTACAAACGTTATTACGGAGAGGTAAGAAATGGAGGGAGAGTATATAGGTTCAATTTCTTGAAAGAGGGGGGATAAGCCAACCGGGCCACACCAGCATTGTTGCATGGTCGTCAGACGTTGCGTGGTCGTCATGTTGCATGGTCGTCAAACGTCATTGATACCAATTTCCGCGCCGGGAATTCTTGAGGTTTCATTAATTGTCAAGTTCAGGCTTTACAACAATTTTCGAACACAGCCATATACAGGAGCTGATCAATCGCGAATGCTCCCGCGAACAAGCGACCCAAATATCAATGCACTGCAGCAAGCACCATATAATTTGCAGTTTGTTTTGAAGTACAATTGGACCGCCCTGCTCGAATTCTTTCAACAAACGTGATCTCTGTGACGCATTTGCTATGGCAGGAGTGGGATGAAAAGGAAGAGAAAGCAAAACAAAATGCACATTCATGAACAGCCTTCCAGGAATTCTCTCATTGGTGGGGAACGGACGCTTGCCCGTCGCAATTTCTGGGCTTCGATTGTTGCCGCGAAAAAAAGAAGGAAAAAACCCTGATAAACCTATTTGAAGAGCTCATTGCGAGACAAAAACGTTGAGATGTCAATGGCGTGGTGGCCTCTCGTAGATAAAGGCATCTAAGAAGTGATATAATGGCCAAGAGTGTCGAGGCTTGGAGAATGATTGAAGTGTAGAGAAATTCCAGGCATTCGAGACAATTCGCTTAATGCGCCGTTGCTTATTCATGTCACTCCATCTCTGTCATTGTTCGATAACGTTATCGGCTATCCGTCTACATTTGACAAAACAAAGAAATGTTTACAATGCAGGTCTGGCACGTGTATCGTTGCGGTATCGCGCGTAGGCGTAGGTCAGCAACTACACTGCCGAGCATGCCCAGAAATTGCGCTCGCTGGCAAAACATTATCCGCGTATGCAGCGGCCACAAGCAAGAAAGTGCTGCTACCTTCAGTCGCTGAATCGGCGCATGGGAACAGATGAGCTGTTCGAAATCGGAGGGAAAACACCACTTTGGAGATAACCGCACAAAAACACCACCTCATAGCGCCAGTAGATGACACTGTGTAAAGCGGCCATGCGGTACGCTGTCACCCTTCGTATATATATATATATATCAGTCGCAAACGCACCGCGAAAGCATTTCACCATCACCGATTCTAAAAGACGCCAGCTATGATCTGCCTAAGGAGAACGTCTCGGTTGGCGAGGCCCACGAGTCTGCTGCGAGCTGTAGCACGACCAGCACAGCCGAGCAGCCGGAGCATCGACAACACTAGCGACGACCGCGACCCCAAGTCTTTCCTGTGGCTTCGAAAGCACAACTACCGGGACAATCTCAGAGCCCTGGAAGTGGCCCGGTTCAGGAGGCCGGCCACGAGAGACTCCCAGTACCTGGAAATCGGGTGCGGGCCCGGTAACTTCACGGCGGAAGCGCTTCTGCCAAAACTTCGTCCGTGCCGACGCCTTGTGGCCACTGACAAGTCGGACATGATGGTGAACTACGCATCCAAGTACTTCCAACGGCCGAACGTAGTGTACGACATCTTCGACGCCGACTGCCGTAGCGGCGATCCCGACGGTGCTCGGCGCATCGTGGACGCGTACGGACTGTTCGACCGCGTCTACTCGTTCATGGCCTTCCACTACGTGCGAGATCTGACGCAGGCGTACCGCAATGTGTTCTCGTGCCTGAAGAAGGGCGGAGAGTGCCTCACGGTGTGCTTCGCGGGAGCTGCGGTCACGGACGTGTGGTACAGGCTTTACAACACTCGACAGTGGCAGCCTTTCCTACGCGTGAGTGGCTTTTGTACGCAAAAGTATACAGGCGGGTGGTGGTGGTTGATAGTAGTTACCTGTGTTAAGCTGTATGTCAGGTTTTAAGAGGCCCGAAGTCGTTACCGTGCCTACTTGTAGGCGTACTGTTAATCAAGGGAACGACACTGCGGCCGGCAGAAAAGTGGGGGTTTCATGAATGCTTCGCTGCCGGTCTACATCAAAATTCCATCAGTTACCAACAATAGCTACTCTTAAAAGCAATTATTGAGTCTAGTTTGCGTCTCCTGCATGCTACTCCCGCTATCCCCGTCTGTAGCCATGGTGCTAAACAGACCGCTTTTCTATTTTGCAAGCGCGCTTCTCTGCATGGCGCCTTGCCAACCTGCCTTCGCTGGTTGTTGTACAAATTGAAATAAAGCGATAGCTAGCTGTGCAGGATGGGACCACTCTCTTGCTTATAACTGCTTAATCGAGACATTGACTATATTCCTTCTCTCCAACATGGACGTGCGCAATTCGTTTTCGCGCTCTGACTGCAGAAATGACTTGCGCATAATATGGAGCCATAGCGCTGAAGCGACAAGGAAAGGCTGCTGCAGGACGTGCGCCGTATTGCAGCTATATACTGTTTTGTCACACAAATGACATGAAATGGTGGCCGGCTGGCTCGTCCTTGCCTAGTTGGCTATGTGGTTTCATTTTTGTGAAATGAACCAATTAACCCAAAAATCTCTCATATCCATGCACTCCCTTGTTGGCGTGCTGTTTCACTCATACCACAATCAGTCGTCAGGCTTTAAGATGACGAGGAGAGTCTTCATTAATTGTTTTCTTTAATGACGTTTTGCTTGTTCATGTGGTTTTCTGCAGAACCCGAGGCTGTTGCTTTCCGACCGATTCTGCTACAGCGAACCCATACCGGGGACTGTAAAGAAAGGAGAACTGCAAGAGATCACTGCTGCTGGGATGGAACTGGTGTCTTGGCGAATGTACGACAGCCTCTGGACGATGCCCGACCTGGACAGCTGGCTCGGTAAGGGTACACTGTGTCCTCCCTTTTTATGCATCTGATGTCGCGCGTTGAAGCCGTTATACGGGCATGTAACAGCAGCAGCAACCCTTGCCGCAAAGGTGCAGTGTACGAAAGTATACCTTATAAAATGCGCCTGTACACCATGACGATTTCGCATGGGACATTCGAAATTCTATACACTATAGGTTTCTGTATGGAAAACGTGACGTCATTTGTTCAATAACACTCGCAGACACTTCACCTTCTTCCACGCGTGCTCAGCAGCGTGACACCCCTCGCATAACGAAGTGCTGGTTCTTCATACGTGGTCTAGTTTCTTCGTCTTGTTACTCCGTATCCATCGCTATTACCCTACCGCACTTCACAACGTCGAACATTCTAGTGTCGTTTTAGGCTTCATTCTGCGCTGACATATGCCTTCCAATATAATAAATGTTAACAAGTTGTTCTAACCTTCTTTGATTCGAAGCTGTGTCCGGAACAGTAAGCTTCAGAGGCGTCATTACGTAAGCGGACGATGTTCAGCGCAGAAGGACAAGAGGACGAAAAGAGGGCACAACACGTGCGATCACCTTAAGCAATATCGTTTGTTGCAACCTAAACACGAATATATATACAGACAGCGCTCACTCGCTGCACCCAGATGTCATGCGCAGAGATATTCATCTTTTTTTTTTCTTATCATGTACTCAGTCCTCTCTCTCCTCTCCTACGCTCCCCCCTTTCTCTCCTCTAGGAATCCTCTACTCTACGGAGCGGCGCGCACGACAGGTGGTGCGACAGCTGCATACTCCACTGGGGGCGCCACGGTAGTTCCGCGGTATGAAAATGACGGAGCGCGCGCGCCTCATTCTCTCTCCTGTGCAGCGCCGCTATGTGCGCTCGGGCCGCTGCCTCGAAAAATTAGTCTCCCGCTCAAGCTAACCATCTCCCCGCTGCTTCGCATCCACACATGGTTCCCTTTAGCGGGAGATGGCGTAATTTTTTTTTCTTATCATGTACTTATACTCGCTCTCTTGCAGAGTGCTACGTGCCTTTTTTCGGGCTGGAGGACCGAGTGCCCAAAGAGAAGCTTGGCGCATTCCGCGCCGACCTCCGGTCTCTGCTCCTGGAAAGCTCGACCGCGACGCCCGTAGGCGTCGGCCTGAGGCACAGCGTCATCGTCGTCCAGACGCAGAAACCCTCACGTCGCTGGCACTGACAGGTGTTAGAGGAGTGAATGTGACACCGCGAATTTCCGCATTTAGTCGCTCGCTGCTCTAGGCTGTACCTGTGCGTCAGGGTACGATAGCTCTATATCGAATTGGGCACTCGCCGATTGCGACGCTGAATGACGTTATAGCGTCTCCTGGTAATGACGCATGTGTGACGTGATAGCTTTATTGTGGTAAGCCTAGTGTTCTCCTGAGTTTGAAAACAATTTCGTATTCGAGTTTGTGTATATAACCGACCTCGTGCAAAAATAATAAATTCGTCGTGCCATTTTTCCGACGTTCCTTCTCTCTTTTTACAGCGTAAGCTGTTATGAGATCACAACAACGTTCGTTTTTGCGCCGTAGTTGTCCGCCGCCGCCGGTGTCCGTAACCACTATCGCTGCAAATTTTAGAAAAAGTAACCAGGACCGACGAGTATTCCAACTTGTCCTCTGCCTGGATTCGAACCCAGGCTCTCTGGGTAGTCGAGCGTTCTACCACTGAGCTACGCCTGTTTTTTTTTTTTTTTTTTTTTATTGCATGGAAATATTTCCGTGGTTGAAGAATTATCTCTAAAAGACCTAAACAGGTATAACGTCTGCCGCGGAATCGCATTAACAAACGTAATGCTACGTTGAAAACAGTAATACGCCGCTACACGACGCGAAAATGGATTGTATAACGAGGTCGAGGAATCATTTGAAAGAACACAGGGCTGCATGCTTTGTAGCTCTGAACCCATTACGGAGGCACTGGTAATTATGGCGTAGTGGGTGCTTCCCTACTTGGCAAAATGATAAGTTATGGCGCAGGAGATACCTACCACTTCTACTTGCACTAGTTTTCTCAAGCGTTTAAAGTGGCCTCAAGCGTTTAAAGTAGCTCCTCCAGCTTACGCTGTCACTGTCCTGCGGTTCCGCGCAGGCCTGGCTCTTTTTTTTTTTATGGTGGTGGGGTGGGGGAGGGGGGAGCGGGCGAGATTGCTTGCACTGGAATGGAGCACGTCTTGTTCACTTACGTGCATTACTCATGCAATGATGCCCGACAATTTAGGGCTCAGTAAAGTACGCACTTCCTTTTCCATCCCCTTCACTTCGTGTCACATCCACGTAATGTTGGCTCGTACGCTCAAACGAAGCTAACGGATAACATCCGTTTATAGATACGTGAAGTTATCTCGAAGAACAGCGCATGCCGATTCTTTCAACTGGAGTTCCGAAGTCTCGTCGTATTCCATGAGATGAAACTTCGGAACGTGACTATAGCAAGACAGGATACCAACCGGTGTGTCTGGGAAAGCGTATCTAATGAAAGCAGGAACCTCCGCACATAATAATAAAACGGAGGAGGAGAAAGGAATAAAAAGGCAGGGAGGTTAACCCGGGCTGAGCCCGGTAAGCTACCCTGCACTGGGGAAGGGAAAGGAAAGATTTAGAAGATGACAGAACGAAAAATGGGAAAAGAGAGGGGGGGGGGGGGGATGCGAACGCATGTTCAAGAACCGCGAAATGATTCCGCGCTAGTCTGCATACGACGTTCACATATGTCACAAAACGCTTTTGAAAAAAAAATAAATACAAAATGTGAGGCATCAAATTGCATTATTATGGGGAACATTCTATTCGGAGCTACCGCAGTGTCATGTTTATTCATTGCAACGCGCCAAATTGCCACCCTGCTAAAACGTTCCTGCGAAGTACAGACGTAATCCACATATTTATCGTCTACTTGCCATGTATGTCCATACAAACTTTACGGAAACATATAGAATTGTTGCAATGGCCATACGGGAACGTTTTAGTAGGCGCATGCTCCAAGTCAGCACTGTGACCGTCTGCGCATGACCTCAGGTTGAAACGACAGTTTAAACGAAAATCTCTCTAAAAAGCCGAGCAGTCATGCGTCAACCGATAGCCGCTGTCGCACATAGTAAAGGAAGGACCGGTGATGACAGCACCTCGCATACCAAAACACGACCTCAAGGAAACTTATCGCGATTATCCTTCTAATGTGCGCATTGCAGAATTGCATTCAGATAATTGGATAAGTTCCGCTATGCATGGTCAACGTTTTGCACAGAATTTTATCAAAAAGCCACGCAGTGCTCCGGGCAACTTCCTTTCACGCGCAGCTGGTGCATAATAGCCGTCGTTCCATGGTCGTCAATGATGCGAGTTGTGCTTATTCATTTCAGCAGTGATTTTTCTCGGTGTGTGTGTGTGTGTGTGTGTGTGTGTGTGTGTGTGTGTGTGTGTGTGTGTGTGTGTGTGTGTGTAAGGGGGAGGACTTGCGCATGATACTGCCGCATGATCAATATCACAGTTTCCTGCTCTGCACCAGTTAACTTACTATACACGGAACCGCAACCAACGAACACACCCACATACATACATGCACGTATAACGCTCAGCAAGTAACTACAACTCTTGTAATCAATTACACCGTTGCTTTGTAAGTCTTCAATCACTTCCCTCAAGGAGCAACGATACTTGCAATACGATTATGCAGTTATTTTTCCTGGCATCGATCACAACATTGCAATGCATATCATATACGAGGAAAACCGACAGTATGCCCCCAACGCCACGTGTTATTCGGCAGGCCACGATTGCATGGCGTATATACAGACCGACGTCCTCGCGACCAAACACGTGAAAATGACCATCGCAAACTCTGAGAGGCAACTGCTGCTCATCTTGAACGAGGGTTAGATAACAAAGAAAGGAGAAAAAAAAAAAGAAAGATCTATCGATGCGAAACCATGTCTTTAAGATATAGCGTGGCATACATAGCCAGGTCCGCCGTGGTAGCTTAGCGGCTGTTGGGTGTTAGCTTGTGAAGCTCGAGGTCCTGGGATCGAATACCGCTTACTGCGGCTGCATTTTAATAGGAGCAAAATGCGAAAAAACACCCATGTAGTTAGACTTAGGGGCACGTTAAAGAACTGCAGTTGGTCAAAATTACTCCACCCTTCACCACTTTGCGTGCCTCATAATCATAGCTAGGTTTGGTACGTAGTACTCCGTCATTTGTCATTATTATTACACAGCGAGGCCGCCCTGTAGAGTGCGTCGAAAAAAATGGATGCCTGCATGCACTTACCTCAAGTGTTCGCGTTAAATTTCGAGCTATAACCTGGGAAGTTTCTCGCGGTAGCTCATACCAGTAAGTAACATGTACGAAAGTTTTGAGGTACGTACGGTCAGGCACCAATTTTTCCCTCCCGATTAAGCGGTTGCCTCGTTATTCAAGCACGCTATATGCTTATATATGTGTTCTATACCATATAATAGAAAATTTGCATGAAAAGTCATTCGTAGGAAGTGATCGATTGCTCAGAGCATATACCGTACAAGTCTGCATACATGCATGCGCACGTGCATGCATACGCCATATACTGACGCGTTTTCTTTCGCTATAGCCAAACTTTATTCAATAACGGGTGTCAAGGCAAGGGCGACGGTGTCCAGTGGCGTGTCCCTTCCGGCCCGATGCATCTCCGCACGCTCGTCATCCACGTCTTCGACCGAGAACACGCGCGCGAACGTGCGCCAAGAGGGAGGGGGGCGGCAAGGACACTGGTTCCTGGGGAAAGAGAGGGAGGTGGGGGGGGGGGGCGCTGACGCTGGCCACGTGGTGTATGCGTGGACAAAATAGGACGAGGAGGAAGTAATACAAATAAAGAGAGAGATAGACGGGCGGCCATTTTTCAAAGCATCCTTCCGCCCCTCGGTCGGCGTCGTTAATAACCATATTCGGTCGACAGCGCGACGACACCGGCTACGCGACGATGCGGCATCAGCTCGACCGACCACCGGCCCATGCACTTAGGATCTCGTCACGACAGAACCGTGCAGTACGCTGTGGTTGGTGCCGTTGTGATGCCGGGGCAAAGAAAGGCCTCGTGTTTGATGGCATATACCCGTGGCCGTGGGGTCGGATCGAGAGAGAGCAATTCTGTGACTTAGATTTAGGATAAACGTGATAATGAGCGAGAACAAACCTAGAGATAACCTATAGTTAAGAAAGCATATAGCGAGGAAGGAAATAGAAAGGGGGCAGGTAGGTTAGCTAGAATAACATCCGGTTAGATACCCTAAGAAGGTGTAATAGGAAATCGTAAAAGAAATAGAGAAATGAGGGAAAGAAAGAGACAAAGGAAGAGGGAGATCAATGCTGAATTCTCTGACGTGTGTGGGATTGCACCACTCGGGTAAACGGACTTAGTCCGGAGCTTCCAACCTCAGCATTCCTAATTAATGCGTATGTTACTATGCGCGATGGATAGAATTTAGAATTTAGTAGCCAAAAAATTACTGTCACGCCCCACAGGGGCGCCGCCACTGTGTTCGACAGCGTAGGGTACTAAATATATGACGACCAGCTGCTAGGATATCGTTACAAGAATTATATGTATACACAGACGGACGGATGGATTGGTAGGTGGATATACCTAAATTATAACACGTTTTTCTTTTGTTCACCAAACCGTCTTTTCAGTCCCATAAATCCATTTTTTTTTATTGTAAACCACAGGCGCAAGGAAAACAAGCAGCAAAAAAGAACAGGTCCGCCGGAGGCGTGTGCTAGCTTACGAGTACTTGACGATAAAAATTGCCATAAATGTCTGAAAGGTGAGCTTACAGGCGAGTGTTACGGCCTTTTAAATTTCGATTGAATAATTAAGGAAGTGTCCAGATTGAAGGAGGGCGATCAGCGGCCGCTGCATTTTATATGAGACATCGAAATTTGTCGCATCTTGCACAAGACCCCAGAGGTGAATCCGTAACACGATATAACTGCAACTACAGTGCTCAGAACCCGAGGTATCACAGTGTAACGAAACCAGCATTTACAAGTGTATTTCAGACACACTATGTCTACATTTTACTTCCACATGACGACTGTGGAGCTTATTTTCGTTGTTAAAATCATTACGTAACCCGTAAGAAAAGAAAACGGATAATTCGTGATGTACTATTGTAATTCACCAACGATGCGTTGCCTGCCACTAAATGTAGTTTGGATTGCCCATTCATGCGACGATCAGTCGGTCCTTCGTCGGTTGTAGCCCTTAATGACCGATGACGGATAGCATCAGCAAGCCGGCCTTCCTTATAGAATGCTTCGACACTCTATTCACATTTGGAAGTGCAAAATTCTATACCGGCCAAAAGACAGCTTCCGAGCAGCCTGACCCTCCCCCCCCTCCCCCCCCCCCCCCCAAAAAAAAAACACAGAAAACATATACAGTTCATAAGTAGGCGTAAATCTGTTGTTGGGACAATGTGACCGCGAAGGGAGAATTAAAACGCAGCACAGCTTGCGTCGGGCGCTGCCAACAATACGCTTCGTTCCTTTTTTTTTTTTCTTTTGTTATTGCGCTAAACCGTTGACAGCGCTACTGACGGCCAAAGCGGTTGTTGCATCCGCGGTGATAACCAAGGGTCGAGAATGCAAGGCATGTGCGTCAGTGGCGCTGCGCATGCTCAGAGGTGTCCCGTTTCCAACTGTAGATGTCGCTCGTGCAGTTCCGAGCACGACGCTCCGCCGTTATAGATATGAGAGTTGACCACTGTACGTATCGGTTGAATTGTATAAAATGCACGCTCTATTATAATAAAGCAATCACCATATGAGAAACGCTAATGGCTTCTAGCCATAAGCTTAACAGAAAAAGAACTGGCACTCTCTCAATTCATCGCAGCCACATGGTTAGATTCCGAATTAATAATCACACTCCTCTTACGTTACATCCTTGATATCATGAGGAAGCGTGCGAATGCTGCCTCCTCAGTGCATTCTTCGATATTGTGCACACGAACAGCGCTGAAGAAGCTATCAGTCAATCAGTACTTATCTTAACTTTACCCAAATGCGATAGTTTCGCGTAAACTATTCTTTGTAGACTGCATTATCAGTGCGAAACCGTTGTACGCCCCAACGGGCGCAAAACCACGCGTCGCCTACGGCGGTTGGTACCAAAAATCGCAAGGCTAAGTGATGAGGCCACATGATTTTACGTCTAACGCGATGTGATCATGACATCATCACAAGAGGGCTTGATATGACGTCACCTGCCACAGACAGGGAAGTATGTACGTATGTACATACGGTGGTTAAATAAATAAAATAAATAAATAAATACATCGTTACAAGTCGTCACATCAAGACACCCCGGCAATTTGCAATCAATACACGTTAGGATACCTCAGCGGCTCTGCAACTTTTTTTCTGCGATTTTCTTGCATCATTCAGGCTCTGCCTCCACGAGAGACGGCTGTGGAGCTGACGCTATGTCGAAATTTCTTAGAGTTTGGAAAGTGAGCTAAAAACAAAGGCAGCGAAAGTAATTAGGCAATCGGTGATTCCTGCGAGAAGTCTTCGATTCCGCACAGTTTCATCCTTGGAGCTATGCCTTGCACGTTGGGAGAATGCATGCATGGCCGGTGGTCTGGCGCAATTTGCTCACGGCAGCCATATACTGACAGACCACGAACCCTTGCGAAAATCCAGTCAAATTTATTTCAAACGTGATGTTGGTGATTTGTGAAAAAAAAAAAAAAAGGCTCCAGTGTCTGCAATACAACGAGGGAGAACCTCCTGTGATTGAACAAGTAGGGTTCTACGATGACAGCAAACAGATACAGACATGTGGACAAAAATAATAATAATTGGTTCCTTATAAATATAACAAGCTAAGCATGTACACACAAATAATATAATGAACCGCGATTTAACGAAATCTTCTATATAACGAATTCTTACCATTTCCCGACCTTGCTGCATTGAAAGCCGTGTTTTTTTTTATCGCCACTTAACGAGGTCAAATTCGTCACGCTATCTTGATTTAGACAATTTCTTTTAAATTTCGTGCTTGTTTTGGTGGAGCCCGTGGGACTAGTGAATTAAAGAAAAAAATCTTAGGATAATCGGCGGCGGCGGCAAGCACGTGCAATGGTCCTTTAGCGAGTAACGCTTGACTAGCTAAAACACCGTATAGCATGAAATTTTAACATATCAAAATTCAGGCTGAATTTATTCTGCACATACCTCATACTACTGGAAAAATAAACTACGAATTTTGATCGCAATAATGACCAACAAACACGCGAGTACGACTTTTCGCCGGTCGCTTCGAGTGCACGTATTACTGCAGAAATTAAATCAGCACCACCGCCTTCCTCACGCCGCACCTGCGCAAGCTCAGGAATGGTGCGGGCATGGATGTGCTTGCATGAACGCAGTAGACGACGCGGAGCATACTATGATGTACTCATATCTTTTCTTTAGTTGCTGCACTTCAGTATACTTTCTAATCAGGTGTACAACTATTCCGCACAGCATTGAGGTCATTCTTACTCTTGGAATACAGGAACCTCGACACAACGAAATTAGTGTTATAACGTAGTTTCTCGCTGCAACTCAAACAACTTAAGGAACAGCGAGCAACAAAGACGCGTAACATTCCGCCATATCTTATCGAAGAAAATAGATCTCTATGGAAACGTAACAAATTTTCAATAACAACTTTCGCAAGAGAATCATGATGGCACATACACGCTTTAGTGAATCCGGACACCTGATTGACTGAGGATCGCCTCTGGGTTCCGCTCAATGAGCCTTTCTAGCAAGACTAGACGTTTAGAATGCTGACGCGTGACCAGCCGACCACCGTTAACGTACGTGCCAATGGAGACGTGAGAAAGAAGGTATTGGGGCTGCAACGCGAGCAAAAATCCCTTACAAAGTAGAAGGCTTAGCCGCCCGCACACTCGCTCGTTGCCTCTTTTACGCCCGACTTATGTCACTGCCGTAATTCTGTGCTGCTAAGCCTACGCGCTGCGTCAAGCACCAACCAACGGCGCGTGAGAAAGTAGTTCCCCATTCAGATAACCCTTTCCGCTCGACAATTTCAACAGTTGAGTCCGCACATTCTAAACATATCTTGCCCCATTATGAACAGTCGTCTGTTGGCCGTTCCCGGTAGCAGACGACGATTTGACACAAGTATACCACCATTTCCGCCGCGTAGTGACACAAATGTTACAATCTCGCTCAAGACCTCGCGACTGACTGACGTTACATTTGTATACGGCCTTTACAGCGCTGCACGGTATTAGCTTTCCCCTTGGTCAACGTGCTCATGCTTCATTTTATTGTTTGTACGTTTGTTTTTGCCTCTCTTGGCGGGCGCGCGTGTACTTTGGGCATGGCCGCAATACTCGGGAAGAATCCGCGGCTGGTCCAAATGTGGGGGTGTTATGGGTCCAACCAGCGCGAACCAGATCGAACGGCCCGGTCATCCATCATTTCCAGCTTGGCGTGCCCAGACACGAGAGACCAGCCGATTGTTTGTTGGATTCGTTCCGATTGGCTCTTGTCGACTTATTTTGTCGGTCAGCCGCGCCGGAGCTCTCGCGCTCCCTCTTTGATGGCTACGAATGCGGCTGCACCAATCGACAACTATACGGGTCATATACGTTCACTCATTGCATTTCCTATATAGGCGTACATTTCTTATTTCTTTTTCGTCACTTCTGTTGCTGCCCGAGATCCATGCGGTGTCTGCGATTTTGTGTAGCCACTTCCGGGGACCCACTGGTCGAGCGGGAATAAAGAAATCAGCAACATGGAGCCTGCAGTGATTCGTATAAAACTCGGGAGGTCAGTCGGGGCGACAGAAGAAACTTTTCGCTTTGGACATGCGTCACTTTGCAGGCTTGCTCGATAGCAAAACAAACGTAAAGGCTCTACGTAAAATCAAAGAAACCTTCGCGATATGCCTTCGTGTTGACTGTCGTGCTCTCCGAAGTGCACACGTCGTATAGGGAGCGAAACTCTCTGTGACTGCGTGACGCGCGAACGCCTGCACAAACAGCGAAGGCGTCAATGTGGATATTTTTTCTTGTACACTTCCCTGCCTTTCATTTCTTCCAACTCTCTCTCTCTCTCTCGCTGTTTCTTCATAATCATATGCATGCGAAAATTTGGGATGGAGAAGAAATGGCCAGATGATGATGATGGCCACGGCAGCGAAAGAGTAAGGATCGGCGTCTCCGGATGGACACTCCGATACAGTTTCGAGCATCAGCAAGGTACGCGCCTGCTGAATTCGCCGGCATACCACATTGTCTGTTTTGTTTTACCGGGAACCGGGAAAGCCTGTGGAGACGCTCACCGGGCATCCATGATGAAGAAAAGCGCATGACAGCAACGCGTGCAGATCTGTCGCGCCTGTCGTCTGATCCATGTTTTATCTCACATCATACATTGGGACGGCCTTTACCTTATACCGGAGCTTTGGAGAAAAAAGAAATATTCGTCGCATGTGCGAAAATGAGCTTCTGTTTAGCAGTATAACGGACAACTCCCGATGGATGGATGGATGCTATGAGCGTCCCCTTTGTAACGGGGCGGTGACATGTGCGCCACCAGGCTCGTAAAGAAATTTAAGAACTTTTCTTTTTCCTTTTCCCGTTCTCTCTTTAAGTTGTCCTCATGTCTTTTAAATCTACTTCAATTAAATTCATCATACCATAGCAAGAACGTAAATTCATAGTCCAGTTCTCTGCCCCTTATGGCAGAAAGTCCTTATTTTTCCCTATAATTATTTTTGTGCGTTCTCTCTAGTTTTCTGCCACCAGTATTCTAACCGTCTCTTACTTATTTCAATTGCGATTATGTTTAGCTTTCCATTGTTCTCCCTAACACCCAAGGCTTCATGTATAGGGTATAGTGCCGAAACGTGCGTACACCTGAGTGGATATTTCCGCATTCAATCGTAACATGTTCCGTCGTTTGCCTATCTTCCTCACAGAATGTGCATTTTTCTCCTAATTTCGCTTTATAACTACGCGTTCCAAGGCAGCCCGATCTCGCTTCAAACAGTAAAGCGCTTCCTCTTGAATTATCATAAAATGCCTCCCTCTTTATTTCGCTTTTGCCCTTCCGGTAGTTATTCAGAGTCGGTTTCCTTTTTTTTTTTTTTTTTTCATGCGACAGTGCTGCGCGCCACCGAGCGACGGTGCACATGTATAACCAGTCCAGAGGTCAAACACATTTAATTGGGTATTACAGTACTATTTTTTCGCATAGCGGTTCGATATAATTGGTACAGGGTATATTGGTCTGTATTGTGGCGGCCAGATTTGCAGCCATCTTTTAAGAACAGAAGCCCGTAGCGACGTTGTATTGGAACCGCAAATGTACGTGTCACATGCTATCTTTACTAATTTTATCTACGACAAGCACATGTCGAACCTAGCAACTGTTGAGAGGTGGCAGCTGCGGACGCTGGCGCAGTCTGCAGCGATGGCTACTTAGTCAATTCTGTACAGACAAATGTAATTCAGATCATGTGCTATTGTACGTTCAAGTGTGGACGGTGCGACACACAGCGACTTAGGAATATCATGTTCATGCCAGCACATTGTACATACATGACTTGTTCTCACTATAGCTATTATAGGAGAACACAATATTACGCCGCGCCGGCTAGCGATTCCGCAACGGTCACCACTACGTGGAGTGCCTATATAAGCTCGACACCCTTCGTCCGTACACGCGAGCGCCCACATTCAGAGCTACGCAGTCTAGTGTCAGCATAATGCAACCGCATGTCGCAAGCGCAGGGACAGCTTCGCCGCGGTAGGTCTGCGAACTTGGTTATTAAGTTTAGAGGCGAAGAATTATATATATATATATATATATATATATATATATATATATATATATATATATATATATATATATATATATATATATATATCGCGTTATCGTTAAGCCTCGAGACGTCGCTGAGAACTCCGCCGCAACTATATAATATAGCCCCGGCACATTCGAGGAGAGTCGTAGTGCTAGGAACGTCGTGAATATTTTAGGTGTACGGCCAGGTCTGCGTTATAGCGTGGTGCGCTAAAGCTATAGCCTTATAGTGAGCACGTGCATAGAGCGCCTACTTGAGGCGCACTTGAGGCGCACCAATGAAATGTGTTGTTAAGCGGGAGCTGGCGCCTCCTCGTCGTCGTCTGGCATTCACATGCGCAACATTAAGTAGAAGAGCACATATAAACGTACAGACTCGGTAAAGTTTAGACAAGGTCGAGACAGATAAAAGTGCTTGGTGACCGACACAGTCCAGACAAAATGTGCATGGGCAAGTAAAGTCCAGACAAAGTGCCGCAATTCGTAACGTTTAGAGAGGAAACGCCGAAGTTCATGAAGGTAAAACAGGACCTATATGTTAGAGTCTGTGGAGCACTGCTTCATATCATGTCGACGATTCAATATTCAACGTAAAAACTTTCTAGGAAGTATGCCCTTGCGAAACATGGGTTTATGTTTGTCTCTTCCGGTATAGTGCTCTCTCTTGCTGCGACTGTTCGGGGATTTAGTCGCAAGAACGTTTGCAAGGCTGCATGCGATTTTCTTCGTGATACTACAAAAGAATTCAATGCTAATTAGCTTAGCTTTTGTTTTATTTCTTTCTAATCTCGATCTCGGTACGTGAGAATCAATCTCTGCAACTTTCGCTTCTCTGCTTTCTTAACTATTTCTTATATACCTTCAGCCTTTACGGGTAACTGTTCTTTCAACCTCATTTTGATTACTAAATGCATATTATGGCCCTGTCTTCCTTGTTGTCTTTTTTTTTATTAGTAGTCCTTTTCAACACAACTCTCCTTTGGGTTCATGGTCAATCCCCCATAGTGGGTTTCGCCAAGGTTTCCAAGGACCAACCAACCAACGCACAAATAGAGAGAGAGAGAGAGAGTGTAAGGAAAGGCAGGGAGGTTAACCAAACGCGCGTCCGGTTTGCTACCCTGCGCTGGGGAAAGGGATAAAAGGGTTAAATAGAATGGGAAATAAAGGAAGAGAGAGAGAAGAGCCCAATCACGCGCACACGTGCACTAGTGCAGTCTCTAGAGGCGGTCGCAGAGACCTGTCGAGTTCAGGAATAAAGCACCATCATCGTGGAGTTCACATGCACGCAGGTAAATTTTAGGCAGATAATATGCTGCCAACAAAATGTGTACCATATCATATCGACAAGCGAAGAGCTGCCATACAAAGTTCTGTCAGATTAAAGTCGAGCAAGGTAAAGTCCGGACGTGTAAACTGCAGAGAGGCGAAGTGAAGATGCCTATAAGCCACTTATGGATGCACTTTATCAAGATGGTTCTCGGTAACTACGGCCGTGCCAATTCGGTATTGTCTTTGATCTCTACATGATGTGATCGCCTCTAATTCTGCAAATCCTACCGGCCGCTGTCGTTGAATCGACAAACATGGCGCTCTACTGCCACGTTCGAGGTCGCGGGCTCCGCTCCCAGCCACAGTGGCCGCAGTCTGTTTGTCCAGAACACTTATGCGCTTATACTTAGCTTGTCAGCAGCCTGAGTCGTTTACTAGCCTGTTGCTTTCTGCATAACCATTTCTCCCGAAAGAAGAAAGAAAGAAAGAAAGAAAGAAAGAAAGAAAGAAGAAAGAAAGAAAGAAAGAAAGAAAGAAAGAAAGAAAGAAAGAAAGAAAGAAAGAAAGAAAGAAAGAAAGAAAGAAAGATGCTACAGCCCGCGAAACGGTAGAGGGCATTTATAGATTCGAGGAGGATAGTTACATCGCCGGCCGGAAATGTGCTCGTTCTCAGAGGCCGTGCAAAAATAAAAAGAAATAAAAATTAAAACGTGGTGCACTTCAAGAGAAGAGGCAGCAGCAGCAGCAGCGTCAGCAGCCCAAAACGGCTGCAAGGCGTAACACGTTCTGCTCGGTGAAATTTGGCTTATTGTTGGACACCGTATCGCATTCGAGATCGCCGGCACCAAGTACGAATACGAAAAAAAAAAAAGAGAAAGGAACAAGAGAAACACGAAGGGAGAAAGAAGGAAAACGTGCAGGAAGATTTCCGTCGAAATTACGAAGGACGAAGAGCAGGCTCGGAGAGAGAGGAGTGAGATATACATCTAGAAGAAAAAGAGGAAAAAGAAATGGTAATGCAAGCTGTAATTGCAATATATGTTTGTTCCGTTCTGTTCAGCTTTGTTCTACTTCACTTACATCGAGAGAACTCAACGGAGCCGAAGCGTCATTAGTGGAAGCGACGGGTCAAAGTGATGCGATAAGTTTGGTGTCATTTTCTCTCTTTTTTCTTCGAAACAGTGCTAGTTTACAATTTATTATTTGTTCCGGATGGGCAACAGTGCGAAAACAGAGCCACTGAAGGAAATAAGAGAGAGAGGGAGATCAAGAAAGAAGCAACTCATGGTGAATGCATTAATAAATCAGTATGGTAAATTATGAAAAAAAAAGAAAAAATGAAAACAAGAAATAAAGAATGAAAGCGTCGCTGAGTGAATGGAAAGAAGTTAGGAATACTGAATGAGGAAAGAAACAAAGAAACGGCAGTTTAAATGTGTAGTTTGCTGTGCAACATTGCGTGAAATGACGTGTAACATCAACCGGTGGTTCTTAAAGAAATACTGAATTAAGAAATTATGAATCAAGAAAAGAAAGAAAGGAATAAGGGCACGAAGCTTTAGAGGTTAACTTTCACTTCTTTCAAATTACGTAAGACAGTGATGAACAAAAAGTTATTCCTGTTAAGGAATTCATAAAGGCAGAAATTGAAAAAGAAAGAAAGGAAGAGAGAAAGAAACAACTTTTTATAGATGCAGCTTCATTTGCAGCAGCTTGCGCTGTATTACGGTGAATAACAGCTAGTGACGTTCAATGAATTAATTAGTTAAGAAACTAGGAGTTAATGAAGTAAAAAGGAGGAAGCAAGGACAAGCGCGAAAGGAAACGCCCATTATGTGGCAACTATAAGTAACGTCCACCGACCATCCTCTTACCGGATTTGCTTAAGTGCTTCGCAAAAGCTAAAATTAAAAGCGGATCATTTCACATTAAATCGCGTTATTTTCCTAGTTCCCGTTCTTCATCATTATCGGTTGACAAACATGCATTCATCGGCTTCTCACTACCGGTAGCTAAAAGTATAATAAGAAGTAATAACAAAGGGCATTGAAAAGAAAACCGTATAGCACATCGTAGATCCACAATTCACGATTAAGCTACATTTAATAAATTTACTCTCTTCCACTGACTACACGGCAATGCACGACGACTTCCATTACTTTTCATTAGAGAACTTCAAAAGAAAAAAGAAAAAGAAAGTCATTTTTCGAGCCGTCGAAGCGAGTCGAGCGAAAAGTTTTGCTCCGTAAGCAACGTTTTGGCCGTACCGTCAAGCGAAAAATGCAAAGAGCTTACTGTGCATAAGACAAAGAGAGAGAGAGAGAGAGAGAAGAAAGAAGGAAAGAAAGAAAAAGAAAGAAACCGCAGGCATCCCTTATTTACTCGGCGAAACGAGCAACTATTTGACTCTGATTCGAAAAAGAATGGTTCCGTCGAGCTTGCGCCGCATGCACGCACAAAATACACATACCCTGTGCGTGTGTGTGACACGCGAATGCATAAGAGAGGCGTCGAGCTCCGGGAAAACTCATTCGGATAATTTTCCGGAGCCGCGCATATTCTACACGACTGCTCATAATACACGTCGCCGAGAGAAGATGCATCGCGCGGTTGAAAGAAAAATAAAAGAAAGAAAGAAATGGAACGATACAAGTGGACTTGATAAGCAACGTTCCTCGTTCCGCATTTATGAATCGGAAGTGAAAAAAAAAAAGAAAAAATAAAGGAGAAAGATTGCTATCAATGCTGAGTCTATAAAAAAAAAAAAGCAATTGCGATAACTTAGATGCTACCGCGAAGAAGCGCGACATTTTCAAGATGGAAACACAACAATCCTAATGGAAGAAGCGAAGACAGTCGCTTTCATTGGCTCGGCATCTACCGAGGGATGGAGGGCGCAGGAATTAGAGGACCGCGAGAAAATAAAGAAAAGAAAAACCTTGATGCAAGGGAGGATGATATGGTGCAGAAATAGAGAGAGAGAGAGAGAGAGAGAGAGGGGCATCCCTTATTTACTCGGCGAAACGAGCAACTATTTGACTCTGATTCGAAAAAGAATGGTTCCGTCGAGCTTGCGCCGCATGCACGCACAAAATACACATACCCTGTGCGTGTGTGTGACACGCGAATGCATAAGAGAGGCGTCGAGCTCCGGGAAAACTCATTCGGATAATTTTCCGGAGCCGCGCATATTCTACACGACTGCTCATAATACACGTCGCCGAGAGAAGATGCATCGCGCGGTTGAAAGAAAAATAAAAGAAAGAAAGAAATGGAACGATACAAGTGGACTTGATAAGCAACGTTCCTCGTTCCGCATTTATGAATCGGAAGTGAAGAAAAAAAGAAAAAATAAAGGAGAAAGATTGCTATCAATGCTGAGTCTATAAAAAAAAAGCAATTGCGATAACTTAGATGCTACCGCGAAGAAGCGCGACATTTTCAAGATGGAAACACAACAATCCTAATGGAAGAAGCGAAGACAGTCGCTTTCATTGGCTCGGCATCTACCGAGGGATGGGAGGGCGCAGGAATTAGAGGACCGCGAGAAAATAAAGAAAAGAAAAACCTTGATGCAAGGGAGGATGATATGGTGTAGAAATAGAGAGAGAGAGAGAGAGAGAGAGAGAGAGAGAGAGAGAGAGAGAGAGAAGCCATTTAGGGCGGTCGCCATTTGCGGCGCTTTGAATTCGCGCGAGCGAGCTGTCGAGATTTTCATTTCACAGACTATCGCTTCCTTAAAGGTCGTCGCTTCGCTCGAGCAGAGAATGCGGGAAAGGGTGGTATGAGAGAACAAAGAGAGTGCGAGCGAAGACGACAATGTTACTTGTCCTCGCCATATATTCTTTGTTTTCTTTTTGTCTTCTTCCTCCAAATTCACTTACGCGGCCATCTTGACCATTCCCTCTATTCACACCATACTGTTCTATCCAGCAGTTCTTTTTCTCTCCCAATTATCTTATGATTTTCTATTCTCTGTTTAACTTCTTCACAGCTCGGTTTCTCCACAGTTCGTCGAGGCCTCTTTGCGCGCCATTATTGCTCTCACACCGTGTTAAAGATTACTACTCTCTTTTTTTTTTCTTGCTACTTTTTTTTTTGTTTATGGTGAAGCAAGGCTTCATTCTCCAGTGCTGTGCAAGAACAGAACAGACGTATCCAACAGCTCGCAATGAACGTAACAGATAACTAAAGCAGAACCAAGATACGGCGACTCCAGTACGCGGAAAGCGAGTTCTTAAAGGCGCACCCTCGAATTCGCATGTGTATATAAGTGTATTCGGAATGGAATGTGGCATCTCTTAAAAAGTGAGCAAGAAGAAAAATAAAGAATATGAGCCATCGGCGACAGCGAAGATAATGGCATAGCGAAGGTGACAGTAACTCTTTCGCTATTGCAGCTTATTTAGCTATCATTCCTTACCACTACATTTCATGTATGTTGGTGGAATCGTTTTTGTTTAGGAACACATATTTCTTCTCTTCTTTTTCACCTTCAGGCAATGGATGAGCACTCCTTGCTCCTTCGTTTTGTCTTATCGGCATTATATGGCCGACGCAGAGAACAGTTATTAACCTCAGTCCTTCTTCAAGTCACTCGTTTCCTCACCTTTACGTCATGCATGCGTTGGTCTTAGTATAGCACAATGTTCTGACCCCAACTGTCATTTAACTTTTGTAAAGAGAGAAAAGAGGTAGTTCACCCAACTTTCTTTCCTTATTTATTTATTTATTTATTTATTTATTTATTTATTTATTTATTTATTTATTTCCTGTCAAGTAACGATTATATGATTCAATACTAACCCCCTTGTTATTTCCGACACTAAGTCATTCACATATAGCATTCTCGTTAACGCTAGCCTCAGCCGTCATTTCGGTGTTCTGTCTCAGCAAACTCGTGATGTATACATGTATACGTATATGCACGATATATACATAGTGCTGCGTGGCCCATTTCAACCCTCGCGGCTACAGCTGCTCTCCTATCTAGCTCCGGCCCAACATATGCGGTGATTGAGAAAAGAACGTCCGAAACAACGTTTCGACGGCGCCGTCGCACGCACCGATATCCCCAGGGCATTCGATGCGCGACACGACTGAAGCCGCGATCTGGAAGCGCGAAATATGCGTAATCGCTGCAGATGGCATTCGACTGTGACACGTCGAAAGGACAATTGCACTGTTTTCAAAATTTAAGCTTGTTTTGTTTCGCGTCAACAGGTACACTTCAAGCGTTGATGCAGCGTGTACATACCTTTGGTACACATTTTTATTTATTTATTTATTTATTTATTTATTTATTTATTTATTGTACCCTCAAGGCCCGATGGCATTACAAAGGGGAATGGTAAACGGGAAATTGTACGAAAATTGGGTAGTAATATAACGCAACAAGAAAATAATACAGTGATGCAATAAAGCAACAGACTAGTAATAGCAGCACGTACAATGCAGTAATGAAATGCTTTGCAAGCACTAACATGAACAAACAAGGTATCATGCGAACTGCGGCGGCGAACTACGGCGCAAAAACGGCCCTTGTTAGGGGCGAAGCTCCTTAAGGCGTGGGTCGTGCGTCCCTAGTAGTAGGTAGCCACCGGCGCGTGCCTGCCGGGAGGCACGCACGCGCCGAGGGCGAGCGCGTGGCTCCCGGCACGCGCTCGCCCGCGAGAGACAACGTTGGCGCAGGCAGCGTCTCCTAGCGAGTTTCTTGATTGAGAAATACCGACTGCTCGCGTTGGAGAAGCGTTCACCGGCAATATATATATATATATATATATATATATATATATATATATATATATATATATATATATATATATATATATATATATATATATATATATATATATATATATATATATATATATATATATATATATAGGCACTGCATCTTGACTTGCAATGAAGTGCCGGTGGGAGATTTCACTTGTGCATTGTGCATAGTTGAACCGTGAGGATTCGTAGCATGCGCGAGATGTTATAAAACTAGATGGCGGTACTTGTAGTTGATGATGAAAGATGCGAGATGTTATAATAGTTTGATGACATTTACTCAAGTGTTTCACATTTAATTGTGGGGCGAATTCCACGGAAGAGTTTCACGGTTTACCGATGATTCCTTCCGGAGCTTCGCCCCACTCATCATCATTCACCCCGTGAATATGCTGTGATTTTTTGTGGTCTCATAACAGCTTACGCTGGAAAATGACATAAAGAACGCATGTTTGGACAGGAAACTGGATGGATCTCAACGAGCGGTCGTGACGATGCGTACCATATTTACATATCTCTATGCATGCGTGTAAGCACAAGAAGGCGAGTCTGAATGCGGGTAACGCCTGGCCCATATCGGAAGGGGGCAAAGTGAGAAAAAGAACCTTTGCCCTTAGTTTAGGCGCACGTTACGGATCCCCACGTGCTCGAATTATTGCTGAGAACTGAATTTATTAATATTACTTTACAACTGAATTTATTAATTTTTTTTAATAACAGTGAAGCTGTTTAATGCCGGGGTAATTCTGTACGGAGCGTTCCGCAGGAAACAGCGAAGCTGCTACGCAGAAGGGAAAAGCTCTTGACCTTGACCCACCATCCGCACTGCTACATCACGGTGATTATACGAAAGATTATTCTTACGAATTCTTATGATTCTTATACTATTATGACTATTCTTACGAAGGGTGCGAACGTGAATACTAGAATGTGATGCTCACATTCTCGAACGGCCTTATTTCCCGTCTATCCCACGCATTCTTTGCAGAGTAACACGTAAAGCTATCACACGCTGCCTAGTTACCATGTCCTTCAATAAAGATACTTCTTTCTACGTACTCCTTTAATCTGTCAACCAGCCCTATATTTTCGTTTATACAGAGCTTTACAACTCCGGCGCGTCGGTGACGTACTTTTGAACACGAATGCTGCCTTGTTTTCCTCCCGCTTTCATTTTCTTGTTCCCTCCTTTGCCGCTGTTCGCTACACAGAACTTTGCCAATCCGTAAGAACAGGAAGGAAATATCACTGCCAAACGGAACGCCGTCGGAAATTCTGTGCATTTAGGAAGGATTATTAGCACTCTGCCCCATAGCAAACTTTCGACGAGCCTGTATGCGCTTACGTAAACATTCAAAGACGAAAAGCGCACAGGGCGTCGCAAACCGTCGCTTATTCGCTCCCCGAGCGAATTATATGGCAGTATAGGGAAGCAATGAGGCTGTGAGAGAGAGAGAAGAAGGTATAAGATTCAAGGATTGACTCTATCTAGCGCTACGTATATAGTACGTACGTAGCGTGCCGCCGAGCAAGCACATAGAGGGACAGACAAACACGCACCCCGCTGCCGTTGTCCTCGCGTTTGTAGGCGCGTTGAAACCTCGACAAACAGACGATCTCCGTGCGGCTGCAGAATTAATCACGGCGCGCGCTTCCGAGAGCACTCCGGCTACGTACCGAGCTGGTCGAAAACAGTGCGCCGAGTACAGCCGTGCCAGTGTGCACAGGAGCTCAGTACACAGTACACTCTTCCCAGCCGTGCCTCGTTCGCCACGGTTTTTGGAGCTCGCGAATGTACTCGCACGTCGAGGTGAGACACGGGGTTCGTATACGCAGTCAAACCGGAGCTATACGCGTTTTGATCAGGCCGGTATGACGTAGCTTTAAAGAGCTCCTGTTCCCGTATGCCATCATAAGTGCATGAGCTATTTCTTAGTGAAACACAAATGCCGCATATTATCATTTGCGTAACAAGCAGTACACGCTCATTTGATGATTTGATTTGATTTGTGGGGTTTAGCGTCCCAAAACCAGCTGCGATTATGAGAGACGCCGTAGTGGAGGTCTCCGGAAATTTCGGCCACCTGGAGTTCTTTAACGTGCACTGACATCGCACAGCACACGGGCCTCAACATTCCGCCTCCATCGAAATACAGCCGCCGCAGCCGGGATTCGATCCCGCGACCTTCGGATCAGCAGGCGAGTGTCACAGCCGCCAGACCACCGTGGCGGGGCTCATTTGAAGAACGAAACTTGAAACGCGACATAATTATTGAAGTCTTCTATGATGTCTCTACGTAGAATGTTGATGTTACATGGCCTGGTGGCTCGGATTGTTCACTTGTTCTCAAGAACGACGGCTTGGTTTTCGGCCGACGCCAATTAATTCATGCGACGCCCTTAACTGAAGGCAAGATAGAAGGACCCTGACCTTGTTGCATCTGCGATGAATGAGGCTAAGAAATTGTAGCTGTTCCTTCTTGAGGTGCACTACACTTTTACGAAAGCTCGTCATGGACCGGACACTGAAAACATTTCTTTCTGTGTTATTGCGTCTATCTGCGCAGAATGTGCATTTATCTGCTCCTCTTCACCTTTCAGATACCCTTTCCGCTTTGTATTGCACTAACCGGGATCAGCTTGACTGACATTCATGCCATAACTGCCTTTTTTTTTTTTTTTGCTCTTTTCAAAAGGCCGGTAAAACAGTGTAAGATAGGCGTACAAGTGTGTTCGAGCGAGCTTCGAGATTAATTGGAAATCCTCTCACGTGATGACCTTCTAGGTCGTGACGTCACGATACCGTGCAACTCCGAAAACGAAAGTGTTTGGAGTGTAGGCGCTGTAGTTCTGAGGTCCCAGGCCAGCATCTAACGCTGACAGCGAAGAGCCCAATATTCAATACCCCATCAAGAGTCACAAATTAAAGATGCACCTCGCGTTTGACAAATTTTAGCTCATGTCTCGTTTCATTTCAGAGTAGCCGTGGTGGTCAAATCGTAGCGGGGTCGAATACCGGCCGTGGCGGCCGAAGTTCGATGGAGGCGATAGAAAATGGCGTCTCTCATAATGACGTATAAAAGTCCCTAGATTATTATCATCTCTCCGCTTAAGAACGGTGGCTGTCACCGGATTACTATATCAGGCCCTGGAATAAAAGAAACAGTACAGTTTGATAATAGTTACACACGTGACTCGACTGTCTCGAGCGAACCATACTTGCACGTATAGATCTGCCTCGCTACCCTTTTAGCTCCCCAAGTTTGTCATTTCATTCGGCTCATTGACGTTAGCTTCACGCCACGCTTTTTTCTCATTGTAGCGTTGGCCTTTACGCTCGCCGTGTTCATGCGCCCGCAGCCAATAAAACAAAAAAAGAAAAAGATAATGAGATACTAAGAACGACATGGCGCGTTGTTACAGTCGAACATCCATTAGTTGCCGGGGCAACGAAAATAAGTTCGGTTTTCCGTGCTGTCTCCGTGTATATTAGTATACCTTCAGAGGCGAGATAAAAGCGCTCGCTCCGGCATTGAGAACTGAGCATTAGGTTCCGACCCCGTTCGCTCGTTCGTCTTTCTCTCTCTCTCTCTCTTTCTCTCTCTCCTTTATTTTTCTCCTGACACCGCATAAAAAATTCAGTTACTGCACCTCAGAGCCGATCATTAGTATAGGATCTTACTTCCTGTGGCCCTGCTGACAATGTTACGTGTTGTTACGTGTTACGGCATAGAGAATGTTATGCAGTAGCGAAACCCGGTCATGAGCGAACTACTCGGAAGCGGGCGAAATTTTAAAATAATTTTATTGTTGCACTGCACGCAACAACGCATAAGGGAACTCTCAATTTAATTTGAAATGCAGCTGGAACCCGCCTCCTTTTCTTTCAACAAATGACATCACTGGGGCGCTGACTACGTCACTGGAAACGGAATTAGCTTTGGCTGATGTCATAATTGTAAAAACATTCTCAGTAGTGCTACATTTGTTAATTTATTTGTTTTCGTATTCAACAAATGAGGAAAACGCATGTGTCTATCTGAAGAACATGAAAAAATATACAAGCGACATAGTCCGGTGTCCCAGAGACGTCACTTGTTCAAAAGAAGAGCAAGCAATTTCCAACTGTTTTTGAAATGGAATCGCACATCCCTTCGTGGTCTAGTGCTTATGGCACTCGGCCGCTGATTCGAAGGTCGCGGGATCGAATCCCGGTCGCGGCGGCTGCATTTCGATGGAGGCGAAATGTCGAGGCCCGTGTGCTGTGCGATATCAGTGCACGTTAAAAAACCCCAGGTGGTCGACATTTCCGGAGACGTCCACTATGGCGTCTTTCATAATCAGAGCTGCTTTTGGGACGTTAAACCCCACAAAATCAATCAATCAAAGCACATCTCTTGGTGCGTGCAGTACATAACATTTGAACCACACGTTGGCAAGAGCCTCCAAGAGTGCTTGGCATCGTCTTCTGACTGTGTTCAAAAGTGTTGCGGAGCCCAATCAACACTAGCCAACAGATCCCATTACACGTCTTAGGGAAAATACACTGGGGCATCACGCAAGTCCATGCAATTTTTTTTTTTTTTTTTGCCGATTTGACAGTCCCAATAAGCGTATATAATCTTGCCCCAAGAACGGTTTATCACTTCAAGAGATCACGGAATGTGCCACTGATCGTCGCCTTATCAATTTTACTTCACTATTTCGCGAAAAATAAATGCGCATCATTTCAGTTTAAATCGCAGTATTTTCCTGGCCTCCGTTCTTTATCATTATCGGTTGACAAACACGCGTCCATGGGCTTCTCACCTCCGCTTGCTGAAGGAGTACCTTAAGGAATAATAAAAAAGAAGAATACAGATCATTGCAAAAGAAATACGTTGAAGGGTCAACACAAAACCAATCGCACGCGACCCCAAGCGGCTGCCGACCACTCCATTCGCATAGCATCGCATAGCACTTCGTTCGCTTTCGCAAACAACACGCACGGCGGGCATACGGCACACATCAATGAGCATAACGCCCGCGTTTCGGTGCATTGGAAGAGCCGCGCTGCGAGCTCGAATTCAGTAAAAAGCGAAATCTCATCCGAAACGCCACGCAAAGAGCACCAAGCGACAAACCGTAGTACGTGGGATTGCAATGGGAACGGGCTCTTGAACGCGAGCAAGATTGAAGTTACGCGCTTCAACTGCCTCTCCTTTGCCCCTCCTCTCCTACATCCTGCGCCACTCTTCCTTTTTTTTTTTTTTTTTTGCCCCGTCGCATAACACAAGCCGTCGTTCCCAGAGGCGACGGCCCATCGACGGCGGATGCATAATGCATGACGCGCTAAATACGACTGCCATTTGCGTTCCGAGAATTGCTTTGATTATGTAGTACGTTTTCTCTTTTCTCGCATTTGCCTGGGGGCTTCGTGCTTATTGCCCGCATTTCTACTATGCACTTCTCAGCCGTACCTTTTATGCGTAGCTCGACATACGGCATGGGTTCTGTCGTTTCTGTTTCTTTCTTTCTTCTTTCTTTTTTTTTTTTTTTACATTACGCCTGCCTTTAAGAACGGCAATATTTGGCGTACAACCGCGCAAAAGCGTGTTCGCGTGCGCTAGATCTGAGGGAATACGGGTCAAAAAAAATGTACGAACGAGAGAGAGAGAGAGGCTCACCCTTGGAAATACATGATGGAGTGTCACATCATATGCGGCCAATGGGAGACGTGTATTCCAGTAACCCGAAGAAAGATCAACGTGAGGTGTCGTAACAACGTCTCATTTACATGAGCAATCGCTTAGCAGCGCGATATGTGGCCTATATTTACGCGATGTGACAGCGAGGCAAACATCAGATTATAGCGGAAAAAAAAATAAAGCAACGAACAAGTTTGCAATCGTTAGCCGTGGAAGGAAGAAAACTTGAGAGACCTGGAAAATTGAAATGCGAGCAGCTCCCGAGTTTTCCTGGCATGGGTGATGTATGGCTGGGTGGGTGTAATGGAACGCATGGTTTGCACGCTTGTTACTTTAATGATTTTCGTTAAGTATTAGTTTCTATTTTACTACTTGTTCACTATCTCCAGTGCAGGGCAGTAACCACATCCGTTTCTGGTTAGCATTGCTATTTCTTCCATTGCGCTATGTTAGTGTTTTCCGGCTGGCTCTGTTTCCTGGGCCTCATTAAGCCGCAAACAAATATTCCTTTTGTGTGCGTGTAGTAAGTGTACAAGTGTCCCTCTCTGCGTACGAACGGCGTGATTTCACAAGTAACGAACATCTAAGGTATACCACCATATACCGTATTCGGTATACTACGCTCCCTCCGTCTGGAATTTTGTATCCTCTCTCACTGTCATCGTTCTAACCCCTCTCCCAATTCTCCCCAGTGCAGGGTAGCAAACCGTAGACTATTATCTGGTTAACCTGCCTGCCTTTCCTCTTCATCTCTTCTCTCTCTCTCTCCTCTACTATTCCGAAGACAATTGTTCCTTTTTTTTCCGTCCAAGGCCGGCCTATACAGCAGCTCCACCATCAAATTTTCTTCGTGACGTCACGCTACGTAGCGCCTCCCCCCATCCTCTCCCCGTCTTCCTACCCCTCACCACTTCAGCTTAGATTATTCGTATATGCGCACTTTTACCAGAGTCCAGGGGTTTAAAAAAAGGAAAAAGAATAGAAGAGTGAGTCAACGGGCCGTACACGTAACGACATGCGTAGGCGATGGTCTCACTATATAGTCTCACTTATTTAAACCTCGCAAGGGCGGTCAGCCCCTTATACGAAGAACGCACGAATAAAATGACAGACACCGAGAGAAGTTCAACTCGAGCGTCCAATCGGCGCGACGACACGCGCCATTTCCACTAGCGCGGCTCTTTAAATACTTTATGAGCTTAGACAGCGCGGAACGTCGGCGCATGTCGAGGCTATCGCGCACGTTTGGTCAGAATCCGGCGCTCACTGGTGCGCACATTACGAAGGTAACTGGGTCATGCCTTCCGGCAGCTTCGGAGGCGTCGTTTGTGGACGGCGCGTATGCAAACGACTTGTCCGCGGCGGCGGGCTTGTGTTCCACGGGATAAGAGCCGCGGTCCGTGCAAATCCCTGCCGTGCGGGAGCCCGGTGCTCTGCATGCGATAGACCCGGGTTCCCGAATGGGCACACCGCGTGGTCTGGAACAGAGCGGCTTTTGTTTTTCTTTTTTTTTCCTCATCCAGCGCGGTGAATGTGGAAACGCTCACGTATGGGAAGAACACATATAATATGCGGCCCGCTCCACCGTTGCCCCTTAATTCCTTCATAGCGAGTGTCACGGTAAACCTATAAGGTCGCCGAGCCGCTGAGCTTAAAGTCCCTCCCCCCCCCTCCCCCCCCCGTATTCACACACCCCCCCCCCCCCCCCTTTTTTTTCTCGTAAGAAAGGCGCTTGTTGAATGCGTTACAACGCGTTGGCACGAGAGTTAAGAACATCCAACGTTATCTGCGCAACGCACCTTAGCACTTACAAGTAGGTGAGATTGGCAGAAAAAAAAAACAAAAAAAAGCAAAAAGCGATCCCAGCGGGTGCTTGTGAAGCTTATTTGCATAAATGTTGAAAGAGAATGCCCGCAGTGCGAAACATGATGTATTGTGCAGTGAGCGATATGTCGTAGATTGCAGCTTTTAACATGGGTGTACTTCAGTAGAAAAAAGATCATTAAAGATATATAAATCCGAAAACAAAGCCAATGTGTAGAAACACATACACAAATCCTACTCGATAAAAGCCTTTACTGACTTTTTTTACACAGCCGATGTTTGTTGTAGAGTACTAAACATTTACCCTTTGCTGGAGTGTAGGCTTTTCCTCAGTACGACTCATATTGTGGCGAAGTGACACTTCGTACTGAAATCACCCCAGAGAACATAGGAGGTTGTCGCTCCAATTGTCGAATAAAACGCAGTGTTCGCAGAAGTTTTGCTTTCGAGTATGATAGCTTATTAGGTGGAACCTCCGCACTAGCCAATCACGAGATGCAAAGACGCGACGTCAAGAAGGTATACATATTATGGATCAGTCTTCAACGCAGAAGTTGAGCAGCACTGCTAATGAAGAGACGCAATGGGGTTCAATTAAGAACAGGTTTACGGTTATCGTAGCATGGACTATTTACGTGGAAAATGCTTAGCGAAATTATGCGAGAGATCGCACCACGGCAATGAAACTAAATGCGGTACTAAATGCGGATAAATATACTTCTCTTTGCATTTTTTTATTCTATAGTGCGTCCGCATTTTGCCTTTGAAAATACGAGACGGAGCGCGTACTTCTATAAAACATACACTCCTTCGTAGCTGAAATAATACACATCGACGAGTAAGAAGACACTAACTGTAAGGTCGAATCGAAAGTATGCATACTATTTCCTCGGACATTATGACTTGGTACGGCTGTGCTTTCTTTGTTTTTGTTTTTTTAATCGCTCACTAACGCTCAAAATCATGAAAGAAACACGACTTAGTGCTGTTGAAAGCGTGCGATTTATGCGCCGATTTAGGAATCCAAACACCCTTAAACTTCTGCCGCGTAATCGTCTCCCAACCATTTAAATGAAACGTGTATGTACGTTCCGCCAACATTACCTCCCGCTCCGAGAACGCTTCTCATACGCCAAGGCGTGAGAAGCGAAACAGCACACATCCGAAAATCCCATTCACCGCCACGCACATATCTACACGCACAGCGTCTCTCACAAGCTTCGCCATTCTTTCTTTGAATAAGCGTGCTCGACGTATAGTATAACACATAACACAGGTTGCCTCCATCTTCCCCTGAGCTTCTCTTCTAGTTTGGATAACACAGGTTGTACTTTATACATAGGAACGTGTTCGCGCGCTGCGTCAAAAAGGCGTAAGAACATCCGGAAAAGCGAGATCAGGCACGCATACTTAGGCGTATATAGTAGTAAAAGAGAACGAAAAGCCTAATTGCATTGCCGGCATTCACTAAATGCGAGCGCTCGAAACAAAGCCTTCCTCGTCGGTGCCGCGGACTATTTTCTTCCTTTTTTCTTTTCTTCGCGGAATTTGAAACCGTGGGAGGACAACCACGACAATTGCAAAGGATATGTGGGCTATGTTCTTACTCTGTTTTTGTTGCGTGCGTTGATATTGTAAGCCTGCGAACCCGTGTGTCGTGTGTGCCCGTGTGCGCCGCTCGGTTTCGAGCCGTTCCGACCACGGCGGCGCTGCGTATACTACGCTTGTACAGCTGTACTCTTCGGCGTATGCATTGGGGAGGCCGCTATATTACCGTGTATACCCGCCTAAGGCCCGCACGTGAAGAGGACCATCAAGTATAGGGGCGTAGCCAGGGTGGTGGTTTTGGTGTCAATCACCTCCCCCCGCCCCCCTTCCTTCCGAAATTTTCTGAGCGCTGCATAGCCAGCCTCTTCCCTTGCTTTCGACTTTGTTTACGCACATGATGTTTGCGCATGGCATCATATAACACCTCCCTCCTTCGAAGTACATCGTAAAGCAACTCATCTAAGCATATTTCTGGCTACGACAGTGCGTGGTAGCTCAGTGCTGCGTTGGGAAGCTTGTGGTCGCGAGGCCGAATCCCGGCCACGGTGGCCATATTTCAAGGAAGGCGAAAAAAAAAAAAAAAACAGAGAGAACGCTCGTGTACGTGCATAAAATTCAGCGGCATGTTAAAGAACCCTAGGTGGTCAAAATTACGAGTGCGCCTTCGTTATCATATCGTGGATTTGCCACGTCAAACCCCATCTGTTATTATTATTACCCTCGGGTTTGCTTTTTCGCGGTCGAAACTGTCACGAAAGAAATTATTCATATCCTGCATGAAGTGTTCGGCATCAAAATGTTTTGTGGTTCCTGGAATACATCAGACCACAGGTTTCAAGAACAGCTACTTCTGGAAATGTCGTGAACTCCTGCGCGAGAACAACGCTGGGGCTGATCAAGAAAGGAGCGCGAGCTGTTTCTGTGATACCTGTATTGTCAGAATTAATGTTCATGCAGGGAGCGTTTGCATTATGCTACACGTCAGTAGCGACGTTGTCAGTGGTTTCGGCAGGTAGCGGTGGTCACGAGCTCAACTCGTGTAGGAGCCGTACCAAGCTGTTAAGTTTCCAGAAAGAAAAAAAGGTGCAGATCTTGCGCGCGTACTTACGGTATACCTTCCAACGCTTTTCTTTTTCTTTTTTTTTCTGTTTCCCTTTTTTCTTTTTTTAAGGGCGCGTCAGCTTCGGCTGCGCGTGGAGCCTTACCGGGCTTGTCCTTTGGAAACGACGTTTTGTTGCGGTACGGTTAAATCCCGGCCATATATATTTCCTCCCTCTTTTGGAGACACACTGCGGTGGCCACACGCGACTCGTTTTGTATTTCTTCTTTTAGCATAACTCGTTTTCTCGTTTTATACGACAACGTGCACGGCAGCATCCTACGATACGAAGCTCTCTCGCGTGTCATGCTACGCGAAAGAATCTGAAGGTCTACTAAAGCTATCCTTCAAAGAATGAGGATCAAAAAGACATCGAAATTGAACTTAGGCATGCGTATGCGAAAGGACGAATGGACGTCCACTGCCTCGAAGAATGAAGAAGAATAAAAAATCAAAATTGAGCTTAGGCATGCGTATGCGTGACGACAAATAAACGTCACTGCCAACCGCATGAGTGCAGCCTGCTAAGCCATGCCAGGACTGCGATAGCTCGTAGGATTTTGTGCAAGCAGTTCATACATACATACATACATACATACATACATACATACATACATACATACATACATACATACATACATACATACATACATACATACATACATACATACATACATACATACATACACTGGGTGTGCTGTGCACTATCGTAAAGTGCACAGGAGGTTGTTGTCCAAGCTGGCAGCGATGAAGATGGTTGATCTGCAATGTGGCGAACGAATTCGCTCCTCACGTACGTTAAGTTGAATTCTCGTTTACTTCTCTCGTGACAGTGCTGCCTTTGCAACTATGCTGTTGCCCTGATAGATGTATGCCTTCATTTGAGTCGGAAAATGCGCTGTTGGCTGCGAGTTTGTTTTTATTTACGCGAGATAGCGACTGCAAACGCGTAAGATTGAGCAAAGAGGGGAAATGACAACCGGACGAACATCCGGTTCGCTACCTTAAACTCTTCGTATGGGTGATAGCGAATGGGGAACAAAATAGAAAGGAGAACAGGAAGGACGTCAGCATTGCATGCGCACAAAAGGATTACACAATAGGTAACAAAATCCGTTGGGTTTCAGGTGGTAGAGAGAGAGAAAGAAGCGTCTGGGAATAAGCCTGATACTTAAAGCTGAATACGGAGCGTCAACACCCACACCCACCTTTGTGTGATTCGCCAGACCCGTCTGATCACCCCCAATGGTCGCCATCTGAACTCTATCTACGGCCTGGTAGTTCCTGTTTTGAAAGCATAAGTTCACTGGGGGGACGAAGTCAGAACATCCGCCCCTTCTCCCACCCCCCTGGATCCGCCACACAGTTTCAGTGTGCCTATAAATCACAGACAGTGACATTCTTTTTAAAAAGTTCAGCATCTTCAAAACGCAGCAGCCTCGAGCGGGAAGCGATCCCGGGTCCTTCGGGTAAAGTATAGCGCGAGGCTGTAGCCGGCCAGCTACCAAGAGGGGAATTAAATAATATGCACTGTCATACTGACCCACATGTGGCAGTCGTCATGAAGAGACAAGACGAAGTCATTACACGCACCAGCACAAAAAGTAAAACATTCCATTTACGGTATGTGCATCCAGACACTCGAGCCAGTTGTCTTAGGTAGCTGTACTTGCGACAGTACGGGTGCTGAGACGGCACTAGGTAAATAAAGTTAAGAAACGATCGATAGCGTACATTCATCGATACAGGGATGGGGGCATCATCCTTCCGTTACCCAAAGCGAAGCACCGAAACATTTCAGCTGACATACTTCAGTGTTCGTGAACCCCGCTGCCTCTTCTGGCACTTCCGAGTGTGCTTGGTCGAACACGTCCATCATTCATTTCCGGCTCTTGAAACGTGGTGTAGCGTTGCCAAGTTAAACGGCGTCGCCGGAAAGCATTTTATTCGTAGTGATTTCGGTGGCAAGTTGGCGACATCCTGTAACAACGACACCCCTAACGAGAGTGTACTGCCAAAAAAAAATATTGGCACAAGACCGTACGAACTTACCCCCGTATGCAGAGATGTAACTTGCATCGCGCCTGGACTTGACTTGCGGAAGTCGGCCCGAAGCACGAAGCGGACTTGAAACCGTCCAAGTCTGCTTTCGCGTTTCATAGACGCTCGACCTGACCAGACCTGACTTACTTGAGCAAGTCAAGACCGTGCTTCAATGCAAGCGCGTGTTGCTCGTCTGTGTTCGAGGTTAATAATAAATTCATTAGCGTAAGACAAGTTGTACGGGAAAAAAGTACGCCTTCTTCGAAATATCAGTCAGCGCACACACGCTGAAGTGTGCTTTGGGTCTAGTTATTGCTTCCCGCGACGCGCTGCTGCTGTGATATACAGTGTTGCTTGCTGAAAGAGGCCGTTATCCGCGGGTTTCAGGGCGGTCTCCAAGAGTTGCACAACCTTCCTTGTTTCGGTTTTCGCTTCTCTTTACCTAAAGGTCTTGTTTCGCGTGTGTATAATTGCCCATACAGAAGCCAAAGGATTGGTGTCCGTTCATGGTGCCTTTCAACGGCTCTTGCTCTAGATTGTCCAAAGGCGCTCGTGAGTCGTCTGGGCTGACACCTTGATGTGATATGCCGGTGCGATCGCATATGATCGGTTTTTGAAGGAGTTCGCCTTTCTTTCTCCCGTAGGCACTCCAAAAGAATTGCAGCTGCCCTTGTTATAATCCGACTACGCGACCCTTTCAAGAAAAGACCAAGATAGAACAACGCGCTAGGTCGGAATGTTAGCAAAAAAAAAAAAAAAAAAGAACGAACAAAAAGGGAGAAACGCGCTCCGAATGACGAGTACGGGCTACGTGGGTCCCCCTGCCCGGTCTCGCATGTTTCACGCTGCCCGTAAGAAGAGCAGAAGGAAAGTACACGTGCAGACAGTCTGCTTTACGTGAAACATTCCACGTAGACAACAAAAGGACTAGAGTGTACATGCCATCGTCTAGTAAATCAGCTTTCGGAGTCCGCGTGCCGGCTACCGCGCTTCGTTTGGAATGATACTGCTGTCATGTCAACAGGACTTGACGCTGAAACGTTGCAGCCGTGTGCGATCTCGTCCCAAGATAACGCATACAGCCAAAGGCGGCACCCGGTTTTACAAAATATGAAAAGAGCCTGCTGACCGTACTCGTGAACGACTACGGGTACACCATGGAATGTCACGTTGTTTGAAACATATAAAGCATAACCACGTACGGTATCACGCGGCACGGTAACCGACAATAGGAAGAAATGTTAGGATAAGCTAAAAGAAAGCGGCATATAAGGAAGCTGCAAAAGAAAAGCGATATCACAGCAAAATTGCTAAGCGCACATTACTGGCTCATTCGGGCCGCTTTTATATTTTCTCGTTGGATGACTGCCTGACAAGTTCGGCATGCTGAACGTCATGAGCGCCAACAGTGATTGGAAACAACGAAATTGGCTCGTAATCACGCTTTCAGCGAAGCGTGTTTCTTACCTTGAGGATTGTTTACACTGCAAGAAAACGGTTGACAAACCGATCCCTCGAGGTAAAAGAATCGCTAAACATACATGAGCAGCACTTCCGCGTCGTCACCATCACTTTATTGCACGCGTGTCTGCAGTCGAGGCATCCGCTTACACAAAGTAATTCGGCCACTTCATGAAAATCCCGTGTCACTTTAGGAGATCTCGCAAACTGCAGGAAGCACACCAAAATCCAGCAGAGCGGCTTCGCAGTGAGCAGGGTCATTTTTCCAAACGCACGACACACATGTTCACGGAGGAATCCGCACGAGACCATCGGCGACTGTTTGAAGCGTACTGGTGCCGTGAAACCACACAGCCGGTAATGCAGCGTCCAAGGCACAGGCTGTTTTCCGGAGTAGTCCTCGCTTTCTCGGCGAGGCATCGCACCCAAAAGCTGTCGCCCGGCGTTTTCGTGCACATGTGGCGAGCGAGGTATTTTTCGTCGTACAGCGTCCCCTAGCTACCTCGGTCACGCAGGGGTGGCGGCGGAATTTTCGACTCGCGATGCGCTTCTGAAAATGCTGCATCCACGGTGTGACAAGCAAATTCACGACCGTACGGGGGCGGCCATGTTGTAATGAAGCATGAAGTCAGTTTCAAGCTAGCCCCTGAGCAGACTTGAAATGAGAGCCGACTTCGGCCCGTCCAAGTCCTCCGCAAGTCACCCGCAAGTCAAGTACGATTTATGACATGCGGCGAAGCGTTCTTGAGACTGGTGCAAGTCAAGTTCGAGCCAAGTTACATCTCTGCATACGGGGGTTAGTTATCAAAAACAAATGCTCAGCCTGGATATAACCTAGCATTATATGAACATCCCAGTTGAAAGCGGAACCTTCGACCGCTTGTCTCACTACGGTTGGTCGGTCTAAGTGCAGCAGCCTAGGAATGATCTCCATTTAGGGGTATTAAGGAAAAAAAAAATGAAACTTCGGCCAACGTCGGTCTAGTGGTGTCAAATCTGAAGAAACAGCGGAGCTGGGCGGCCTTCCTTAAAGATGGTTTTAGATAAGCTTAACTCTCAGTCAAACATCATAAGACACATAAGGCATTATTCTTAGTTGCGAATGGGCAAACAAAAATGTTTACAGGCTGCATTGAATGCCTAAGCCAGTGAGTGTTAGCAGTCAGCCGTACGACCAGATACCCAGCAAGCAGCAGCGGCTAAGGCCTAGAGACGCTCGCAGCAGCTAAGCGTATTGTGGAGCTGCGTGCGCGCGTGAGTGAGTGAGTGAGTGAGTGAGTGAGTGAGTGAGTGAGTGAGTGAGTGAGTGAGTGAGTGAGTGAGTGAGTGAGTGAGTGAGTGAGTGAGTGAGTGAGTGAGTGAGTGAGTGAGTGAGTGAGTGAGTGCGAAGCACCAAAGCGAAGCACCGAAACATTTCGGCTGAGGTACTTTAGTGTTCGTGAACCCCGAAGCCCCTTCTGGCAGTCCTTCGCTAAAGATGACTTTTGGGTGTGCTTGGTCGAACACGTCCATCATTCATTTCCGGCTCTTCAAAAGCGGTGTAGCGTTGCCAAATTAGTGAGTGAGTGACACTGGCAGCGTGCAATATCGCCTCCTTCACAGAAGAACTGTGCGTGCAGCTCTCTTGAATGATATTTTCCTTTCCTTTTCTTGTTTCTTTGGCAATTTGAGCAAAAAACTCGTAGTTTCATGATAGCAAGCTCGGGTACAGGATATATTCTCATGTTTTTACATCTCGATCGCCACGACGAAGACAAAGACGCCAATAAATGCCGACAGTAACCACGTAAAAAGCCCGTCGAAATACCTGGTTAAGGACAGCCCCTAAAGAGAGATCTGCCTGTCGTCTAAAGCTTAGCACCCTCACGACCACCGACAGGAAGCGAGGATACGCGGGAAGTACGAGGACTACATGAGGTAATGAGACAGCGTCCGAATCGCTAATCCAGGTCTAATGGGCCAGACCAGGGTGGTGACTATATATGGCTAACTAAACCGCGCCGCGCCGAAGTGAAGAGTCTTTTGATGGGGCGACGCAGGTTTCCTCCAAGTTCATTGAACTAAAGAACAAGTGTGACACAACATTCATGGTTCAAGCATCACGCAAACTCGTCCATCTCCCCAGCGCGCACTAACCTCACTCTTGATAACCAGAGAAGCATGCGTGGAAGCGCGGATAACCACATTTTTTTGCACCGCTATACAGCACACTCTCCGATGAACTATTAGCAATTGATGTCCTGCAGTGGATTTAAAAGAAGAAGAAGAAGAAGAAAATGATGATGATGATGATGATGATGATGATGATGATGATATACTTGCGCATACGGAGGCACAAAGGAAGGAAGGAGCAAGCTCGCTGGCAACTCCCACCGAGAGGTGCACAAAGCATGCATGCTGTTTTGCGAGGAGGGCGAAAATAGAGGTGGTGAAGGTACGAAGAAAGAAACAGGCAAATTACATGATACAAAGACAACGGTGATGTAGAGGAACACATAAAATATCTACAGGCGTGTCATTCAGTTTCACTTGAATAAAGAATCATGCTGGATGTTGCAAGAAACTGAACTGAAACACAGCGGAATCCCCACCGAAATTGGCGCTAGCCTTATCTGACCATATTATCGAGTGCGCATCGTCTCACCATTCTGGCTAAGGAAAGCAGAAAGGTGACTAGGAAATGGCGTGACGTGACAAATCTTGAAGCCTAGTTATCAAAATATATAAAGGAGAAACAGGCAACAGTCGTGTGATATGCAAGCAATAGGTTAAGCCGATTTGGTTGCGTCTAGTGCGGGTACAGAGGAAGGTTGCGGGAGCCTTATCTCAACAAAGAGGCACTACGCACGGACGGCCTCAAGAAAGGTTTGCACGGAAATGTTAGCAGAATCTGACACTCGACTTTTTTCTTTTTTTTTTTTTTGTTACAGCGTAGGCTGTTATGAGCTGATTACAGTAGCCGTCTGGGTTAAACAACAAGACGAGGAGGATGGGACGTGGAATAAAAAGAAGCCTAGAAGGGACAACGAGAAAGAACAAAGAAATAGCATACAGCGCAGTCGGTACAGTCCAGCTACCATGGCAGCTGCAGCTACTGTGGTGGATGGATGGATAGATGCGAATGCATGTATTAGTCCACGGATTTATACACACACCCCCACAACCCTCTCTGTCTCTCTCTCTCTCTCTCTCCATCTTTTCGCCTTCTCATCTGTTGACAGCCCCCTAAAATTCTAGACTTACCCGCCGTACAATGTACCATATTCGAATACTGCGGAGTATCCCCATCAGGTCAGGTATAGCACCCAGTGCGTTTCAAAGCTTTCCGCCACCACCCTTCCACCGCTAAAATCCACCACGGACGCACAACGCCGACTCTCGGAGAAAATGCGCACCGCGAGGGAAGTGTGAGCGTCGTTCACTGCAGGCGGCGGCACCATTCTCGAAGCCCCTGGCTCCGCTGTTCCCATTCCCCTGCTAGTAGATATACTAATAAATAAACTTGTTTTCCCCTCCTTCACTGTCGTCTAAAAAAAAAAGGAAAAATGCTTTGAAGCTTACATGTAGGCCTCTTGTACTTTCGCACAACAGCAAATAGGCCGAGTTAAATGCGTTTACCTTAGAACAGTGGGGAAAGTTCAAGTAGGTTCCACGCCGTGAAAACCGTCCGAAAAGCGAAGCTGTTCTTTTATCGTTGATCGCGACGTAACTTGCAGGGTTGTCAAGCTACTGACGTCATGATGTATCAGTTACGTTATACATACCATCTCTCATTGTTATCTACTGACCTTACATGATCATCCGCCATGAATTTCTTTTCTTCTTTCTTTCTTGCTTGCTTGCTTTGCATTTCGCGCTATGGAAATGCAGCCATGGCTGCGAGGATCGGACCACTGGCCTTCGCACAATCACTATCATGTCCGTGGGCCGTGGGCAAGAATTAGTGGGTCGAGTGCGGCAGTTGGTTGTTGGTCGCGCGCCAAGAACGAGTCCTTTTTCCCTCCTCCGTAATAACGCTGCTCTCACTTCACACCAATCAGCGCACAGGCCACAAGCTGCAAGGCAGCTTCAATGCCTTGCAGGCAGTCTCTCATTGAAGGAGTGGAGTTCGCCAAATATATAAGACATTCAAAACTGCGTCAAATGAACCCCCTCTATATTCGCCCTTCAGCAGGACTTCCTGGAGCTCGTTTGTCCCTGCCAGAAACCTAAGCCTATAATTGTGGTTCAGATCATAGAGTTTCTCAAAATTAGAAACTCTATGGTTCGGTTAAAGTCAACTCCGGCTATTTTTAGAGCATGTCATGGTAATGGAGATTCTATGTTCCTGAAATGCTCCTGCCACACTCCTGATAGTAGAAATGCTCAACAAATGAGAAAAAAAAATGTTTATTGAGCAAAAAAGCACGCAACCGAAACCAATATCCAACCCAGCAGTGACATCAAATCGGTCAATCCACCTTTTGCATGGTACCTCAGTGCATGCGCCTTTCTCCTGGCGGTAATGTCGCGAAGATTGGCGGAGATTGCGAAGGCCATGGTATGGTACCTGCGCGCTTTTGTCGCCTTGCCGATTATGACATCAGCACACAGTGTGGCCAATAATTGTAGGAAGCCAGGTGGGCGGCTTGAGGTAATCAGTAAAAATTGAGTGGTAAGCAATCTGCGTATCTCTCGAGCCTGTAATCTTGCACAAATGACAGAAGTGTGCCTAGGAACGTACCCAGCGAATATTATTGAGATCTATTGACCTCGAAACATCGCTGGTGTTGGTCTTTGTGGAAAGGACGCCATTTTGTCCAGCCCTTGTCGGGAGTACGGCTCAGCGTCCGTAGGGGTAGGGGGAAACGGAATGAAATAGTGGAAAGGCGCGGAAATCTGTAGTGGAAGGATCAGGCAATTTCGACCATCTGGGTTTGATTAACGCGCGCTGACAACGCAATGTCCACGGACCTCTAGCATCTTCGCCTCCATCTAAAATGCAACCGGCGCAGCCGAGCGGCAAAGGACGCGGTTTGAACAGCGTCCTTTGAATCCACAGTGAAACATAATCACACGAGACCACCGTTCACGAGTCATGTCTTGCGAGCGTAGGCACAGTCGAGCAACGGGAGCAAGTCCGCGGGATGATCCCGTTCAAGCTCCTCGCCATCGCGAGCGCGGGTGTCGATCGCACGTACTCTCCAGTGTTGCGAGCAGGAGGAATGAAAGAACGAAACGGAAAGAGAGAGACCCGAAGCGACGCAAAACGTGATCACACTGGGCAAGTAAGTTGCGCGTGCAAGGAGTGGCAGCGGGTACCTGTCGAGCACGTTTCTTCGCTTACCTCACATCATTATGAATAATGTGAGCATTCACCCTGCGCCGCGGACTGCATGTTCGATGAGCGCAGTTACGTGAACGGAAAAACCATGTCACCTGCTTTGCTATTGAGCTGTGACATTTCTCTTTCTTTCTCTTTAGCTACAGCGAAAATCTATAAAGTGCCGTAATACTTCACTCTATTCGCCTGGTGTGCGACCGATGGCGGCGCTGCGAACGGCGCCTGTATGACGTCAGAGCGGGGATTCGCGCGCTTTCGTCTGCTACGTAGGCCCAGCGCCGTGTTGAAGCCACCGTTGCGGTAAATCTCAACAAAAAAGCAGTTCAGTTGGTTATCTCGCGTATGGTGGCTACTGAAGCTGTTCGAACAACCGTGGGTCTGCTTTTAACGTTCATTTAGAACTACGGCTCTTTGTTTTTTAGAACTGCGGCCGCTTGTCTCCGCGGCAAGTGCTGCGCAATGGTGAAGTACTGCTCTGTGCCTCAGTGTACTTCGTCCGCTCGTGAAAGAGCCGTTAGCTTTCACAACTATCCTAAGGACCCAAAGCTGAAGAAGAAGTGGATGGTCAAGCTCAGAATGGGAAAGCGCCCCACGCCTTCATCGACCGTGTGCAGCAAACACTTCGCGGACAGTGACTTCTGCTACCCACCGTATACGCGCCACTCTTCGGTAAGTTTGTGACCGTGTTTAAGCGCCTCGCCAATACTTAAGCCGTTTATTGCACGCAGGCTATAAGCATAGGCGACTTACACCAGGTGCGGTGCCGTCCCACAACCTGCCGCGAAGGCCCCTAGACAAGGAGCCGACGACGCGGCCTCCGAATCGCCTCCCGGGTAAGCGCGCCTCGTGAGCTCAGCTGAACGGCGCAGGATGTATGAGACTACGGCTGCGTCTGGATGGTGTACATACGTATTTTACCTACGAAGCCACGAAGTCACCTACGAAGTCTCTTTTCATTTATAGAAATAATAGAAATGGTGCCGCAATTAAATATTTCATGGTGCCAACATTAACATTCAAACTAGTCTCAATAGTGAACTTGCCTCTTAATTTAGAAACATTAACACAATGCAAAAGGCGATATGAGCTCGACACCAACTGCAGACCAGCAGTGAACATAAATTCTATGTTATGTTACACGTTGACATTGCCTCACTCTGCTTTGCACGAGCAGCGAGCATTGGCCACTTCACTGCTGTCGATCACGACAGAGACGTTGTGCGGTGGGTTGGTGAGTCCACTTGTTTGGAGGACGAGAGCGGCGACGGTGATGCGACCTCCGTTGACGGCCTCGACCGCGCATTCAACAACGTGGCCTGCGTCGTACACCGCCTCGCCCTCGATGAGACACCGCGACGTTTCGCAAGCTTTATCTACATACTTGTAGATGCTCGAGAACGGCACGCTTACTGTAATATCGAAAGAAACACCCAAACTAATTAGTATCGTACGGCGGAAACAAGATAACGAGCGCGAACACTCACACATAGTTTCACTTTCTTACGAGCAATGCGGTCGGTGGCATCGGCGCACTCGTCGGCCATCCGGGGGATTTCTTGGCCCTGTCGATTGGGTCGCAACTAAAACAAGTTCAAGATTACACTCGAAAACAATCGTTGCAGGCGTTAGTTGACCGTCGCGAGGCTGTTCGTTCGACAAAGTTCTCACGTGAAGCAGACGATACGCGTACAGGAGCAGCGGCTGCTGCATTGAGCTGTGACATTTCTCTTTCTTTCTCTTTAGCTACAGCGAAAATCTATAAAGTGCCGTAATACTTCACTCTATAGATTTATTGCCACTTGACTTTTCTGCGTAATGCCACGCGCCAGTAACGTTTTATCTGACCTTTCGAGAGTTATATGTGAAACAGAGCGACGAGTACTTCTTTGATGAATACGCGATGTTGTAGCATGAAGGCTTCGATTTCTAGTCACAGCAACTGCGTACCTTGATAGGTGCGATATAAATAAATTAATTAATGACTGAAGGGTACCCGCATACGTAGAGCTTGGTGCATTCTGCAGAATCACAGATTATCCCTTTCACAATTCCAGGTGAGCAAGACAAACGCCCAGTCAACCATTACTAATTGCCCCCTGTTCGAGTCGTGGTTTCGGCATGTGAACCATCAGAATTATCTTCAGATGAAATCTGTCCGTGAACCTTAAAGCATAATGGACTAGTCTGTGCTCGTTACAAAACATTTTTCGCATCTCTTTGCTATGATATGTTTTTCTGTTAGGTAGAAAATGATGCTTGTAAGAATTAACACCAAATGATTTGCATTTTTCTCTTGGATTATCTATTTGTACCGCAGCATCGACTACTTCATGTTGGCCCAACAAACTTGAGTCGGTGTTCTATAGTATTTGAGTCTTAGTTCCGAATGTATTCCTTGAGGAGCCCTTGCTTTATTCTGAATTCGAAGTAGCCTTGCTCATCGATATCTGCGCGCATACCCCATACCACGAATATATATGTACACCGTAGCGTGCTTACCTGTATTCCGCTGCAACCTTTCATTTTATAATTTTTATCACTTGGTCGGCTACTCAACGTCGCGCAGACACGGTAACAAATCTCCCACGCAACTGGTGATGTAACGGGGTTATGAGCCCCCCCCCCCCCCTTCCCATTCTTTTCCTTTTTGCACTTACCTATTTCCTTATCGCTTGAGCCTCCCTAAATGTAGCAAGTCAAAGCAGGTACTACAACCCGCTCATCCTCCCTGCTTTTTCATTCCTCTCTACACAAGAAAATGCACCTGCGCCCATAAGGCAACACAACTCGCGTGCTGACATGAACGCACACAACACAATTATAAGGCTACATGTTGCCGAGTTTCAAGACCTCTTGTCAATATACTACGAAGGAGGTAAGTAAGCTGTTGCAAAGAAAGGACAATGTAGACAAGGCGGAGAGCCAGAATTAGAAGAATGGCGTCATTAGCCAACAAAAGGGCGACGTCGCAACAGGCCTGGCGGTTCAAAGAGTCCCTCCGCTGCGCGCGTCCACCGTCAAGTAACCTGCCTTTCTCCCCCACCACTTCCAAAATGTGGCGTGCCACGCGACCACAACCACTAAAGGCCGAACGAGAAATCGACCCCGCATGAGCTCGATTATTTGCGCAATGCACTTGCCACAACGGATCGCATGTGCATTACGTGGCTCGAAGCAGAAGACCTTGGCACACCGGTAGCAGGTGACTTCTATATAATTTCACCTAAAATCTTTCTCTCTATCTCCCCCCCCCCCCCCCCCCCCTATTTAATCGACTTCGCAAGCACAGCCACAAGTGATCCTATGATCGCAGTGTTCTGCGAAAAGGAACTTCGTTCATAGCTCCTGAGCTTGTTTCAACTTGCTCTCTCCCCCTCTTGTTCTTGCCATTCTCCGATTTCGCTGAGCCACACATGTACCAACAGGTCATCCCGGCGCGCCCGGTGAGAAAGCGATGTCACGACAGTCCGTGCTCTGAGGCGATTGCAAAGAAAGAAAGAAAGAAAGAAAGAAAGAAAGAAAAGGCGATCACAGTGCCCTAACTCTTTTCCGCCCTCACGCCCATTCGATCCCTCTCACCCACGGAGCGACCCGGATGTGTGACACGCGACGCAGGACGAGATGGTGTCGGCGAAAGACAAAACCGCAGAGCAAATAGTACAAAGAACTAGACAACAGCCGCTGAAGGGTCCATGTCCGAGAGGCCATGAGAGACATACAAACAGTGCTGGTCAGCTGGGAAAGAGCGAATGCGGTCCTCAGCTAGGAACAGTGAGGGAAGGAATGGGAAGAGAGCGTAAGTAAAGTTGCAAGGCGTTGGTCATAGGAGAGCAAAATGGGTGCCAAAGAGTAGGGAATGGGTTGGGAAGTGAGGAGAAAACGAGCCGAGCGACAATGGGAATGGGGAAGGCGCGAGGTTGGGAAGGAGTTCTAGCTTGAAGAACAGGAAAATATCAGTGGTGAGAGCGGAGCTGAGTGACGAGGAAGGAGGGAATTCAGTAAAGTGGGGAAGGTGAAAGGCGGGAGTAGGGAACAGATGGGAGCGAGGTAAAGGAAAGTGGGAAAAGTGGGCATTGCGGGCGAGAATGACTGGACTACGGAAAGAAGGAAAGAGGCAGGCGAGTGCACAGAAAAGGGAAGTGGAACAGAGAGGAGGGGTAGGTAAGGGAAGTGAGGAGATCGCAATGTTCCCGAAAAAAGGGGTGGGGAGGGACAGCAGGCTGGCCGGGGGATGTGACACCGGCAAGGAAAAGAAAGCATCTCCTCACACAAACGCGATAGAGAGCACGCGCACATTAACGAGCACGCACGAACGCACGCACGATGCTAGAAAAAGAGTCGAGTCGTCATGGCTACGACGCGTCCGTGCCGGGTCCAAACACACAAGCCTAGGAGGCGCTGCCGAAGTAGAAAAAAAAAAAGGAAGAACTGAACCCGCTGACCGGCTCACTTGCGTCGCAGCGGGAAATAAGGTTCGGCGAGTGCGCGCGCGATGCCGGGTCGGAAGGAAGGCTCAGCCGCCGAGCCTCTACGTCACGTGTAACTGCTTTTCTTATGAGACTCGCTGTTTTTAGGGTCGGAAAAGTTAGCGGTGCTTATACCCTTTGTTCACGTTTCCGATGCTCCCGTCACCAATGTTCAGCGAGACTAAAGTTCTGGTCGGTGGAGAAAAATTAAGCACCAATTTTCTGGAAGAATTATGAAGAACGTCATCGCTTCTATTCCTGAGCGATATTTGAGGCTCTGCGCTCCTCGTCCGATTCGATGTCTTTCGGTACTTATTCTCGAAGTGGAATCGCTTCTTCCAGCGGTGTTGTGGTCGCAACGGCAAAGAAGTGTCACTTCTGAAGATCCCTGACATGAAGTGGCTTTACGAGGGCAGAGGATGTGCAGATAGAGTCAACGCTGGGACGTGTTACTGAAGCCATGCAGCAAGTCCTACATCGCGAGTGCTCGCTCGCTCTTTCTTTCTTTTTGTTGTCGTTACTTGGCCACGTGTGCTGAACGGACGCCGAAGTAGCTCTCGGACACTGAAAGGTGTCGGCAACACTGGACGTCGCTGTCGGTGCCCCAATTTTCCACATCACTCCTCCGCACACCCCGTGTCAACCATCGTCCGCTGCGGCAGCTCGACAAAAAGTGCGAACTGTGCCGTCAGCGCGAACATGGAGGCAAGGCTTACGGACAGGTTACCCATGTTGCCGGGCTACTCCTTGCCGGTTGTGGTGAGTAGACGAAAGTAGTAGCTATTACAGCTTGCTGTGTTTGGGCGCCTAGATGGTACGTGTTTAACCCAGAACTTAAATAGCCATAACAAATTGTTGCCTCCTTCTCTCGCCTTTCTTTATTTCTTCTTTTGTTTCATCGCGTCAAGGCCCATTTATACGATGACAGCATATTTCCCAGACCATCTGACCACGCAAGTGCTCCACCATGCCTAAGGTGCTCCACCATGGCTAAGTAAAATCGTTCATCAAAAAACTGGCCACAATATCCCGACCTGCGAACGTTAATGTCCAGCGAAGCTGTATCAAACACCACACATGCTGATTATTTGGTTTGCACTTCACACAAGGGCTTCGAATGACGTCAAACGGCCCTTTCGAAAGAAGCTGCAACCTGTAATACTGTGAACGCGTGAGAGAGTGGTCCCACTGCTCACAGTAGCCTTATCATCCGTCATGCGGTTTTGATGCTTGTTTTGTGGTTTCCTTTCTTTGTGGTCTTGGGCTTTTTCTTTGCCCCGCCACGGTGGTCTAGTGGTTATGACGCTCGGCTGGGTTCGAACTCCTGCCGCGGCAGCTGCATTTCGATGGAGGCGAAATGTTGAGGCCCGTGTGCTGTCCGATATCGGTGCACGTTAAAGAACCCCAAGCGGTCGAAATTTACAGAGACTTTCGCTGCGACGTCTCCCATAATCACCCTTGTGAAACTGAATGTTGAGAGTCTAATGTCTACCTAATGAACTATTAATGTAACATTAGAGAGTCATTAGACTTGCAATGCCTAATATCACCTGGCGTTACGTTCACATCAAAAACCCTAATGTCAAAGCACATGGGGGTTTCTGGTGCTAGATGTACTCAGACACCCTAATGTCAATGCATATGAGAATTTCTGATGCCAGCAGTACTCAGACACTCTAGCTTCAATGCACATGAGGATTTCTGGTGCCTGTAGCATTCAGGAAGCGTAATGTCAAAGCACATGAGGTTTTCTGGGCCAGTACTAAGTGTTTCATTGCAGTACCTAATGTCAAAACACGTCAATGCAACGACCTAAGGGTCCAAACCCTGGGTCCCGGGTTCCGAACCCGGAGCCCATTCCATGGGATGGGTCCGAACTAATTGCGTCCATTTTATAGTTTGCATGCATTTTTCTGAGTCACTGTCATTTTTGCTGAGCCATGCTCATCATGACCTACTTCTACGATCATCCTTTAGGGCTTCCTTCACTTAGTAACTACGTGCGATCCCATTCCACCAGCTTGTGATTTTTAACCTTTTTTTTTTTTTGCCGAGTCACTGTCATTTCTGCTGAATTACGGTGATTATTGAGCATACTATGTTTTGCCACCATTATTATTACCATTATAATCTTATTTGTTCCAATTACTGTTTAGAAATAGCTTTATTTATATATGTACAAGAGGACATCACATAGCCATCACCTAGCAATCACAGGTATGTACAGGAATACAGGGACATTCTTACAATGGCGCACGACAATGTATCCAAAAAAAATGACATAAAGAACACGTTTGAACAGGAAACTGGATGGACGTCAACGAGTGGGTGTGACTTTCTGACACGAATTTTGCATTCTTGGACACTTGGGGACACCCGACAAACCAATAAATCAATGGGCTCTTTCTTTTCGGGCACAGAAGTGACACAAGGTTTGATTCTTAGTGAGATCTTGGTTTGATCATGTAAGCTGCGTATATATTTATAGTATTTCATCCCACAATGGTGGTTTCCACAACTAACACTTGAGCTTTTACCGAAGAGCCCTCGTTTGCGCAGAATTATAATTCGTGAATCCTGAGCTATATATATGCTGTATGCCTGATTGCAAAAAAAAAAAAAAAAGAAAAGATGTGTCGTTCGCTTTCAATTGTTAACCTGGCGTGTTGTGCTTACGCCACGAAATTTTCCCACCACCGAGTGGTATACAGCTTCGCTGTAAAACTTTTAACACCGTCATAACTAGAGCCTCCCCATATTAGTTCGCGCTCGAATTTGAATGCATGACGAAATACTCTTCCGTTACGAGGAAACTCGAATAATTCCAGCACTTTAAGAAAAGGCGCTAATTTTACTGAATGTTTGATGACATCGCGACACGAACGGGATCCAGGGGCGTGATAGCGTTCCGCTTTTAAAGGCAAAGCTTATAAGTCCTCCAACTTTTGAGCGAAAAATATCACAACGAGAGCACCGATGGTCGTTTAGAAGAGTGGTTTCCATGGCAAGGCAATTTGAGCAGGTGACGGCATAAAGTTACTTTGCCGGATAAGGTCAGGGAGTTCGCGGGGATGGCGTGGCAGCGGTTATCACAGGGACGGTTTGATTGGCTAGTATGGGAGAGGTATTTGTCCTACCATGGGCGTACACAGGCTGACGATGATGACGAGCAAGAAAAGCAACGGGGTTTTTCGAGCAGAGCGTCCATCTAGCACGTATCTTGTGCGCCTACCCCCATTTGACAAATTGCCTGCATGGAGTGGAGTAAGTGCATATATACTCTAAAAGGCACGTTTAAACTGATCTCTGCAAGACTGACTGCGCCCAACGAGGCGTGTGAATAATAAATGCGTGACAAATTTCATCCAATCCAATCCATCCTGCAAGCTGCCTATGCTCGTGGCGTGTTTTAGATGCGAAGCAGCTTATGGTCGGGGCTATGTCACTCCCTCCCTCCATCCATCCATCCGCCGTGTGGCGTCCACACCCGCACTGCGCATGCGCATCCTCCTCTCCTTCTCTCATCTCCTCTCCTCTCGGCATTCCTCCTCTCCTCTCCGAACGGCGCGCGTTGACTACGGAAACACTCTTTCTTCGATGAACGCTTTACCAGCTCGCAAGGGACGAGAACGGGCCCTCGCCCGCGAGAGACAACGCTGTTGTTTTGTGGGGTTTTACGTCCCAAAACCAGTTCTGATTATGAGAGACGCCGTAGTGGAGGTCTCCGGAAATTTCGACCACCTGGGGTTCTTTAACGTGCACTGACATCGCACAGCACACGGGCCTCAACATTTCGCCTCCATCGAAATGCAGCCGCCGCGGCCGGGATTCGATCCCGCGACCCTCGGATCAGCAGCCGAGTACCTTAGCCACTAGACCACCGTGGCGGGGCGAGAGACAACGCTGACGCAGGCAGCGTATGCTAGCGTCACGGTGGTGTAGTGGTTACGGTACTCGGCTGCCACCCAAAATACGCGGGTTCGATCCCGGCCGCGGCGGTCGCATTTTCGATGGAGGCGAAAATGCCAGAGGCCCGTGTACTGTGCGATGTCAGTGCACGTTAAAGAACCCCAGGTGGTCTAAATTTCCGGAGCCCTCCACTACGGCCTTTCTCTCCTCTCTATCTCTTTCACTCCCTTTCCCTCACCCCCACGGACGCTTAGCCGTGCTCCCTACATGGGCTGCAGAAATTAGCGTCCTTTCCTAACCGAACCACAATCATCATCATCATCACACCGATGCAAACGCGGTGTGCACCCCCCGTGCTGGTTCGCATCGCCTCATGGTCCCCTTTAGCGGGAGATGGTGTAATTTTTTCATAGCATGGCGCGAGCGTCAATTAAAATTGAACTTTTCGTTCGAAGAACTTTTGTACAAGAACAAGGTGCCATATTCACAGAACAGTGACACAGGCGAACACAATGGTCGAACGCGTCGGCTACTGTTGTATTTATACAATAAATGACATATCATATCGTACTTTAGCGCGATCAGTGGAGCTCGCGTAAGACGGAATGCACTGCACGCTTGTATTCTCTAACGCAATAACCTTGAGGAGCTCGTGTCAAGAAAATCACGTGGCGGCGTAGGCGTGCGGCCGAAATAATCCTCTCGAGCTACCGCTACCACCGTATGCGTAGCAACCCGGTACACATCGCACAAGCCCTCCGTGAAAGCGCAGGTACTATGGGAAAAACATTCGATTTACTTACGACAGCTGGGTCTGTAATTCTGTTGCGATGAAACTGTCACTTCTGTTACGAAGAAACTTAATTATGTTCAGACGAAGCTCAAACAATTAGAGCACTTCATAGAGAAGACGCTGATGCGGCACCTGTGCGCGTGACATTTGCATAGGCGCTCAAAGCTTCCACTGCTCGCGTATGCCGACCGAAGGGGCTATAACGTCAGCGCCAGGGCAAAGTACGGCGCAGAGAGCGCTCGCTCTTCACAGTCGTGTGGTGTATCCGGTACCTCGTTCTGGTGCTGGGCGCGCTGCGGTGCTTTCCTCATCGACCACTGATGGGGCTTCTACGTCAACTTGTACCCGACCCTAAACGAGGCCACGCATGACGGAGGCAGGGTGTGAGCTAATAAAGGAATGTTCTGCCATGACACCTACGCAGTTATGTGACTTAAGAGTGTGGCAAGCGAATGAGAGGGCAATGCGAATGGGGCACGATAACGCTATCGCTTTCCACACTTAAAGGCAAAGCTTAAGCCTCCGATAATATTAATTTAGTTATTTGCAGTTATTTCTTATGCAGGGACCAGATGGGCATTGAGCAAGGGGAATTAAATTTAAATAAGAACAATGAAGGCATTAAAAAACGGGAGTTCATATGTGTCAGAATAGGTGACTGCACACATTGAAACGGAATTCTTTTTAAAGGTGTGTGCAAACGACGTAGCTCCCGCCACGGTGGTCTGGTGGTTATGGCGATCTACTGTTGAGCCGAAAGACGAGGGTTCGGTATACAATGTGCCCATCTTCGACGGAGGCAAGAATGTTTGAGGCCCGTGTACTGGTCTTTAGGGAGATATTTCCGAAGCCCTCCACAACGGCGTGGCTCATAATAATATCTTGGTTCTGACCCGTAAATACCGAACGCCTATTAATATTAAGCACCTTTTGATGAGGATGCCTGATCGATGAAGCATATCTAGAGTGTTCACCCTGTTACGACGATAGGGATGCATCAGTACTTCGGCTGCCGGTCGATTAAGGGCGACCGACAGATAAGACGCGGTGGCCTTGATTCCAGAGCCGTGTCACCTTTAAGCAACCGAAGCAAAGAAAAAGACTGTGCTGAAGCAACTCGTGCAAACAAAGACGGCGCCGATGCCGCGATTGTGCGACTGTACCAAGGACGAGCGCGTTTAAAAATAAGGCCGAGATACACCGCGGATTTCGCTCGATGAACGCGTGCCGGTCGAGGCGGTCGTGGTCACGTCCGCAGTGAAACGTATACCACACTGCGCTTAGTCTAAAGCTTGTAACGAACTCTGGATGCCTCGTCATGCTAAGGGTCACGTAGTTGCTTGTTGCTTACATGTGCCAACCGCTTGACCCTGTCGACGAAGTTTCAAGTGCGGAGCACTTCAGGGGCCTGGGCTGTATAATGTTTTATCACGTCGTTGTCGCGCTCGGAAAGCAGCAGTTTAAGTCAGGGCCATGACATGCTAATAAAGGACCATAACCGGTTAAGACGGAGGCAGATTAAGAATGGTTAAAATAAATCATATAGTGTGCAAGAATAAAAGGTGCACGTTAAGAGAAAATATTCGCATAATAAAAATCTAAGCAAAAATAATTCTACAACACCGACGATAAACGTCAGAGAAACGCAATAAAAACCCGGGCGAATCACTCATCCGCACTCAATACAGCTTCCGGTGCAGTTAAAATCAGTTGAACTGGCTTGCGTTGTTCCTTTCCGCTTTCTGCGGTGTCAGTTACGACTGAGGAAGACTTCCTTCGGCATTGGTCTTGCCCCTTTGTGTCGTTTGTCATTGGCAGCAATGTCAAGCATATTTACAATGTGTACATAATCGCACCTGATTAGTGCTTTCGTTGCGGCTACTCGTTTGTATATGTGTGTGGATATGTAGAACGCTCCGTTATACACGCTGCATCCCTGTGTTGTGTATATGTGACTGAACTCTGTGTTGACGAAAGAGAAGGGTTCAAGGGCTCGTTTTCTTTATATGTCAGAAACAACTTAATGATCCAACAGACAATGAAGCCTAGGAAAGCATAGGGGAAGTTAACTGTAGTATAGTAATTGTGGAGTAAGTAGAAGGAATTAAAGTGGACGAAAAGACAAACCTGCCTTCGGTGGGAGCCGAACCCACGACCTTCGGATGACTTCGTAGCTCAGCGGTAGAGCATCTGACGCGTCATCCGTACGTTCACACATCTTCGTTTGCCGAGCGTGCGCATGTTATAGGCACAGAAATTCGGCGTCAATTCGACACAGAATTATATGGCGTCCCTCATAATGAAATCTTCGTTTTGGAACGTAATGCCCCAGAAATTAACCAATTAACTAATAGTGTTACGGGCGCACGCCTTGCGCTGCGGCTACTTATTCATGCGTATAAAACTCCGCTGCAAAACGCACGTATACGATGAGCCGAGAGTGACTGCACCGGATAGCGTGTTGATCTCGCAACCTAGCGGCCGGTGGCACTAAAATATCTAGGTGTTTCTTAAAGCAAAAAGTCTGGGGATTTAAGGTAATACGAATTCGCAGCCCGACGACCAGTTCTTATTTCCTGCCTATCTAATCTTATTTTCATTTTTAGTGTTAGAAGCGAATGAGAAGAAAGAAGAGAGAGAGCTGTTTTCAAGATTCTGATGTTCTTTTTTTTTTTTTTTTGAACATTGCGAGCTCCCTCTACACAAGTCAGTTAACACAAGCTTCGCTTGAAAGAAGGACTTAGTACTCGTACTAAATATTCTGAAGAATTCTGACTCTCCGGCGCGACTCCGTACATTACATAAATAAAATTTGAGGGACACTTAAGCTTCGCCTTTAAGAGTCGAAAGCGATAGCGTTATCGTGCCCTGTTCGCATCGCGTTCTCATTCGCTTGCCATGCTCTTTGACTCACATAAGTGCGTAGGTGTCGTGGCACAACATTTCTATATTACTTCACACTCTGCCTCCGGTCTTGCGCGCTTGCTGTATATTGTATGAATTCATTAATACCATTGATTGCCATCACCGTCTGTCACAGTCCCTCTTGTCTTTCTGCGCTTGTTGAAAAACGCGGAGAATGAACATGGCTACTGTAAAACATGTCCTGACCTAATCTGACAATATTCATCACAGTCCCTACTAGCTGTAAATTTCCTGAATGGCACACAACCTTAATACAGCATTCTAATATAAATATTAAGGCATCATTCTAACAGACCGCTCTTGGAATAACCACGCTGAATATATAAACGGGAAAGCCTAAAAAAATGTGGCTATCTGCGCCACACTTTAGCTAAGACCTCACGTGATACAAAACCACCTTTACGTAAAAAATTAATTAGCCCTGTTCTAGAATATGCATCTGTCGTTTTGTTACAAACACTACAAAATAAGAACACTAAACGCAAATTCCAACGAAACCTAGTTTACATGTGGCCGAGGACAATGCAAATGGTTGTAGAGAACAGGGGGTCCTTTTTTTTTTTTTTCATGTGTTGTATGCATCCCTCTGCATACGTTTTCTTTCCTTACTGCCCCTCCGAGACGACGTGGACACAGAAGCCCTCTCCTTGTTTGGCAGGAAGGGCACATTAATAATAATTGCAAGTGTCTTACATGCCATAACCGCTATATGATTATATGATCACGTCGTAGTGGAAGACACAGGAAATTTCGACCGGCCGGGGTTCTTTAACGTGCACTGACAACTCACAGTGCACGAACCTCTGGCATTTCCGCATCCATCAAAAATGCGACTGCCATGGTCGGGACCGCACCCAAAAATTCGAGTCGGCGGCCAAGCACCATAAAGCCACTAGACTGGCGTCATCTTCGTCGTTCAAAAACAAATCCTACTCCCCACTCATCATGGTTGAAACAGCGCGCACCCACAAGGACAAAGAAAGAGCAAAACGACACGAGCGCTGACTAACAACTGAAACGTTATTGAACAAAACAGCATATATAAAGGACAACAACACGTGACACAAAATTGCGTATCGTGTCAAACAATAGTAGATATGCGCAGCAAGATATTGATATATTGCACCCTAGGTGGCCTCCAAAAACCTAATCTCTTTTTCTAAAGAGACTAAGTGAAGTTTGGCTAACACAATCCCCCCCCCCTCCCCCCGCCCCCCCCCCCCTTTTTTTTTTTTTACATGAGAGACTTCTACAGTTTCTTTGAAGGTGCGATTTTTATGCCTGAATAAAACACTTGTCCTAGTAAGGATGGGATAACAATCGCACTCCCTGCAATGGGTAGCCCCACTCCTATCTTACCGCTTTTGTTGTATGAAGTGGCTAATACATCTTCCTTTCCACACGTTGACGCTGTTGACGCATACGTTTAGTTTACACATGGAAGTGCAGAATCAACGCTTCATCGAGGTGGGTGTTCAAAATTGCAGAGTTGTAATTACACATTGGAGGTAAAAAAAAAAAAAAGAGAGGGAGAGAGAGAGAATCAAGTAATATAAGTGCACTCAACAGCGAACACCAACGATACATCTTCAAACGTGGCCCGCCACGGCGGTCTAGTGGTTAAGGTACTCGGCTGCCACGAAAAAATCGCGGGTTCGACCCCGGCCGCGGCGGTCGCATTTTCGACGGAGGCGAAAATGCCAGAGGCCCGTGTATTGTGCGTTGTCAGTGCACGTTAAAGAACCCCAGGTGCACGTCAAAATTTCCGGAGCCCTCCACTACGGCTTTTCTCTCCTCTCTATCTCTTTCATTCCCTTTCCCCTTCCCCCACGGACGCTTAGCCGTGCTCCCTAGATGGGTTGCAGAAATTAGCGTCCTTTCCTAAAACCTAACCACAATCAATCAATCAATCAATCAATCAATCAATCAATCAATCAATCAATCAATCAATCAATCCTCTTCAAACGTGGAACCCCCACACGAGGAACCGTCTCGCTTGTTGACAGCCCACTGCTTATACAGAAGCGCGTTGAGGCGTCAAACTAGTAGAATAGGCGACTCTCGATCACTACAGAAGTAATACAATTGTATAGCCAGCGCGACTTAAAATAGCCAGACGACGACGGCAACTTTTCCGTCGTATTGCTGGCGCGTGTACTATACGTCTCGCGATCGCCGACGAAGCCACGACAGCAGTGCTAGCGGTCGAATCGATGCGGCCCAATTCGGGAGTCAACCGTGGCGGGTCACAGCTACAACCGCATCTCGGCACGGAACGCGTTATCTCATTCGCTCTTCGCGGCGCCTATAAGGGTATATGCCGAGGAAGACGGGGCATTTTGTTTGTCGTCTCCGAACGATTAAGGCGCGACAACACCCTCGACAACCCACCGCATTTCGGCAGGTGCTATTTGCGCCGCGTTGTGTGGTATATACGCCAATAGTGATTTTCAAGAGGGAATCGAATACGAATCTAGCAGCTGCAGAAGCGAATCGATTGGAACATCGAATACTTTTCGAATCATTCCCGACTAATGACCGGCATTACAATCAGTTTAAATCGATGCCCACGTCCTCGTATTCATCACTTCAGCATTAAAAGCACAAATACGGCATCGGTCGTGATTCACAAACACTAGGGTGGTGTGAGGAAAGTAAACGAAAGTTCAGGCGTAAAACGTTTGCGCTGGAAAGACAAGATGGAAGACGTTTGGAAAGGGCTTTGTATAGCAGTGGACATAAGCTGCGCTGACGACGACGACGACGAATGATGATGATTTTGATGATGAATAACCAACCTTATTATATTCCCTCCTATCTTGCTCTGTCTCCCACCTTTCCACTCTCCTTTCCGAACCACACAGCCTAGAGTGGTCAGCCAGACGCTTCTCTGGTTAACCTCTGCGCCTTCTGCCTTTCTGTTATCCTTCTATCCTTTTTTATTTCTTTTTGTACTTCTGCCTTCTCGTTCCCTTCAATCCCGCAGTGACCCACTTGTCTGCTCAGCTGAATCAAGGCGACGGGGTCGGGCCATCCAGTCCGGGCAGAGGACGCGTGTTGTTCTAATGCGCGTTGCGACCATCTGGCGCCCATGGGTCGCAAAGGTTGGTTACATATGTACAACAAAATACAGCCTGTATTTAGGCATACTGGAAAATGCGACCCGGTAGGGAGATGCGAATTTAAAATTCAAGTAGGCAAGGCATTATAGGCCAAGGAGTTAGAATTTGAGCTTGGTGGCTCACAAGTCACCTCCCCGTTATATAGGGGACGCTCACAGTATATCACTCCGTCCAACGACACATCCATCCTTCACACCAAAGCGGCCCCTTAGCTAAGTACACTGCGTCGTAGGAAAGCTAGCTTCACAATAGTAAAAAAAATATATATATAGTTGAGTACTTGCCATGAAAAAATGCCGCAGTGTGAGAGACATTTTACGCAATCAGGCAAGTGCATTGTCGCCGTCGTCATCATCATCAGGATCATAATCATCATCATCTTACAAGCTTTATGTCCCATGCGGAACCACGGCATTTCCCAGAGATCTCCAATTTACCCTGTCCTGCTCGAGTTGATTCCATTTTAAGCCTGAAAATTTCTCAGTTTCATCACTCCATCCGGGTTTTTGCTCTGTTGTATACATTTATTACACGACTGCATTTGTACAAACGCAGACAGCTTATACACAAGCCGCCAGTTTTAACGGCTAACATTATATCCAGTCCTGGTATTATGAGAGCAAATATGGCAGTCTTCATGCAAACTATGCATCATTTTTTTTTAACATTGATTACTGCTCTAGTGGGTGTTTCGTCTTGATTATTGTTTCATCTGATACTTTTCATGTCTTACCTTAACGTCGCGAAATTTTGTTGTGGTTTTTAGCTCCAAAAATGTATCTTCTTTTTCTTCCTGCCTTAAAAGAATAAAGGTGGGCATTTATGACTCTCGACAGATTTCTCAAAGCGAGTGTTATCATTGGGAATAGCTGCGAGCTATTCTTTCTTTTTTTTCATCAGAGCTCACTGTACGTGTTCAGTATAAGCCTACCATGCTGCGTTATGCGTGAACGTATTCTGTGTCCGTATGACAGCACTTTGTTTGAACTTTAGGTTTCTTATGTATGTAACGAAACTTCATGCTTTCATGTTTATTTTTTGTTTTTTTTTAGTGGATGGACTGTAAGACTGCGTGAATTAAGTGAGCTGCCATCTTGTGATGTTGTTTGACTCTTACAAACTTATTTCAGGTGCGACTGTATGCTACATTTGTTTTCATGGCTGCGGCAGTTCCAATATTCTCAAACAAGTGGCCGCTATGCCAAATAAATGCGCAACATTTACTGAACACCGTGTATTATATAGAAGAGAGTCTACATTATTGGCGCCCGCACTTCAACTGCTCGCAGAAGGACCGCTATCCGCTGAGCCACACGTTCGACTACCGGAGCGGCCTCCCCATGGCCCGGTCGCTGCCGACGTCGGTCTCGTCGCTTCAGAGATCGCTGCAGTCGCAGCTGTTCGAGACTCGACAGTCGAGGCCACCCTCCGAGATTCGCGATGGTGCGGCGCTCGGGAGCGGTCACACTTCCGAGGAGTCGCACAGCACCGACGAAGATCCCTACAGGCACCGAAGGAGAAGGCCGACGGCCTTCAAGAACTTCCTGCCAAACTTCGCTGTAAACGACAAAAAGGTACAGTAAGCAACACTGTAAACTGACTTAGTGTTTTGGTGTTCTTTGTTCCCACAAGAAGAGAGCTTTTCGGGGTGTTTTTTGAGCCTCTATAACGCCACTACAGCAAAGTAAAAGATGTTTCATAAGCGGATCCACCCACCAGAGGGTGCTTTTGGTCACCATAACAGCCTCGTGTCGAATATAGAAAAATGTTGGCGTTAAATATACTGCTGGGAAACTTTCCACGCATGAGCTGCTCACCGTGCGCCTATTGCAAACAATGCTAAACCGCAGAACAAGACAATTACTATACACATACGGCATTGTGCATTCGCATAGGAACACGGGTCGCGTTGCTTCTAAATGCAGTGCAGTGCATTGGACGCATCTCGCATCTCGGCAGAATTCCATCTTGAATGCATCAGCTGTGCATAAGCAGCCCCGGACGAAAGAGACAGTATAAAACCACACTAAGCTCTGACCACGGACTTCCCATTATCAGCACGATGACTATATGACTATACGAAAAGGACAAGGCCCGTATATTCACAAAGACGTCCTACGCCAGAATTCTTCTGCTGATGACATAAAAAAAAAAAAAAAACGTGGGTTCGATCTCCGCCGCGGCGGTCGAGTTTCGAACTTTCAATAGGAGCCAAGTGCTAGAGGATCACGTACTGCGCGGTGTCAGAGCTCGGAACACAACTCCAGGCGGTCGAAATTTCCGGAGCCCTCCACTACGACAATAGCAGGATCGTATACGTCCTTACGCGGATGAAAGTGTTCCTTTGGTAGGCAAATTATGCACCGTCACTCTCGCTGCACTTTGTTAATTTGTAAGTGCCAGCCTGTCTTCTCGTGTTCTTCTTCTTCCTCTCTCTGTGTATGTGTGTGTGTGTGTTTGTGCGTTTCCCGCTGGTTTTATCTTCCGTTTTGACATTGTACCACCTAGCCCAGTCCAATGCCTTGCTGTTCGCATCCTAATCATCTTACTAGAAGTTTACAGCTGATCAAGACGCAGAAGAGCGAGCCTTCTGCCCCGCGGGCTGCCAATACAAAGTACAATGTAACTTAGCATCGTAGGTAGGAGAAGAACTGAAACCGACCGCAAACGTGGAAGAGCTGGCCTGTAAACTGAGTCCGCAGCCGGGATTGCCGTCACATCCCCCCCCCTCCCTCTCTTTCCCTCCCTGCAGTTAAATTCCTATGAACTCTTACATAGTTTCCATGAATCAGGTGTCATCACCAAAAGTGTGGAAAAACTGACCTAGACTCAGTGGCTTAGTGAAACATCCCGTTTAGCGCGAAAAATTCGGCGCTCAGGCACTTGCACGCAGACGCCGGGAACAAGCGTAATTAGGGCAAATGCGTTTTTCTCATTACTCTTGCGCGTGAACATACGCAAGTGAAAAAAGGAAGGCCAAAGCTAATGAAAGCATTCTCAAAAAAAAAAAAAGAAAGAAAGGAAAAGAAACGCGTAGAGGTGTACCAGAGCATGTGGAGTGTTGACTAAATACACTGGAGGTGGTTTTTCCCGCATGACGCGGCAGAGTGGAGAGGAGAGAAGAGAAAAGAATCAATGTTTTGAGCACACGAAACAATGACGTTTCAAACAGATTATGTGGGGTTCTTTATTATCTTCTTCTTGTTTTGTGTTTTACTTTCCGCTAGCTTCTTATAGCGAAGCGTTCGTAGTCTACCGTCTGGAAGATATTGTGCATATCTGCTGTAGACCAGCTTCATCGTCGGCTGTACACGAGGCCTGCCAGCTTACTGTTCTAGCTGGCAATGCTGTCACACATCTGGACAGAAAACCTTTAGCGCTGTAAGCCACCTTGCACGGTTACTGTGAGAAATTCGAAACTACGAAACATACATGAAAAAGAACAAGAACAATAGCAGAGCACAATAGTGTGTCATTCGACTCGGTGTTTCACTCGAATAGGAAACATTCATAAGTACGAATAATATTTTTTAACAGTTTTTGAATAGGTCTTTGGAGACTAAACTCCTCACAATTAGCTAAACACAAAACTGAGTCGAACGGGCTAAAATATAACCTCCATCAGATGACGAATAATATCCCCTAGCGTTTGCCGACGTCACCTAATGACGATGGTAAGTGTTTACACGTGTTAGCTATAAACAGTTTTACTGTTGCTCCATGGGTGGCGCCACCTTGGGCTGTTACACGAATGCTTTTCCAGTCTTGCGTGCCTTACCCACAAATGAACAACCTCATGACACGTGGCATGCATACGTGCACAATTGTTTCCATGCATATTAGCCTATTGTAGTATCGTTCGCAGAGCGCCTGCCGACGCAAAACGGCAGCGTTAGCAGCCAATATGGCGGTACATAAATGCTGCGTAAATTGGTTTATATGATGTGATCTTAAATGGCATACATCCCCAGCATAAAGTCCTTGCTTCAATATTTTTTCTTTTAGCTATACCTGATCACCGACTTTGCTGTTTTCTGGCTGTTTTACATATATCACCGCTATGCAGTACCGGCTGACTCCCGTTGCTACGTGCCCACGTCATGTATATATGCGATCGTCGCGCCATTAGCAATGCGCGAAAATGGTTTCCACGACTTGGCCGTGGGGAGAACCACTCGCAGAAATTGCTGTTAAATAGAAACCAAGCAGAGAGAGAGAGAGAGCGCGCGCTCGCAGGTTGCGTGTTTCGTGGTACCAGTGCTCACGCATCAGTGAACGCTGGCACGGGACCAGTCGTGCGGAGGGGTGATCGTACCGAGCGGCCTCCATCAGTTTCGACGGTTGCGTGTCCTACATGTTACATTTATTTCTTTCTGCCACCGCGTAGCTGTTGTGTTTTGTTTCGTAGAAGCAATGGCTGACGACCCTTCGATCGGGGCTGCCATAATCGGCCTCATCAATTACGTGCAACGTTGTGCGAAGCAGCTACCCGTGTTAGCCAGTTAGGAACAAGTTTGACGTGTTGCCGTTTTCCATCGTCGCTTTATTTTTATTTTTTTCTTTAGCAATCCATACGTTTTCGCAAGTATGAGTAGCACAGGCCTGTTATATAATTGGCTGTGCAGGTGAACTTTAATTATTTACAATTTTAGATTATATTAACTTTGCATACAACTACATACATACATACATACATACATACATACATACATACATACATACATACATACATACATACATACATACATACATACATACATACATACATACATACATACATACATACATACATACATACATACATACATACATACATACATACATACATACATACATACATACATACATGATGCGCCCACGCTCTCCAGGTGAAGCCACATCTGCTATCGTTGAGGAATTAGCTTTGCTTCAATTTTTTGTGAAGAAGAAAGAAACAATTTCGATCCTTCCAAAGATACTTTCTACGTGTTCGAGAAAAAGGAAGAGAGCTTAGTTATTTGCCACTGGTCGTTCAAATTGAAATTCAGTTTATTAAGCATTTTTCTTACACATAACCTTGCGAAAAGAAAAATACAAGGACAAGAGTGAAAATTGGCTGTGTTAGCAGCTTTACGAGGCTCCTGCCTTTATTATTCTTGACTTGGAAAATACGAAGAGCATGGGTATTCAGCGTTTGCACATCGCTTTACAAAACTCATAAGCCAAAACAGACAACTCATTACAACGGACAATGGAAGTTACGGGCATAAAAAAGACATATAAACAGCACGCAGTCACATTTTGCTGAGACATTAACTGCAAGGAGTTGGTCATAATACCAGTATAACAAAAAGTAAGCTCTAAAGGCTCTGGGTGTCTCAAAACAGGAGGGGTACAAGCCTTAGGTGTCTCTTTGTAATACGTTCAAAGCAAAGACGACGCGCACTGCATATAGCTCATCGATTCAAGTGAGCCGACCTTCTTAATAACACTTTCACCCAGGTTTTGCACTTTCAAGGTTACTTCCGGGAGGAAGTAGACAACTCGCCGTTTGAGCAGTACCGTGTCCGACCCGTGGACATATTCTACTTCCTCGAAGATGACAGCATCTCGGTTCGAGAACCCAAGCAGGAGAACAGTGGTCTCAGCCAGGTACGCACCACGCTTCTGCGCGATTCGACTGGTTGCATGCAGTGACGCAGAGGGCGCTACGTCACTATGTCCACAGAATAGTGTTGATTTCCTCTCTATATGTAACTTTTATAACGTGTGCTTGTACCATATACCGCACTATCTATACTGTCTGTCCTGCACGAGGAACACTTTCTCTTTAACTTTTCGGCGAAGCAATAGTTCGAGAGAGATATTCATATTTTTTCTGTGTACTGTGTGTTGAGCAATCATAAGTCGTTCTGCCGCCGCCACCACACCACCCAGCACCACACACCGCCACTCTTTAGTGGTTCTAAAGACCTGTCTTACGATGCAAGTGCTTTTATTGAAAATCTTGCCTCTGTATACATCTCTGTGTGTTCTCTATGTTTCAGCTCAGTTCAGTCGAAGGTAACTTTAAGGGGCAGTGCCGCATAGTGTTACGTTGAATCTCACGTTCAATGATTGAAGCGACTACTTGACGGCATTCCTCAAACGGCGATACAACGTGCACTGAAAGCCCGATACCTGATAAAGTTATATCCCTTCAATACTTCAGGCCTCCATCTTCCCCTGAACGTTCCATTCTTGCATAAGGGCACACGGTGATATACCACAATGTGTCAGCGTATACGTGCGAAATGCACACATTGCGTTTGTACGCTTGTTGATTCTAATCTTACGTACTTTCGAAGCATTTTATTCATACTCTTGTTTAGAAAAGCTGAAGTGATGATAAACTTGCACTAGCCGTACACGATTTCGAAGGTAAGCGGCAGTGGAAGGTTCTTCCACCTGGCAGCGCTTGCACGATGTGCGAGTCGTTCCCGACACACACTCGCTGTTCAAGCTGTTCCATCGGAGAATACCCGAACACCCGCTGTTTTGTTCGCCTGCATCAAAGGTAGACATTGCGGCGGCTTGCCGAACGAACATTCGGACATATGCCAACGTGAAAAGACCACCGAGTTCGTGTTAAACTGACACCAAAAGCACAACTCTTGCCGCGAAGCGAAGTTTGGTGAAGAAACCCGCACCCTAAGGGAAAAAGCAACAGAAAGAAAATAAAATGTAGGTGGTTACGCCGCCTGGGTTCCCGCGCCAACTCTCCATGACGTCATAAATTTTGGCGTAGTATGCTAGAGCCCACATAATTACTCGAAATGCACCGACTACCATTCCATGTCTGCCCTCACTTCACAACTTGCGTTCTTTGTTGGCTTTCTCGTTTTCTCAGGGTTGCGTGTTGCGGAGGCATCGTATTCGCAAGTCGGACGGCCGCTGCTTCCACTGGAGCGACCTGAACGTGGGCAATACCATCTCGCTGTACGGCATCACATACAAGATCGTCAACTGCGACAAGTTCACCAGAGTAAGGACTGCACACGGTGTAGAGGAGGAGTGCCAAGAATGACGTTTGTTTCAATAACGAAAAAAAAAAAAGAAATCAAGAACGCTTCCTCTGTCGGGAAAACGGGGGCAGGCGAAGCTTCATGTGCGTGCTGACCGAGTATTTTTTTCTTTCTTTCTTTCTTTCTTTCTTTCTTTCTTTCTTTCTTTCTTTCTTTCTTTCTTTCTTTCTTTCTTTCTTTCCTTCTTCTTTCTTTCCTTCTTTCTTTCTTTCTTTCTTTCTTTAGTAGCAAAACCTAAGGCACTTATACAGCTCAGGTAGGTTCACATCTCGCAAGCGTAGGTGTGTTGTCTAGTGGTTGAGACGCCCTCAGTTGGGGGGTCGGGTCCCGGATCCAACCCCCAGCACAGGTAAATTTTTCTGAAACTTCTTCATTTCATCTATCTTTGTCGCACTGTTTCCTTCAACCAGAAAAGGCTCGCGGCGGCGCGAGCCATTATCAGTAATTAATAACAAGCATCGCTTGAAAAGTAACGCAAGGTGGCTGTCTTCATGCCTGCACCAAGTGGAAGCAATCCTCAGTCCAGGACACCTAGTCCTTGACCAATGACATTAGGCACTATGAACTGGTCCTAGCCTGTATAGCAGTTCATTTTGGTTAGTTCACGGCTCCATGACCGTGCTCGGTCGCAGGACTACCTACGGCAGCAGGGCGTGGAGGTGCGGCCTCCCGAGCCCCTACCCGAGGACCCGTACACGGCCAGCCGGCGCATCCTGTCCCAGCAGCAGCGTAAGTTGCACACCACCAAGAGCCAGCGGGACAAGCTGTGGCGGTTCTTGCGCTACGACCGCCACGTTCTGCGCTTCTTCTGTGTCGAGGACGGCAAAGGTGTCGTCGACCCCAGGCACCGCAAGAAGCTCGTGTTACAGGTACTACGCTAATGTAAATGCACAGTTTAGGCTACTACGTGAATGTGCTTCGTGTCTATGTATACCCCTGAGGGTCGTGCATGTCAAGTGGTTTATGTCACAAGATTATAAAGGACGCACTCTATAATTTTCTCTCGGATTGGTCGCAGCATCCGCCGCAGCCGTCGGTTTTGGTTTTTCCAATAAATGTGGTGGTGTCTTAGTAAGGTGGTCGTAAGCGATACTCATTGATGCATACTGACAGCGCGATTTTCTTTATCGTATTGGTCGCTTACACATCAGAATTCATGCCTAAGGTCCCCAAATATATTTGGCGAAAATCTAGGGACTTTACTTACGCCCAGCTGTTCTTCCTTCCTCACTTCGGTTGCTAATTTAGGCAGTTGCAGTTTTACCCAAGAAGGGCTCTTGTTGAAAGATGGACATCAAGTGAAATATTGCTTTATAATTGCAACAATTTTTAGTAAATAGGCAGTGCACTGAGACTTATTGCTGTGCTGTATATTTACAATACCACGTGCCTGTGCTTCGGATACATAGTTTCCTTTCCTTGCCTCTCTCTTCCCCTTCGCCTAAATCCAGAGTTGCAGAGTTTCAGTTTCCCCCATAAGAAGCTCCTGCTGCTGGGTTATTGCTAGCGCATTGATGTTTCGCGTCTGACTTGAAAAAGTTGCCCTTAACGTAACGCAAAATCCTAAGCAGTGAAGAGGAATCTGGCTATTGATTGATTGATTGATTCCTTTTGTTGTGACAAAGATCGCTCAGCGGTCTAGCCATTCGAATTGATGGGAGAAGGAACAGAAAGTGAACCACACTGCCAACCCTAGTGGTGCATCTATTGTTTAGGAGGACAGCGAACATTGAGTAGTTATTCCTCTTATACAACAGCGTAACAACGACGGCAAAAGAGCGAAAGCACACGCACCTCGGGACACAGCATTAACTAATCAAATAAAAATTTTATTCGGGAAACGTGTTATTATATGGAAGGCAATATTTGCACGCGTACTCAAGGTTATTGCGATCGGCGTAATTTGCATAACTGAAATAGGCAAACATGAAAAATGTGCGAGTGTCCGACGTTGCTATCGGGGAGGGCGATAGTATGGGGCCTTATGCGCCAGCCTTGGTTTTATATGATTACGTAGAAAATTTCCATAATTTCTGCAGACAACGTATACCTTTGTGTCTGAACGATAAAGTGACTTGAAAGGGGTCGGCATGCGCTGACCTCACAGTTTCTGCAATGCGCCGCCAGATGGGAAGGTACAGCGACTCCTTTCGGACTATATATATACAGTGTATGTGTGCTCGCTCAAACTCGTGTTGAGACACAGCCCTGTCTGCCCCGTGTACATCTGTCCACGTGACATAAACATCCTGTACGCGACTGCGCTTGCGCTGTTCACAAACTTCGCATTTTACAGTGCACGTTTCCCGAGTGATAATTTCGGATAAGTGGGCTCAGTGTGCCATGGTTTTGCGTGCGTTCGCTTTTTCTTCGTCTTTGTCGCTCTGCATGCCAAATGCATCCACTATGCACCCTAAGACTTCCTGCTCTTGCAGCGAACCACGGAGGAAGAGATTAGCTCGGAGAGACCGTTACGTCACGCAGCCAGCCTTGGCAAGCGTGAAGCCACTTTCTCCTTCCTTTTCTGTCGCGGTATCGGCCCAACGTGCGACCTCTAAAACACGGGGTATCGGGCGAGTGGGCACGGTACACGATAACTTTGCATAGACGCGCACGTCTTTGGCTAGTTAAACTCACGGCTCTCAAGCCATCTACCCCGAATCTCGACAGATGCCTGCGGCGTACGGTATGGAAGGTTGCAAAGAAACACTATATACTGGAAACTACAACTAACTCTTATCCACGACAACCAACTTTGTGATAGAGCATTAGCCAGTCCCGAATTCGACAGATTAGATATATGACAGCATATTCGAGGTCGAGGATGTGGCTGCAAGCTCACTCAATGGATTATAGTGAAATAACTCGGCTCTTTGAATCTTATATGTAGCAAAATAATGATGCTCGATCTAATAATAATAATTGCTCGGATTTTACGCGCCAAAGCCATGACATAATTACGTGGTATAGCGTAGTAGAGGGCCACCGAATAATTCGACTACCCTTGCTTCTATAACGTGCAGCGATACCGTACAGTGCACGAGCCTCTAGGATTCTTGCTTCCATCGAAGATGCGACCGCCGCGGCCAAAATTGAACCTGCGTCTTTCGGGTCAACAAGCACGTACCACACAGCAGCGGGCAAATACGCTTCCTTTCTATTGATGAAGTCAGACACGAGGCTGAACACATTTTAACTCGCTGGTACTCGCGAACGCGATGCGGGAATTTGGGAAGAAATAGTGAATTGAGACACAAGAAAATAGTAAAGGGCGAGAGTTCGAAGAAGCCCCCAAAATACGCCATCTTTCCTCATCTTTCTTTTTTTTTTTTTTTTCGCTCGTCCGCTGCGGTGGTGTAGTGGTTACGGTACTCGGCTGCCACCCCCCCCCCCCCCCCCTTAAAAAAAAAAAAAAACGCGGGTTCGATCCCGGCTGCGGTGGTCGCATCTTCGATGGACGCGAAAATGTCTGAGGCCCGTGTACTGTGCGTTGTCAGTGCACGTTAAAGAACCCCAGATGGTCTAAATTTCCGGAGCCCTCCAATACGGCCTTTCTCTCCTCTCTATCTCTTTCACTCCCTTTCCCCCCGCCCCCACGGACGCTTAGCCGTGCTCCCTGCATGGGCTGCAGAAATTAGCGTCCTTTCCTAACCGAACCAATCTCATCATCATCTTTTTTCGATCGGTTCACTGCGCAGTACTTCTTGGTGGACGACACCCTAGACCTGAAAGAGATGCACCGGCCTCTGGAACAGCGGGAGTTGGCACCGATTCTGCTGGGGCGCCAAAGGATTCCCAAAGCACAGGAGAGCCGGGGTGAGTGTATGAAGCACACTGTGGGGTACCAAACGCTGTTCTCAGAGTAAACCGTGCATTACTACTGGTTCGTTATCAAGTGTATAACTTTATGTCTGGGATATCATAGCTCGCATATCACATTAATGTTTTAATCAAATGACTACTCATCATTCGAGTCATTGCGTCGTCACTCCTTCCTGTACTCGTCTGTACGTCTGTGCATGAGCGAGGGAGAGTGGCAGCACTTAACTACAACAGTTTTGTTTGGATGAAGAACGGTTTTGTGTGTTTATGAATCTTGTCACATTATCCAGTCCTTCTTTTTCTTTTATCTCCAACATAACGGCTCTGATATAATATGTTCTTGTTTACTTAAAAAAAACGACAAGGGGACGCATAATAAGACGGTAAGTTTCCTGTATATATACAGGGCCCTACGCAATGAGTTCTGTCATATGCACACTATGCGCCTAAAAAAAAAAAAAGAGAGAGAGAGAGAGAGAGAGAAAGAAAGAAAGAAAGAAAGAAAGAAAGAAAGAAAGAAAGAAAGAAAGAAAGAAAGAAAGAAAGAAAGAAAGAAAGAAAGAAAGAAAGAAAGAAAGAAAGAAAGAAAGAAAGAAAGAAAGAGATCTATGGGGTATAGCTTGGCAGTGCAAAATTACATTAATGAAACTGATCGTTTTTAAATAGGCCAGAAATATAGTTCTGTTTATTCAAATACCCAAATAGCGTTCAATACAAATTTTTGTCATTTTCTTTTATTTGATTTATTTATTATGTGATCCACTAGAGCTTTTTTTTTTTCCCCCTCTCTAAATTACATCACGATCCTCAATACCTCTTCGCCTTTACTCGGTGTAGATTACCGCATTCCTAAATTTAAAATTTTTTTAGCACCCAATTCTTGCCCAATCCCCCACAGTTGACGTGAGCCACAAATTGTCAGGTGAACAAGAGCAAGAACAAGAACTGTCAAGGGAGCGCGCGCGGTTAGCTCAGGCCGAGGTCCGAGTTTTTTGTCAGGCTTGAGCGATGATGGCGTCACGCTAGATGTGAATGCATCAATGGGTCAGTTTAACGAACTCCGGTGTATCTGCAGCGGCAGCTACAGAGCTTTGGCATGTATATAGTCTCCAATATGAAACAGCTGCCCGTGGTCAGCGAACGGCTTCGGGACTCCGACTACAAGTCCAAGACAAGACACACACACAACACATCTCAGAGCCGCCTACAAAGAGTCGTTCTATTGCTAGCGTTTACAGCCACTGCGACAGCATACGGTATATACATAAATAAGAAAAAAAGTTTTTCGGTCGGCCGATGAATGCTCATTGCAGGTCTGTTCCACAAGTACGAAACGGGAAGCGATGGAGAGGAATACATAGGGCCCGAGGACTTGCAGCCTGGCCGGCGGCTCAACATCTACGGGCGCAGCTTTCTCATCTACGACTGCGACGACTTCACCAAGAACTTCTATCGCGAGCAATTTGGAGTGGAACACTTTGACGTCATAGACGTTGACGTCAAGGAAGAAAAGAGGCCGCAGCAGGTAAGCAGCTGCACTTAGTGCTCGTTCACACAGCCGTCAAACGGCCCGTCACGTCACCGTCACAGCGCCCGTTTTCGTCAGGGGAGAGGGTTTCCGAGACGTTTTCTCCTCAAAAACGGGTTGACGGCGACGTAGAGCATTGCTCTACGTCGCCGTCACCCCGTTACGTCTCGGAAACCCTCTCCCCTGACGAAGACCGGCGACGTGACGGTGACGTGACGGGCCGTTTGACGGCTGTGTGAACGAGCACTTAGTTTCACGGACAACTCGGACGTGACACTAGCCACCTTCCGAGATTAATGGAAGCGAGTGCGTGGAGTGCGCTTAGAGATCATCATGGTTCCAGGGACATTTAGGTGTACATACACTACACTTTGTTGCCTGCCCATGCATGTGAAACCGCATGACGTGAGCGATGGCTTAGGCCAGTGGAAAATGCCTTTATTGTTGCGTTGTAGGACGAGCAAAACAACATTTATTCTGAATAATGTTATTCAGATGGCAACGGTACCAAGTATTTGATGACAAGCGGCAGCTCCATATCCAATGTAAACTATAACTGCTCATAAACACCCGTTCCATTTATTCTTCTTACGAAACCAATGTCCAACGAAAGACTTATTAATTAATGTATAGGTGTTTAGAATACAACTTGTATAGTGTAGTCAATTAGCTGCTGAGGCGCTACATGTTCGTTCATGGAATAAGCAGCAGCAACGTCGCACACGATACTGATTGATTGATTGATTGATTGATTGATTGATTGATTGATTGATTGCCAAGACTAGCCATCCCGCTCCAGAAGAACTGGTGTGAGGTATATAAACAACCACCTCGCATTCGTGTCCTTCACCGTGACTCTGGTCTATTCGTACGTAGCCCGTTCCACCGCACAACGGCTTCGGCTCTCCCGAAGACACCTTGCAGTCAGTGCTGAGGATAACTCCGCGGAGGGTGAGGAAAGACAGCCGCCAGATCCTGGAGAAGGAAGGCATCGTGCTACGCTTCCAGGCGACGCTCGTGAGTGCTTATTTTGTACAAGATTTTCGTTTTTCTATACATCTTTTTGCGTCTTGCGTGTATCATTTTTTCTTTAAAGAAACCCTAGTTTACCTTTATGTCACGTTTTTCGTTCAAAATTTTATTTGGTCTCATCGCGTAGTTAGATGTACATAATGTCTTGACGCTGTCGGTCGACGCCAAATCGGTACAGGTATTAATAAACATTTTTTCAGATCTTAGCTGGTATATTTCGGCTAAATATTTCCTCAAAAGAAAGACAAATAAAATCGCGCAAGCTACAAATATCCACTGGGGATAAACAATTCGTGTTGTCTGATATAGTTTCACGAAAGCTCCCTTTTGTGCTTGTGAGAACGGGCCATCCCTAAAAGACCACTTTCATGAAATGCATTATTCACATTTTCGTTTGATTTGTGCGTACAAAGCCGCTCTGGAGCAGAAAAGAGAGAGAGAGAGAGCCTTTGCTAAAGCAAAAGAAAGGCGCGATTGAGTGAAGGAGGGGGGGGGGGAGGGGGGAAGGGAAGGTTTTTCAACTGCTCCGCCTAACACGTCCCGTGGCAGGCGATTCATTTGTCACTGAAACAGTCTCGTGGACGTGCCGTGTGCGAATACTTCGATCATGAAATGAGTTATCGCGAGTTCCAAAATTTACATAATTAATGGTCTGTCATCTGGCTAAACAATGGAAACCAAACAAAAGAAAAAAAGGCTGTTCTTGTTCAGTATGTTTCTACTTCTTAAAAGGAAGTGGGGTGCGCTACGATAATGTTGGGGATGAAACGGTCATTTCGTTACGCTGTATTTTGTCATCCTGCAACACGCAAGATGAATGATTATATTTATTAGGACATCATTTGAACGGGGGTGGCGACCAGGATACGCCTTGCCGGTCATACAATGCTTACTGCTCTAAAACGACCCCTTTCGCGTCGTACCTGCCTTTAAGTGTAGGCTACAGTATAGACATTCACTGCTTCTTAACAACGCAGTTTTAATTTTATGAGGCCTCAGGAAGTTGACGTATGAAAGGTTGTGTTGACTGCGCTCAATAAAGGTATAATTTCTCGCCAATTACACATATTCGACTGAAATGACTGACGTTATATATATATATATATATATATATATATATATATAACATTGTAATCTTATCACATGTGGGGCCACATCTTGTTTCACTATATACATGTAAAAGGGGGTCCCACTGCAGTTTCATGCTGCGGGACTTCCTTCTGAATATTCATATCTTATTTCATTATTATTAATGCGAAAGCATTACATATGCCCATCAGACTGAAAACTTGGCGTCACCACAGCAAATGGCACCGAAAATCACGCGCGCGACCGAGTGGAGACATCACAACATGGCGTCGTACAATGAACTTACGATGACGTCACTATAGTAACGGCACACGGAGGTGCTACGATGACTTCCCCACGAGGCATTAAGCCATGGCGTCACATGTCATGGACGTGTACGTCACACCCATAGTCACGCCACGCGAGCATTTTCGCATTTAACGCAAGCAAGGAGGATTAAGTGGCTCTGTGACGTTTTGTGAGTATACATGTGTGTCTTCCTTGGGGAAACGTCCGTAGTACTTCAATCAAAACTTAGTCGAAACAAACATACAAGCTTGAACTAGCTCGTCGTTGTGCGTGATGGTGGTGCGGACAGCGCGGAATCAACGTAGTTTCGAAACGATACGCAATAGAGTAAAAGAGCGCTGCACAGACTTCTCTCATCCCCTTCGTCAATCCTGCTCCGTCGTCACTACCACCGACAGTATGGCTATTGAATGGTCATCATAATCATCATCACCACAATCATCAACCATGCAGGCGTGCTATCCTGGAGATTGTCAAACTCCGCCATCTTGGCAGCTCTGATAGGCCCAGCTGGGCAGCTACGCGCTCCCTAATTCGCTCAAGAATGCAACCATTACAGATGGCGGAAGTTGACAGTGTACAGGATAGCACCCCGGGACAACGCTTCTCACATGCTTCTGCAATTAACCCGGTCCTGTGTTAAATGTGGCTTCGTTATCTCCGCAAATTTCTTGATCTCATCCGCCCGTCCAACCTTCCGTCGCCACCTTCCACGTGTGCCTGCCCTCGCAATCCGCTCTGTTATCCTTGATGAACAATTGGTTATCTTGCTTTCTCGTTACATGCCCTGCCCATGGTTGTATACAATGAGTTAACCGTACGCCGCGCGGCATCACCGCGTGCAGGACAGCACTCTTCCCTTGGACAGAGAGCGCAGCTTTGTGATCTGCTTCTACCCATCTGACGAGACGGTGTCCATCTTGGAGAGGCCCCTACCAAACTCCGGCGTTCCGGCCGGAAAGTTCCTGCGTCGCATGAGGCTGCGCAAGCCGCTAAACGGATTCCCGCCGCAAACGTCCTTGGCCGAGCCACGCTACTACGACCTTAGCGACTTCCGAGTGGGCAACGTCATCGAGGCCGTCGGCAGACGCTTCATCATCGTCCGCGCCGACCAGTTCGCGACAAACTACATCAAGCACCACCACATGGAAGCATTCGCGAATGGTAAGTGAAAGGGTTTCTTCTTCTTCTTCTTCTTCTTCTTCTTCTTCTTCTTCTTCTTCTTCTTCTTCTTCTTCTTCTTCTTCTTCCCTATGCCCATCCCTTCGTCCATACGCACATTAACCTTACTATGTTGTAACTCTATTTTGCTGACTGTTAAAGGGACACTTCATCATATTTCGGTTTCCGTCATTTGTGTTGAGGGAGTGCGCGCTAGATGAAGTTCCTAACCCCCTCTACCGGAAAAGAAATTGTGGCAAAGCTCAAATTGTCTCAAGCGTGACAGCCGACATATCAGCCAGTTTCGCCATCGCTTTTCAGGAGACTATGTCAGCTCCCATGCTGCTACTCGCGATGACCAATGCATTACTGACATGTATCAGCATAGCTGTGCATCTTTTAATGCGAAAGCCTTATCCAGAAATTATGTAGGTCACCGAGAATGCATAACATCGTAAGTACAACGCAAACGCGAGACATGAATACTACGAAGATACTAAACGGAGTACTGACTTCAACTAACTAACTGTTAGCTGAGGTCACCACTTCGTCCCATGTCTTCCTGACCTTCGTGTCTCGTGTTTCTGCTGTTATACTTATGAAGTTATGCGTAACCAACTAGCCTGCCAGCAATCGTTACCTAGCAATGCAAGGGGCAAAACGGGGTAAGTTCTCGTCTATGCAGTTTTCGGAAGAGGTGCACAATCTCCATGATACCGAGTTTCTTATCAAGAAGGAACGAGCCTACGTGACGTGAATGTGTGCAAGTGGTGCATGCGATCAACGCTGATGATCTTCAAGTGCGTCGCACGTGTTCTTTTTAATGCCGCCTGACGTTCTTTAGTACTCCAACTGGCGGTCGCGGGATCGAAACCTGTCCACGGCGGCTCCATTTCGATTGCAGCGAAATTTTCCGTGCATACTGTTCCATGTCAGTGCACGTTGAAGAACCCCAGGTAAGCGATATTTCTGGAGCCCTCCACAACGGCATCTCTCACAATGATATCGTCATTTTGGGGCGGAAAACCCCATAGGTAATCAATACTATTGGCGGATGTCGGTGACCCTGGACTGTGAATGAGACCTCATGACGTAACACGTTCTGTAGAGTACACTATGCACGTAACAGGCTGTACTGCTAATCTTGCTTGCCCTACGTGCTCTCCAGCGTGTGTATATATGCACAGGGTATATAGATTCTGCGCAGTATCATTGGTTTCACAGGGGCGATAGTTTATCTTTTTTGAACGGCCGCTTTCCGAAGGGTATATTTGAAAGCGACAACAGTCGTGTCACGATAAAGCCACGAGAGATAGTAGGAAAAGATCCATACGTTCCCACCTCAGGAGGGATCATAATCGCTGCCGTCACGTGCGGTGATAATGAAGCGTATGTTCGCTTTCAAGACACTTAAGAAGCCAATTGTTGTATAGGCAGACACTTCTCGGGCGAGTTCAGTTTAGTTTATGTACAGTAAACGCCTCCTTCATCACATAAGTGGTGTGTTAATACTATTGTTGTGGCACTTGTAGAACCTGGCTAATTCCATCCCCTAATTAAAAAGCTGCCCTTGCTGGAGCGTGGCAACGTATCGCGAAAGTGTTCGAAACATGTGTCTGAGCGCGATAAGCGGCTAGAAGCAGTCGCACTGCAGGTATAGATAATAGAGAGCTGTATTGTTATCGCCACCATAGGCGAAAACTAACCAACGTACGAAGTATTCACTGTATAGCCGCCTGATCGACCTACCCGACCCCTTTTGTGAAAGAAAAAAACACCAGAAAAAAAAACAGGCTCTTTCGCGACCGCATAAGGGCGTTGCAGCGTGTTGAAGGAAGAGAGGCTTCTTTCTTCTTTTGAGAAGAAACAAAAGAAGAAAGGATATCTTGAAAGTGGTTCGATTATGAGGAACGCCACATAATGGAGGGCTTCGGACTAATTTTGACCCCCTACAGGGTTCTTTAACATGCAACCTAACCATGTACATCTTTTGCAGTTCGTCCCCAACTAAATGCGGCCACCGCGGCCGGGATTCGATCCAGTGACATCTTTCTCAGCATGTCAACACCCTACAGCATTTATATGCTACCACGATGGATGAAAGCAATGCGTAATACTGTGCGATTGTGGGGCATTTCATCACGTTCAGTGCCCGAGTTTGAGTACGTAAGCAGGCACCTCACGTAAAATACGCCGACTCTGTTTTCTTTCAGCGACCATGTATTCTTTTTTTATTCTTGAGTCTAACATAGCACTTGTACGTACATTGTCAACAAGAAACTAAGTACAAACTGGACGTATTCCAAAAAGAGACGTTCTTTTTTCTTTACTGCACAGGGAAATACTTTTCTCACGTTACTCTGCTTTCTTTTCGTTAAGGGCGTGTTCAAACCACCACTGCAGACGGAGATCGCCAAGTGAACGGCCAGCTTCTAACAGACCAGCACGTAAGTGTTAGGAAAAGGTGAATGGTTCAGTAAGCATTGGTGAAATCACACGCGCTCGTGGGAAGTGACATCAGTGCTGCAATCTCAAAACTGAATTTTTTGTACAATATAAATGTACTTCACGAAGCGTTTTCCCCTCACTTTGCGCCGGCAATGTTGCAGCCGTTACTATAAGGCGAAGGCCTGATGTGCCTCACGCATAGAGGTGACCTTGAAAGAGTTGGCAACGACCATTTCTTCCAGATAACCAAATCATTGGTTGTCTGAAAAACATTGCTTTTTTTTTTGGGCGGGGGGGGGGGGGGGGGGCTTGGGTTGGTGTATAAATTCCTGGCCAAAGGTTACAGTATCGAAGCCCTTAAGTTCCCGCTTAGACTATGAAATATCTTGGCTTTCACCTACATGTAAATTTAACTACAGTAACGCAACGAGTTTGCCTAAAGTATACCCGCAGCTATCTCAGAACGTTTAAGCTCAAGTTAAGGACACTCGGCAATTCTATTACAGCTTTGGTTCATTCAGTGTAATATGTAATAATTGATAGGGTTTTACGCGCCAACACCACGACATGCCGTCGTGGTAAGCTCCGGATTGGCTTTGACCGCCTGAGCTTCTTTAACGCACAAAATACGTGCACGGTGTTTTTCCTTTTTTTTTTATTACGCCCCAATCAAAATGCAGCCACCGTGACCGGGATTTTGAATGGCCACTTCGAGCTTTGCAAACCAACACCATAGCCGCTACCTACATCGGCGGGATCAGTGAAGTACTAAGCGCAGCACATACAACCAAGAACATTCGCTAACTAGCCCCTTCCCTGCTTTACAATGCTTTCATTGTGTGTTTCTTTCACCGATCTGGTATATGAAGGATAACGATTACATGCCGCTTTCATCTCTTTCTAGGGAGAAGAGCCGACGCCATCTTGAAGATTGGCCCATAGTGGGGACGAAGAAATGCCAGGACAACAGGCGCGGGAAAACATTTGACAGATTTTATTTAGACAATGCCATAGTGCTCTGATCGTATCATCTTCATGCGAGTCGATTGCTCTAAGGCGCAAGTTAAGACCTCATAAAAGACATCAACGCGCGGTAGGACGGAATAAAAAGAAAGCGATTGGTACAACATGAGACGGCGTAATAGCATCAACCATTATTGCACTTTTCTCTGCGGAATCAGCAGCAGCGTTTGACTACACCAGCAACCACGGCCAAAGGTATGTCACAAGGGTAACATGACAATACACAAAACGCATATCATGCCTGTCATTGTCGTGGGTCGAATATTACGATAAACAGAACTGCGATATGCCAAAGCACGTGACGTACCGCTCCGTTAAATCTTGCGCAGCGGAAACAAGTTTCGGCCCGCTGGTGTCACGTCAGCACAACCCACATTTCTCTCAAGACGAAGTCACGTGTAAGCTTCCGCTCGAGCATCGTTCAGGAACACGCCGCGAGATTGTTGAAGAATTTAAGAGGTAGCAATCACTAACAGGGAGTCTCGGTTCAGGAATAGGTCTGTCCTCACACAAGCACAAAAGATAGGCCAGCACAGCTGAGCCCATCGTTCAACAATGTCCCGCACATAGGAAACATATTGCTTACAGCCACGCCCCTGTTCAACGCCTCTTACAAGAGAACGGCAGCAACCGAGCCTTATAAAGGAAGACAAGATCAAGGAAGGCTGTGTTTAGCTCACTCGCTCCGGTAGGCGTCCTTTAGGACAGGACCAGTGGGTTCGGAATCTTAGACGAAATTCTTGCTTCCAAATATCCACAGTCCATGCTTCAAGAACCCGCTATCATATGGGTGCGCTCCACTCGCTCAAGTCAGTGATCTTGATTAGCACAGGCATGGAGGGAACATTTCGCACGTGACTGGCGGGACAATGCGCCGGCGCCACCTGAGGAGCGCTGTCCACGTGGCCGGGATCGCTACTGTTCATGAGGACGGTGGTGGCTCCACTCGAAGACGCTGCAGAACCGAGAATCTCGGGTTCGTAGGCCGGGGAACCCGGGTGGCTCTGGAAGGTGGTCATCCCGATGCCGTGGGCGGCCGGAGAAGTGTTGCCCGCGATGAACCAAGGCACGTGAGGCTCACTGACGCTCTTGGGCTTCCTGCGGCAGCAGCCCACTTCGCCGACCCTGTCGGTGATCCAGTAGAACTTGCCCCTCTGGTACGCGGACACCGTGAACAGGAAGGACGTGAAGCCAATGATGGGCAGCAGGCTGTACCAGCTGAACGGCGTCAGGATCGAGTCGAAGATGAGAGCGCCCATGGTGTCAGCAGAACATGCGCTTACCGGTGTATGCGCTCAGGACCCTGCGATGTCAAATAGATGAAAGGACAAGCGTGTTTGGTTTCCTGCACAGCGCTGCCTGGGGTATAGGTATAGCGGGCAGGAATCGCGATCCACTGAGCGTGTCGTCATGCGAATCGCGATTCGCTTGTGTACACGTCACGAGCGCGGGCGCAAGACAAAAGCGGAACGGATGATGTTTGACAAGTGCGGCGGGGCTCGAATGAACGTCTTAATGCACGTGAAAACAGTGCGTAACCAGTCATAAGACATGTGATGCTGTTTTGGCCGATATGCTCACGAGGCTGCGTTGCGTCTTGGAACAGATTTTTGGTCAACTGCGCATGGTAATAATGACCGATCGTGCGCTGTAACAAAAAAAAATAAATAAAAAAATAGTCTAGGCTGTCTGAGAACTTGCGACACTGCAAAAACACTCGCTTCCCACTTATATTTCCGATGGCAATAAAAAATCACAAATGGTGAAGGTTCAGAATCTGAAGTTATATATATGCTGAAGGGTGCCTCACGATCACGTCGTCGTTTTGACGCACACAGCCTCCAGTATTTTAACCAATTGTAAATATATTTGCAAGCGTTAACCGCGGTACATGTTGAAGGCGTATGTCAGATCCTGGCGTCGTGGTCTAGTGATTATAGTGCTTGACTGGTGATCCGAAGGACGCGTGTTCGATCCCGCTCACGTTTTCGATGGAGGCGAAAATGGCAGAGGCCCGTGTACTGTGCAATGTCAGCTGCACGTTAAGGAACACCAGGCGGTCAAAATTTCCGGATCGCTCCACTGTACGACGTCCCTCATAATTGCTGGTCACGGCGACCACATTTACATTGAGGTAAACTGCCAAAAAATGTCCGCGTACTTGGACTTATAGCCTCGTTAATGTACAGTCCGATCCGGTGGGTCCATCTCACACTGCGGAGTGCCTCATAACCACATCGGGGTTGTGACTTCCATAATCCCGGGATCTTTAGCGTCACCCAGAAGTTGGACAAGAAGTATTATTAGGGGTCCTCGATGATGGCCTCTCTATAAAAAAAGATTATGAGCGGCCGCGCCTCGGTGATCAGCTGAAAGATATAAAGGCGAAAGCCAAGACGATTGGCATGGTCGAAACCTGCGCCTGGATTTCGAGCCCGGAACCATTGGTAGCCGAACATCGTGTGAATATAATTTGGCATAGGCTGTAAAAGTTAACATTCAATCACGTACGACGCGCGTCCGCATGTCACATAGGTGAGGAATGCGGGCATTTTATTATCGTTAACCTTGACGCAAACGGCGAGCATGTCAAGTTAGTGATGTCACGACCTATCAGTCACGTTGGTCATACGTTCTTCCACGCTTATTTTGATATACACCAAGTGAAAGAGAGCGAGGTTTTCGATTTTCTACACGTTTCCCGTCCACACCTCTCTTTTTCGATTGATTGATTGATTGATTTGTGGGGTTTAACGTCCCAAAACCACGATATGATTAAGATTATAGGCCGTAGTGGAGGACTCCGGAAATTTCGACCACCTGGGGTTCTTTAGCATGCACTGACATCGCACAGCACACGGGCTTCAACATCTTCCCTCTATCGAAATACAGCCGCCGCGCCCGGGATTCGATCCCGCGACCCTCGGATCAGCAGCCGAGTACCGTAGCCGCTAGACCGCCGTGGCGGGGCTTCTCTTTTTCGAGGACACCTTCCAATGAAACACAGAAGGCTTTCGCCTTAATAAAAGGACAACTTACCGAGGTGTACCCCGCCGGCTCCAGTGGTCAGTCCAGGATACGCTGCGCTCGCGGATCACGAAACGAAGACGAGCAGGCAGTAACCAGCCGAGCAGTGCGGTGTCATCTGCGGTGAAGCGACAATGGTGCGTCACCGAGGAAGCACGGTTCGCTTAATCCTTTTCCTTGTTTGTCCACGGCCGGGTCCCGAAGCTGCCGATGTCAGAGAAAATCGGAGACGCCGGAGATTTGCTCGTACGACGGCGAGGCACGTATCTCGGGAGATGAGCTAATCATCCGAAGTTGAGAAAATAAAGATATGCGTACGGACGTATGTGGACGGTATTCTTTACAAAGCTCACAATACGAAAGAAAAAAGAAAGGAGTTTGTAAATGGAAAGAACGATAGATAACACAGAAAAAAAGAAGAAAAAGACCCCACGCAGCGTGGGAATTGTAAGCGAAGGCTTTGGTCCGGCAGTCGAGTGCTAAACATACCCTCGGTTATCATTTTACGAGTTAAAATGAGCCTTACAGTTACAGATGCAGAACATGCGGAAATTTTGAGCTGCAGAAAAAAAAAACTTTCTCTTAGTTTTGTTTTCCTAAATATTGGAAAATATTGAAACACCGAGGAAAAGAAGCAATATTTGTTATTCAATAATACTCGGCGTTGCCGTAGTTTCCCGGACCTACACCTGATTCTTCAAGCAAGCAAGAAGATAGTTTTTAAAGAGCGGGCGAACCCTGCAAGCCGTCGAGATGGGCAATACGTCTAAGCGAACGAGCAGCGAACACCAGTTGAAAGAAGATAAGTTACGCGAGCAGTCTCATCTATTCGCACCGCAGCTATTTCTCGAAAGGAGACTAAACTTTGTAATATGACGTGCATATTTGTCCCTCGATCACGTCGGAGATATTTCACGCTTGACGCAGCTTTTTTCACGAGTCTCTTTCTTTTTTTTTTTTTTGTCCCGACCGCAGCGCAAGGGTGTCTTGTACTTTGGATCATTTCACTTGAAAAGCATTTATCTCGCAGGGATGCTTGCATTGTGAAAATACATCATATGTTACACTAAAATGCCTATCAGAAAATTTATGCAAACAAGCGCGACGTCGTTGCGAGAAACTTCAGCGCTGATACGGGTTGTAATGGCTCCAGGATATACAAGACAATAAATGTCCCGCTGCTGCTGTACCATCACGGAGGTCAGAAGCAGGGCATACAACACAACCCATGTGCAAATACGATAATGAGACCGCTGAATACATTTGAAGCTACATTCCCATGTTCTCACATTTAAATTAAGAAAAAAAATTGAAGCTAATTATGCCTCCGCTTAACGGAGGCATTGTCGTCTGTATCGCAGCGTAATATCCAAGATATTATTCGTTGAATGTTCAGACAATATTCAAGGCTCGTTTTTTCCTGCTTTAATTATCGTGCTCTATAAAATGGAGCGAGCAATACCACCTGCTTCTTTTCATTTATTTATTTTTGACCCCCCTTTACCGGTTTTATTTTTCGCAATCGCGATGGCTCTGCTTTCAATTATCTCCAAACATTATACTAAAGCATTCACAAGCAATGAGTGGTGAACAGCGCGTTATGAACTCGTGAGTGTGGACTAACGACAACGACGAACACGGATCCATTCAGATCCAATTATTTATCGGTAAACATTAATTGCGTTGCGTTATTCTATTACCAAAGCTTTTATAAAAGTTTGATAATCTGTTAATGAGACAGAAGTTTGAAAATAGATCTAAAAAATAAAAGACTTTCAAATGTGTCACGTAACCACGACATTCAGATGCAAGAGATATATTTTAAAAAGAAGTGAGACTCTGAGCTTTAGCTCTTATTCTGCTCTAAGCCTACGATCTCGAAATGAAGTAGAATGGATACCTTATCGATCGGCAGGCCGATTGATAACTCCTGGTGTTTTACGTCACAAAACCACGATATTATGAGAGGACGCCGTATGTAGTGGAGGGCTCCGGAAATTTTGACCACCTGTGCTTGCTTAACGTGCGCTGACATCGCGCAGTACCCGGACCTCAACATTTCGCCTCCATAGAAGTGCATGCAGCCGCCGCGGCCGGGATAGATCGACAACTAGAAAAAATACAGGGACAATGAATATGGATACGGACCACATTGACTTAGCGTTGCAACTCAGTGCACCTTGAAAGCTCTATAATGCGAATGCTCATTGAGTACTCACCCGTTACGTCAACGCTTCACCGCTATAGACACGCTATGGACACCGCTATTCATCGCTATAGACATCTCTTGAATGGGACCACTCCCGAAGCTGTGAAGCTCGCGAATACGCCGACATCGACACAAACCGAGCGCGTAATGACTCTAACTGGCCGCCATTACACGTCTAGCGATTCACTGCAAAATGGAGGAAAATCGGCAAAAGTAAGCGTTGCTTCACTAGGCGCGGTACTTCGAGTTATAGCTATACACGAGTGCACGGCTCTTTCAATACCCGTCCGGCAGGCTGCCGGTTGCGCCGGCATGGGCAAGCGTTACCGTTTTTGCTTCTTTCTAGCCTGTTTTCATGCGAACATCTACATTGCACGGTCAGCGCCCACACGTGTATTTTCTTTTCGGTTAATATGTTAACATTTTGCTTGTCGGTAAACGGAGTCGGAGGCTCGGCGTCCAAGGACGAGCGTGAAATCGCTGACGCCAAAGCGGTGTCGTCTAGTGACACGTTTGTAAAAAGTCCGTATACGAGGAAAGAAGGCGCCAGCAAACACGCCGGCAGTATATGAGTGACTCTCCTTCCTTCTCTATACATTTTCATTATTATCGGAGTTAGGAATTAGTACCACTTCTGTTGCTAAACTTGATCCTACTTCAACTCATCAGATGACAAAGAGAAAGAGCTAGAAACTGAGGAGAGGGAAGTACCAGAAAGTGTAGCAGAAAAGGTACCAGAAAGAAAAGTACCTCCCGAAATCGAAAAACAAGGGACCAGAAGGAGCGGACGACACAGCCGCTTATTCAGGGGGGCAGTTTAGAGTGTGGATATGCAACCCGCTCAGTGTCCAATACATTTAAGCGTGGCTTTTTTTTTTTTTTTAGCGTGATCTACGCAAAATAAATCTGTCGCGCAGCGACTAAAATTTTGAAGTTTATTTGCGCAGGATTCGATCCTGCACTGTATACGTGCCTATGAAACTTAATGCAGCCTCTAATTACGGTTGCTACTAACAGACGCCCCCCCCCCCCCCTCCCTTTCTTCCCTTGTATTTGACACTCTGCATATCCCCCTAGGTTTTTTCTGATATGGGTCTTTGTTCAAAGAGAGCTGATTACGAGCCACAATGTGCGGAGTTGCGTTATCACGCAGACAGTCACACATAATGTGTTGAAGGGCTTATCTCGCACCTATAGTAATCACGTAATCACAGAAATTACTGTTGGTCATTCCGATGCGATATTCAAAGACTCCATAAAAGCCACATTGAAGCCATGTCCGAGAAACCAGAGTAGCGCTACGTTACGTTAGGGCGACGAGCATGCCAATACCGCTGCTATAATGCCGATGCTTGGTGAAGTTGGTGAGACGTGCCAGAGCCCCTTAATATATAAGTAAAAATTTAAAACAGCAGAAAGACAAGCCATTAAGTAAAAAGAGGGACACAGCGCTGTTTTCTGTGTGCTTCTTGTACTTCTATTCCGTCTTTCGCGCTGTTTTAAATTTCCAAGTTCGCCGATACCGCTGCAACCAGCAGGAAGCCATACTATATATACCATCGAGTCTATACTCTGCTACAAAACTTCGAGCGTTCGCACAGGGTACCGCCCTTCAAGAATTTCAGACCAATCCCTGCAGCTACATAGTATACCTCTAAAAACACCAAAGGCTTATAAGCGTCTTGTACAAAGACATTGTAAAAAATAAACTCCTAGATAGTACATTGATCAGTGACTACAAGGCGCGCTAAAGAAGGACGTTTTAATTGGTAACGCACGTATACGACACCCGACGTTCTTCAACCCACGAACAGCACACCGACGCGACGAGACATATCTCGCGTATCTTGCCCCGAAGAGTTCGTATGTCGAGTCAATACGGGGAAGCCAACACTTCTCCGTCCTATAACAACCTTTATGCGTCCCCACGCTGCGGAGCCGTCGAGCCGTTATCGAAGGCAAGGCGATAAGAACTCCGAGGTGTGCACAGAGAGCCGTGTATTGCAGTGGTCCCGCAGTCGGATAGCCTTGTCGATGTTGAGCCTCGTCTCGCCGGGTTGAGGGCGGCGACTCCACGAAGAAGTGCGAAAGCGAGTAACCGTTGGAGTACCTTTTCACGGCCAACGGGGTGGTGTTTTAGCATTTCGTGTCGGCGCCGGTAAACAGGTGCACCTGCGTCACCTTCCACTAAATCCCAACATGCCTGCTACGCGGTCGCGGTCGAAGGTGCGACGGAAGGTGTGAGTGGAATGCGGAAAAGCGCGATGGCTTCATCCGGTCGTAAGATCCGATTGTAAGATCTGATTGTACGAAAGAAGATCGAAGATCGCCGCCGAAGCAGACAGGTGAGTGTTTCCACGACGCGTTTGCTTGAGCTTCGAACAGTTATACTCTGAATGACACCTTTGTAACATGACGGTTGCCGAGGCAACCTGCATGTGCGACCTCGTCTTGTACTACGCATGCGCAGTTAAGGAAAGCAGTAATGACAGGACGGTACCGTTGTTGATGGAACGGTACTTTTAAATGTACGTCAAAGGATGGAATGAAGGGCTATCCAGAAAAAAAAATTGCCAAGCAACACTATCATTTGATTCCCGTTAAATGAGAACAACGTTAATTGATGTTCCGACAGCAGACAGCTAATATTTGCCATCATTTAGCGAAAACAAACATATGGAGATAATTAACAAACATTATCAAATATTCAGCCAGCACTAGCCAACACCATCCGACATTAGCCATCACTTGGCGCAATATTTAGTGCTGAGGTTGTGATAGTAGGCCATTAAATACATCAGCCTATGTTGTTTCGTAAGTATACGTTGTACGCCGTCATTTAATATAGCAAGAAAGTGCCTAAGAAGACTTCGCTGTCAAAAAAGACAGAGATAGAGAGATGTTCCTGTTTACGTCAGCACCTGTCTGCGAGCTAGAAGACTTTGAAGGTAGCGTCCGCTTTATAAGTTCAGAGACCTTCAATCCCTTGGGTTCAATATTTACCGTGTAGGGTGTCTAAGACGTAATTTGGAAACCTGAAATGCGAATTCCTCTCCGCCCCCTCTTCCACTCCAACTATCTCTATATGCGCACCACGATCGTTCGCCAATGCAAACATGCGTAAATGAAGTGCGTATCATCTCGGTTTCCGCAATAAACTTGCTAATTGATAGTCAGCGCATGCGTTCTGACTGCGCCTTTCTTCGTCTTTGAGTGCGATCCATGAGTCTATGCCCGCTGGTGTTGTTTTCTATCCTCTTCGCATTTTATTCGCCTCAAGTGAAGTCTGAGTGGGCGCCAGAATACGATTAATAATTTTATGTTTACACACGAACGGCGTCAGACTTGTCCCGGCTTTGAAGGTTTTATACAATTCCTTTTCTTGAGAAGCTATCGTTCCATATCAGCACAAGAAAGCTCTCGTTTTTTACATATTTTGGTAAACAAGAAATGTAAACCACCGAATAAAGCTATAGCTCCCCTTGCTTTAGAAATAGCAATCAGACGGAAAGCTCCTCAAACCGATAGAGTCAAACTAAATCAGCATGCACTGCAATGGCAAAGAAGGAGAGCTGCCTGTACACTGCAAAAATAATGTCGCAATCTATTGCAAAGATTACACCGTTCTCTCTAATATTCCGTAATTTGTAATTATCACTGCACCGACATTAAATACGATTTAGATGGTCTTATACAGCGATTTTTATCAATAGGGTGTGTTTGTACGGGCGCTCAGGCGACCACGTATATTCGACCCATAACCGCTCGCTTCTTGTACTCGGCGCGCACAATTATTCGAGGGAAAAAAAAGCGAAGAAAGAAAAAGGGACCAGAATCCCCATTGTAAAAGTGCGCCGACGGTTTTCTAGCAGAAGGGAAAACGAAACTCTTTCTGCGGTCCCTACTCTCGCATGACCAAGCGCAGCATGCATCCCGGATTCGAAAGCTCGAAACGTTCACTGCCAGCCTGGTGTTAAAATCCACCGGTTTTCGCAAGAGGCACAGCATGTGGTGTTTGACAATGGCTATCGATTCCTCTCCATTGTCTCCCTTATCGGGCGAGAACAACAGGTGTTCGTATAAAGGTGTTCGTCTTTCATATTATGTTCAATAGCTTCACGTATTCCGTGTAAATATATGTCGTAAAATAAGCTAGTTCGACCTAATGTACATAGGCATGCGCTATAGAAGGAGGGTCGGGTGAGGGGGCAGCCGCCCCACTAATAACCTGAAGGGGGCATCAGATCTGCTTTATACTATTACGCTCACCTGCGTTTTGACTGAAACGGCCTCAGTAAAGAGTTGGAGGTGAGGGCGCTTCATTTAACCGTGCCCCCTGCACCCCCTAACGAAGAACCTTGCGCGCGACGGTGATAATGCGTAAATCCATGTGGCTTGCTTCACTGCTATCTGCTATAAGTTCCTGTATGACTTCTGCCTGCGTGTTAAAATTACAGCCTTCTTTACTGCAATATACGTACGACCTGGTGAAGGCAGAAGAGGGCACTTGCTCGGGAGAGGCTTCAATGATAACTGTTGGTGTGAGCCGCGTCAAGTGCTCAGCAGAATTAGGTTACTCCAAGTGAAATCATGCAGCACCTTCTTCGTTACTGGTGATGATGAATATGTAGCGTTCTTGACTCAAGGGCAAGACACGGACAAGGAGAGCCAAGGCAATTATGAGTTGTTACGTGTACAGATTTGACGTGGCTGTACCAATAGGCCCAAATCCACGCTGTAAGTGTGAGAATGTTTGCGGAGTTGCGACAACAAACGGTGTTCACAATAAATGCATATTAACAACGGCGCTGGAACCACTACTGCCTTACAATGCCCTTGACTGCAAGGGCCAAGAGGCAATCTGCCATAATAAATTATACTTCCACAACAGCGAACTCTCTTTTGATTTTGAACAATGTAATTCTGCTGCCGAAAATGCTAGAAGAAGGCTTCAGCGACCAACTGCGTGGGCCTTCCAGAAGGCCTGCGAGGCAGCGGAGAGGCGGGAGCTCGACGTCCCCACGCGGGATATCTATAGTCCGTTTCAGGAGTTCCGTGCAGCACTATGGAAGCTACAGGCCCCTTCTGCCAATCAGAGGGCAAACACGTGTTAAATGTATCCCTCCGCACCATGGCATCTTCCAGTCGTGAACGTCCGCCGCGGTGGTGTAGTGGTTACGGTACTCGGCTGCCACCCAAAAAACGCGGGTTCGATCCCGGCCGCGGCGGTCGCATTTTCGATGGAGGCGAAAATGCCAGAGGCCCGTGTACTGTGCGTTGTCAGTGCACGTTAAAGAACCCCAGGTGGTCTAAATTTCCGGAGCCCTCCACTACGGCCTTTCTCTCCTCTCTATCTCTTTCACTCCCTTTCCCCCATCCCCACGGACGCTTAGCCGTGCTCCCTACATGGGCTGCAGAAATTAGCGTCCTTTCCTAACCGAACCACAATCATCATCATCAGTCGTGAACCGCGCAGTGGCAGGAGAAGCCTTGGAAAGGGAAGGATGGAATGAGGCCCCTATTGGCAGGAGTGGCTCGCAGGTGCGTGTCCGAACAATGACATTTCGTCTCGCTTCGGAAGAATTCGACACTCGATCGCCTCGTGGCCTTGGCTGTGCTGCACGGAACTGCTGAAATAGATAAGGTGCGATCGGCGAAAATTCTGCAGGGCTAACAACAAAGTTGTTAACAACCAAAAGAGAAAGGCAACAAGCTTCATTACACACCCCACCTACATATATAGTTCGACTGTATGCAACCGCGTTGCAAATGTTTCTCAAAACCCTGGCATCTTTCCTTGCAGGTATATGAAGGGACACTCTTCGAAAGGTTAAACCAAAGCAAGAACACAGCGGCTCACTATGCTGCCCATAGTGGCCATACTGCTGGCGGTAGCGGTGTTCCTAATCTCGGCCGGCACCATCGCCTGGCTATACCTACGGCTGATCAGACAGATGTCCTGGGAGGACCACAAGGGCTCTTACCAGCCGTCCAAGACGGAGGAAAAGGTCCTGGGTAAATCGCTCTCTCTCCTCAACGGCAAAGCCAAGACAGGCACGTACGACGAGACCGACAAGGACGTCGAAGCGGCCAAAGAGGAACCGTCGGACTCCAGCGTGACGCTGCTGTCAGTCACACCGCGTGAGCCAGTAGACGACCGGGGTGCACTCAACGGAAGTACCGCCGATTTCGACCAATCCCTGGCGACCTCCGATACGCGTTGTTCGGAGAACTGTCCAATAACGTCAACGCCTGCAGATGCCGCTAGCGTGTGTCACTCTACAAGGCCACGAGGGAGCATTGCTTATGCGGGACGATCCCTCAAGTACGCGCCGATGACTCCTATGGCAGCTGACCACAATCAAAGGGCAGCGTCGGAAGCATCTATGACAATCGACCCTGACAAACGGGCGACACGCACCAACGAGCCTGCCAGAAACCGCAGCGCGTGCACATCAGCAGCCGTAACGCGCCGCGGGGAAGCAATGAGCGAGGTCGTCGAAGAACTGTCGCTGTCACCGATGCTCTGGGACTACGCCGGCTTCGAGTGGCCAGGGAAGAACCGAGAAGACGTTTTCACCACGGACGCGGATCCCCACACTGGCTCGGAGTGCAGCGGCGCCTGCTGCGAAGACGAAGAGGAAGAGGAGGAAGACTCGGACGGGCACTCGAGCACATCGGGAGTGCACCGAGTACAGCGAAAGGCGGAACGTTCGTACTCTTGCTACCCGTTCGTCGAACACGGCCTGCATCAAGTGCAAGACCAAAGGTTCATCCAGTTCGTGCCTCCTGAATGCGCCATAGTCCACAGTAGCACCGCGGCATCGACTGGGAGCTTGCCCATATCGGAGGAGGACGAAGCTGACCAAGCATTCTTTGGCAAGGCCCAGCACGACGAGACCTACAGGCAGTACCTGGAAAGTATCATCCTGAAGCGCAAAGCGAGGATGTATTACGGACGGTACGGTCATATTCCCCATTCCTGAATGCATGAAACACCCATGCCCGATGTCCGCGGAACCCAGTGCTCTTTGGGAACTTCTTTCGTCTTGAACAGCATTAAAGCGATCCCTCTCTTGTTTTATCGACGGGCAAACAGCACCATATGCGGGCGCACAAACCCTACGCGTATGTTTATGGCCCTCTCGTATTCTCCATCGATTTCTGAGCTATTGAAACTTCACAATGTTCCACAACCAACTATAGCTCACCATTACAGGAAATAAAATATCGGTCCTTGTCGATGAAAACTACTGCTTTGCAAATTTAGTTTGTAGTACGGCATTATTTCTTTAATCTCTTTGGTTGACCAGTTAAAGGAACCTTATAAGGTACCATGCGGCCAATGGTTCATAACTCGTTGCGCACAATCTGGGCTGCTATATCCGGCGTGTGTTCCACCACGTCGAGTCTCAATTTATCTTGCGGTACTTGTCCCTTTATCTTTTCACGAAACATGGCGAGCGCACCAGCCGCATAAACGGTGGCGTTACGCTTTTGGTGCCTTACTGCCTCGCTCGGTCCAAAGTCGAACCTATACGTAATCTGAGAGGGCTTACCGGCCTGAAATAGTCTCGAGAGAGAATTCCTCCTCTCGAGTGAGGTTGTGAAGAGGGAAGCAAATATGTGGGTATAATGGAGCACGTGTGCTCGTACAGGAGAAGAAATTTTTCGGATACACTGACGCAGCGGAGTCGATTTCGGAACAAGGGTAGGGTATCAAGTGAAGAAAGAGTATGGGTCGCATTGTCGGCTACATTGCTGTGGTATTGTTGCAGTGACTGCAGTTGTGACTTTCATTTCAGAACACGCAACATGATTAACTGACCATGACGCTGCATAATATCTTGCGCTCGATCGATGAGAGAATCGGGGAAGCCCGTTGGGTGACGTGCAACGCTATGTTCCAAGAGGGCGCGACAGTCCGCCTGACTCTTACCTTAGTCGATTGCTGCTATACTCCGCTTGTGTCGATCGAGCCATGACCATGCGTTTCATTAGAACGCCTGCTCCTGTGCAAGGAATGCACAGGAGCAGGCGTTCGTGTCACATGTCACAAGGAATGCATAAACTAAAAGACGATGACGAAAGTGCCAGATGCTTTCACTCAGTGTGCGTGCTCGCTTGCTCATCGAGGCAAGAATTAACCACCCGCCCCTTTCCGAAGGAGTCTGCAAACTTTTGTGCAATAAATTTGTTTCCTAGAACGACCACGGTTACATTATCACGTGTATTGTGTTCGTAGGCATCGATATGGATGGTTACTGCCGAACGTACCTCCGAAAAAGGCATCATTCCATTTATACAATTCCGAACATCAGCCGCCGCCATCAGTTTTCCATCGCACGGATATCTACCTCCAACCACTTTCTCTCCACCAGCTACTCACAGCGTGTAGACTGATTGTAATGTCAGGACATTCTCCACATTTATTGAGATGTTTGTTCGTGAGAAATACATTGTCGCACGGTGTCAAACGCTGCCGCGGACGTTGTAAGAAAATACGAACTATGAACATTTAATTAAAACTCCACTATTAGCTAAGAAAGGTGGCGGGGTGGGATCGTTGGTTCTGTATATATGCTGTACCAACGACCTCAATCCTCGGTTAACTGTAGTTAACCAAGAAAAGAGTGAACGAAAGAGCCACAGACAAGGATCATCTGACAAGGACAATGCCAGAGTTGCCGCTCATTTACGTTGAGATGTCCAGGTGAAGAGGTCCATATATCCGAGCTTGCGTATCCGAGCTTTGCATGGGAACTTGTGAAAAAAAGAATGAGGTTTGGGGACCCCATAATCAGACACTTCTAACTTGTTTTCTGTATATGCCTGTCTAAGTGAATATTTATTAATGCGATGACTGTGTGCTTAGAACACAGTGCTTGCTGCTGTGGTATTCCAAAGACCTGTGAATAAAAGAATCTTGAAGTACATTTCCGCCCTTACACGGAACACAGTAGAAAAGCGAAGTAAAAAAGAAATATACGAAGAATCTTGCGTCTGAGTCTGTAGACTTTCTTGCTCCTACTGAGGACAAACGTTATGCTCGCGTTATACATTTAGAAATCAATCTGAACATTAGCGTCCCAAATGCAGTCATCTGTCCAAACAGAAATCTGCTGCGATATCACACCGCTAAGACAATGGCGTATGTCTCTTACATATACAAAGGCGCCTGTGGCTTTGCCGGCTATGCCGAAGAAGCGTCGGCATAGCCGTCGTTCAGTTTAGCAGTATAACGATGTAATGTCAAAAATACATGCCACCAGAGTCAAAAAGAGAAATCGCAGCGTTTTAATCGAAAGCAAAAAAGTCCGTATAAGCAATGTGAGCCTGCAAGCGTGTACAGCAAATAGCAGACAACGTGATCGAATCAAACATCGCGAGATTCTCCGACACAAAAACACTATGTAACAACTTCACTCGTTCACGAGCCAACCGGTGACACTTGGCGGCAGCGAGAGCTCTCGTCCAGAAGGCTGCAAGACCTTACTTCCATGCGAAATCGTTCAGCAGCATCTATCTCCGTTAAAGGAGAGCGCGAATCCTCGCGGTTCCAACTGTCGCTCTTGAGGACACTGGGCAGGGACACCGCGGCGGTGCTCGTGAACCTCGAGCAGGGCGGGGCACCGTTCTTGTCGTGAGCATCCGGGAACAACAGCGACGCACTGCTGCACCCCATGTCGAGCTTCTCCAGAGTCACCTGTCCGTGCACCACGTCACCTTCTCGGATGTCACCGACGTACCACCGCTGGAGTTGCTCCGGCTGCCCGTCTAATTCGGCTCGGCAGGCGGCTGACGGTCACGCGACACTGCCGAGACGGAGGCGGTTCTTTAACCTGCCACGTGCTGTCGTACAGTTCGATGACGCTCGAGTAAGAACGGCTCTGTTCGGCCAGCCCACCGTTGCGCCTTTCCAGAGGCGCGACGACGACCCCGGTACCGCTGCCGTCGTTCGCCGACGAAGCGTCGGCATAGCCGTTGTACAGTCCGGCCACGCTGTGGGCAGCCGAGTTGAGTTTGAGGGCTGCCATGCAAGAAGCCGAGTTGAGGCCGTAGCAGAGGCACACTGTCACGCTCAGCAGGACAAGGACGACGAGGACGATGGCCAGTAGAAGGAGCAAGTGCATGACCGCACAGCTAGCTGCATTACGCCTGCTCCTGCTGCTTCTATACGTGCGGCTCGGTGTGGTTCCGCAACGAAACAGTCTGTTCTACGAACAGCAGTAGTTCGGTAGTATACAGCAACAGCGCAACGCAGCTTCACTCAACGTTTGTCGAGTTCCGTGGTATCCAGGCGAACTGAGTCACAAGAACGCTTCCAACTTAACCTGCGCGGAAGAAAGAGAGCATTGAAGCCCGCCCAGCATGCCACAATCGCGCTTCTCTGTTGACACGGTAACACTACAAAGAGAAATAGACATGGAAGACAATAGTGAAGATCTACACGGAAATCGCATGCATGTCACGCCTGCTTATCGTCTCTTGCACTTGCCTGTCCTGCTGCTGCTGCTGCTATGGCAGAGTATAGTGGGTCATTCTTGCTCTGGTCCTGCGTCCTTAAGCGCTGGTATAATGGCTGGAATCGAGGAGCGATTTCGAGCTGAACCAAGCTTCCTTCTCTGACAGCGTTAGTGCATGCCTCAAACCAGCCAAGGCACTGAAGGGGGGGGGGGGACCCTCATATTTTGTCTGTGGAGAAGAAGGCTGATGACTAGAAGCGTGCTTCGGAGCTGGCTGACCAACAAAAGTGCAGTCAGCACTATCCTGAACCTCAACGAGCATGAAGGCCATCTACTACTGGAGTGTTTTCTTTCGTTCTCCGCAAGCAAGATACCAGGCTGAGCTGCATCCTGTTTGCTATACGAGAACTAGGACAGAGATAGAAATAGAGATTATAGAAAGACAAAGTGATTCGTTAAGGAGGAGGCCTAGTAGCACGAACGAACCATAAGAGCATGTGCCAGTGATCTGCGAACATCCTATTGTTTGCAACCGATCATAACCGTTGCCGTATCTACGTCGCGCGTTCAAGTCCGCCTCCTTAGCAGCTGATCTATCTCTGGTTATCTCTGCGAGCAGCCGTTAACACCAGAGAAAGGCCGTAATTAAACTCACTGAGTTAGCGCGTGTGAAGGACACGTGCGGGCTTCTGCCGCTCAGGCGTTCGTTGAGGCAGGCGAAACAGCTGAAGTGAATTCGTGCTCGTCACTGATATCAGCGCGGCACGTGAACAAAGATAAGCGGTTTTTAGCCCTCTCGGATAAAGTGATAACAGATTACGCTGAGAATTGTGCAGTTCGCTAACCTTTCTGAAAAACGAAACGATCGTACGATTGCTGACTCAGCAGCGTGGTAACCCCAATTTGTGAAAGGTGGAACATTTCCCCTATGTGTGCTTACGGTGTCAAGGATGTACGGTTTTCCTTTACTTTTTCTCTCACAAGAAAGAAAGAAAGAAAGAAAGAAAGAAAGAAAGAAAGAAAGAAAGAAAGAAAGAAAGAAAGAACCAGACGAGCCCAGAGAAGCCTTTCCTGCAGCAGATTCGGACGAAATGTGCTGTCTTTATACAATGCCACGGTTTTGTCATCAAACCGTCAATAATCCTGCTAAAAGTGCTGATTCAGGGGCTTGCCATATCTGGAATATCACTAGCTACATGCAGGTTCCAAACGACCAAATTTTGTTTCGTTAAAGGACACGTTGAATGTAAGTCCTGTAATTATAATTACTGGTGTTTTACGCGTCAAAACCACGAAGATGATTATGAGGCACGCCGTAGTGAAGTTCTCCGGAAAATTTTACCGCCTGACGTTCTTCAACGTGCACTGCATGCAAAGGCACATGCAATATAACTTGATGTAGACAGGTCGAGGGCATACCTTCGCGTTCTTGGAGCCTCACTGTTCCCAGGACCTCTACCAGTTTGAACTTAAAAAATAAAGAAAAGAAAAAGGCTTTTCTAATTTTCATAGTCCAGGGAATTGCTGTCACAAGCAAGCTGAAACGCGGAGAAAGAGCCAATTCCCAGCATAGCTTGACATCGAACATAAACTGTGATCTCGCGAACTGTATCCAAATGTCTTAAAATCGAAACACCCGAAAGGACCACGTTGGGAAGCTAGTCACGTCCTATCGTCTTGACCACTTGGCAATGCTCTGTATTTTCCGAAATGAATAAAGAAAATACTTCAACGGGACACAGGCCGTCGGCTAAGCCTTGGTGCTAATTGTCGAAGAAAGCTTTCGTGCGCGGACAGCTCACTGCGCCTTACTTGGGCCACTTTCACCGTTCCTGGCAGTTTATATGGCGCACTATATTACAATACCTGATTCGTCACCCATTCGCCAGCCATTCTTAAAAATATATATATCACATGATCGTGAGTGTGGAGTGCTCTGCTGCACAGGTACCCATACCTGGACTAGGGATCGGATAAAAGTGTTCCGAATGTCCCCCTTCAATGAAAATGCGCTTTCTATTTCCTTACGAAAACGCCTGGCCCACCTATCTGAATTCTATAAAGTGGTACATCCGGGTTAACTGACCCCCTAAAAAAATAGTTGAAAAAGAAACAAAAGGAAAAAGAAACCTGCGACAGCTTTAGCCATTATCTTGGAAGATGGCATAGCCAGTACAGCCGCCTTATCTTTCACAGCAGCACGAATTTCCGGTCCAATGTAAAAAGAGAAAAAAGACCTCGCTAGGTGAAACCGAAGGCAGTCAAAAGCTATGTTAGTAGCAGCGCACACTCTCGGGTGTGGAATGAGCATATACAAACCTGTAAATCCAGGCGTGCATCGAAGAGCTGTGGTAATGCACCGGGGCGGGCGTTGCTCCTTAGAGACGCGTCCACAGAGCCTGTCCCGCCGCAGGGCTGCCTGCCATCGGCTCAAGATTGCAGGGGTGGGGAGGTTGGATAAGGTGCTCGCAACGGCATCGGAAGACAAGGGTATTCCGCGGCCGTCCTCGGTTGTGCAGGGCAGCGCGCGAAGGAGGACGATCCGGTAGGGCGGACATAAACGGCGCCCTTATCGCAAGGAGCGTCAGGGGTGGGCCAAGCGGCGTCCCTCCGCATCGGCGTTATCTTATCGCCAGAGGGGGGTCAAAGCGTCCCGGAGCTGACGCGCCGTGTATCCCTTGTTGTCTTCAGCTACAGGCTGCACCTGGGCGGTTGCGAAGTATGATGGTCAGCTGCTCCCTTATCGCCAGATACGCTGTTCCTTTTGTCTTCCTGGTATATACAGCTAGGCGGGACTTTCGTTTTGCGGCGCCACTCAAAACAAATCACCCCAATTAGTCGGGCTTTTTCGTAACAGGTTCATCATCCCTGTTACTTGTATAGTCGCACGTGAGCTGTTCTTGAATATGCGAAACCATTTTCCTCAGGGTGGACGAGTCGACTCGCTGGGGCAATATATACGTTGCCCAAGAGGGCGCTAAGGCAAACACAGGAGTTGGGGGAGCCGGATTAATCAGAGAAGCAGTAAAGCTGTGCCTTCCTCGTGGTGTGTGCGCTCTGAGCAACTGTGTTATATGGGCGGTACAGCGGAGGAGTGCACACACTACACAGGACGACCGTTCCAGAAAACATTCCGCTGTTGCAGCCCTAGAGAGCAACTTAGAACAATTTATATAATTTTATCCGTGAAATTACTCAATTGGCTAACAAGGCAAACTCCATAAGAAAGAAGCGACCTATCGGTTCACACCGTGTACGTACCAGGCGTGTCGGCTATGGCGTACTATCAGGCGCCGCTATCTTGAAAGGGGAAGGAGGAGTGGGGGTTCCGGATATTTTGGCCTCCTGGGGTCCTTTAACGTGCACTGACACAGCGCAGTGTACGGGTCCCTAGCGTATTCATCTCCATCAGAAATGCGACCGTCGCGGCCGGGGATCGAACCCGTGTACTACGGGTCAGCAGCCAAGCCCCATAACCACCAGACCACCACGGCGTAACTGCAGCATCACCTCCAAATAGTGACACAAAAATGGCGGCGTCTCTTTCCTCCCCTTCACGACTTGTGGTCAAGCATCCGCGTTCACGAAACGCATGCTACCGAACGCTCCCTCCGGGGAACGTTCCCGTCACTGCGTTGTCCATTGTGAGAACTCGACCTGTCGATAGCCGCGGTTCATCTAGTAGTTCTTGTCCCACGGCCGCACTGGATGGCGGCGGTGGGTTCCAGATCTTCCTTACCGCCCAGCAGCAGCGGACGCTAAGCAATACCATCGCCACGCCAATCACTAAGAAAGTGATCAGCTCGGCCTCCATGTCGCTCTCCAGTCATCTTCCGATCATGCTTGCGACGGCTTGCGCATAAAGCGAGCGAGCAAGCTCAAACCGGTCTGTAAGGGGAAACACACAAGACATAAAAGTTAAAAAAGCGTCGAAGTCTTTTTTTTTTAGCGTTACTTTTGGTGTAGAAAGGTAGTTTCCCTGTGCGAAAAATGGGAGCAAAACTTTGAAAACTCCAAATAGAGAGCTTCGATAAAATTTCTTAATCTATTCTTAAATGCTTGAAACTGCGTTTCCGGTGCCCATCCATCCGTCCGTCCGTCATATATGTTACACCGTTGCGCGGACCGAGAAGGTGCGTCGAGTAGTCTTCAATATCCTATTTCTCTCGAAGTGTCTATACGGTGTATACAATAGTGCCGGCGTTGAGACCGTGACACCTTCATCATGTCCTTCAAATGCAATGTAAACGTATGGGGCAGATTTTGCGCCCCCTTCAGGAGATTTGGAGGGGCGGCCACCGCCACCCAGATGGGAGCGAAATATTTTTTATTCACTGTAAGCATCTGTGAAATTCACATATGAGAGGCAGACGCCCTTCTTGGAAAAAAATTAAATGGTGGGAAGGGTGGTCCGCACTTATCACAATGCCCCCCGAACCTTTCTTCTTTAAAATTTTTGTCCTCTAAACACATCCACTGCGGGATACCTGATAGAAATTTCATTAATTATGATTTACGATTGCACAAGAAATACAAGGAACAGCACAGCCTAAGCAACGCAGTATTCTATATAACAGAGTGTTTCACCGACTTAGGTGGTGCCAATTTGCACTGCTCTAGGAACTCATATAACTTACTCCTCGAATAAGCAGCTTAGCTCATTTTTTTTTCTTCCAATCCGGCATTTTTCCACCCGTTGCAACACCTTCAAAATTTTTCACGATAACAAGTATATTCCGCGCAAACATCGATGGATCATATGCCACCCCGTAAACGTTGCCCAAAGTCGCCAATAACTTTACTGTCACAATTTCGGAAGCGTTTCCGGGTACGTAAAAATTCCTCAGCGCGAAAACTGAGCACAAGCGCTACGAGCCGGCGCGTCGCACGGTCCCCAAACAAACCAGGAGCCCTTTCAGGAAAATGGGAGCAAGCGAAGCTTGGCGTATGCGTCCTGACCTAGAAATCCAGATAAATCAGAGGCGGCACAGGAACGTAACTGCGGTGGTGGCGTTCTGCGGTTGCGCTATGCAACGCGGCAAAAAGAAATTAAAAAAAAAGATACACAATTATAGATGGAAGAGGAAATTTGTCGCTGCTGGGGTTTGAACCAGGAACCCCACTTTCCGAAGGAGGGTATCTTAACTCACTATGAAGAAAAAACTTTCCTTCTTCGGTAGAAAATACAATGCATTCATATGGCTGAGGATATGCTCACATCTCGCAAACGTAGGTGCATTTCATGGCGGTTAAGGTACCCTCCTTCGGAAGGTGGGGTCCCTGGTTCAAACCTCAGCACCGACAAATTTCCTCTTTCATTCCTTCTTTATTTGCGTTTTTTTTTCTTAAACCGTGTCGCAGCAACGCAACCCCGGAACGCCACCACGGCGGTTACGTTCCTGCACAGCCTCTGGTTGATCTGGATTTTTTTCGTACGTCAACGCCGACACCCAAATCTGCAACTCATATAACAAGCCTCGCTGGAAAAAAGAAACAAAACAGAAAAAAAAACTAAGAAACAAGAAGAAATACCTCGTGCCATTTTCCACGGTGATGGAGCAGAGGCGATGATGTCGTCACTCCAAGCCCACGAAGCGCTTCGCTGCACCGATTCATTTTCCGGTACATTGCAGGTCCGAATGTGCCCGGTGTATGCACCAAGCACTACTCGACGTCAGTGTGAACATCAGGCCATAGAGTATTATCAAGCTAGCTGTGTATAGCCCTGTACGCTCTACACTACAGACACCACAAGTAGGCTGCAATCTGCGAAACAATCACCTGGCCGGGGTCGCGCTCGCGCCTTCCAAGAAAATAAAGGTACAGAAGAACACGGATGCCGGCTGCCTGCTTCCATCCTCTCGCGGCGTCCGCTTTTCGTTTCGATCTGATAAAGCGCTTCCATATACCGCCTTGTGTGGCAGGCACGAAAGCAACGAACACTGCAAAATGCCGATGGCATCGGCAGCTACGGTTCATTTGTGTACGAAGGGCCTCCGTTTTCTCCAATCCCGTAATCAGCTTATTGCCATGCGAAATCCTCCGAATCTCACAGCGGGCGGCATCTAGTACACACCGTTGGTTTTTCGTTGAGACTATACGGTGCCTCAGTACGAAGTAGTCGACTAACAAAATGAAATACGGTCAAGGACAAGCGCTTCTACATTCCTCATGCTTAAGTGCGTAGCCAAGGCGAGAAGCCGGAGACGCTAGTCTCGGCGATCTATATATTACGGGTCTTATTTATTCGTTATAAGCGCACATTCGCTACATCAGTTAAGCGAACATAATCTACTCTGTGCTGTACTTGGTGGACCTTGGTCCGGTCATTATGGTTTAGAATTGGTGCGTTCAGAACTGGTGCCGTAGACGCCTCACAGACAGCGAAGCAGGCTAGGATCGAAGCGTGGCTCTGGACTATACTTTCCACCATATCACCATGTCTAAAAACGGAGAGCAAGTTTAAATCACTTTAAAGTGATGAAGTGTTTCGTCCCTCAATAATGATTTTGTTATTCTTGGAGAAACAGTTCGAATATTCAAATGTAGTAAAAGTGGTGTACATCGTGTCAAGCGATGAAATTTCGGCGCTGGGCGACCGCTATGACACCCAAATATTCCGAAATATTTTTCACGTCTGGGGTCCTTTTCTGCCTCAGTAGAAAGCACTGGGAAAAGGCTTTCGGCTATACAATGGGAACGAATCTTATACGCCCATGTAGAGACGGTTGAAGTCTATGATGACACAGATGGATGATGTGAGAACTCGAAGGCAGCGTTACGTTACTGCTTAAAAAAAAAAAATAAATTGAAAATCTTGAGAATTTCGCCAGAGGCAAAAATGGCAGATTCAGTGTATGCGCTGCTTAGTAAATCCCACGAACTATGGGAATCGATGTCATGGGAAGCACTCAACAAAGAACTTGCCTGCTCCGAATCGTTTTAGCATTGCAGCCAAGTGTTACCAGCAGGATCATTGTGAAAAATGAGGAGTGCACTGAATGCGGGCTTACCAGGCACGCCGACAGTACTGTGGCGACTATTGGGTAGCACATACCTGCATACCGCAGGCGGAGCACTGCAGGTAACAGGCACACGTGATGGTGTCATCGTTAATTGTGACGTACAAGGCACGTATATCCTGTTGTTGTTATCAAGATCAATCGCTCATGTTCGACATACATTCATACCAGTTTTGGTGTACACTAACGAATGAGACGACGAGGACAGTAGCGAGATGTAGGTGGCTAAATAGATATATAGATACGGTCAAATGATTCAAGTTCAGAAACAACCCCGAATACATATAGAGAAGAGGCAGACATATTGGATTTGAGACTACGTGCGAAGGTATGCAGTGCTAGCAGTATATAGCACATCCAGTGATACCCCACCCAGATCGGGAACGTGCGGGGTAATATTGGCAGACCGTCTTTCTGTGCGCATGACACCCGGCCAACTAAAACTGTACAGGGATAATTGCTGTGGCCAAGTGTCAAGCGAGAAAGTTAAACAGCAAGCACAGCACAGCAGCATCAGCGGCCAGCGCAAGTATATTTCAGAAAATAGATAATACACCGTACAAAACACTGAACAAACCGCCAAGAGAAATGTACAACAGCAACGCTCGTATATGCCAGCTGAATAAAACCAATGATGGAATTGCAATACCAACGGTGAAGAGCCAGTAATTTGTATATTTGTGAGTCTTCTCCCCTATAACAAACATATAAGTGAAACATTGTCAGTAAAAGAAAAATATGCACCAAGAAAGGCACCAGGAACAGCATATGAGTAACTTTGCAAATATTTGACACCATGGTTGAGTGACTGAAGACAGTGCTCATTCCCTGAGGTGCACAATACTCCGCCACCGATTTACTGGCTTCAAAGAGCATTGACGTTTGAACGCACAAGAGTATGAAAAAAAAAAAAGAGAGAATAGGATATACCATTAGTTGCAGCAAAATAATCCAACCATCCTCAAGGCATTCAGTAAGCAGCATGCAAGTCCCCACCGAGTAAGATACCCCCTGTAAATCCTAAATATACGGAACATGGAACTCTTCACTTAAATTATGTTAGATCTCAAAATGAACATAGTGAAAATTGGTACATAGAAATATCATTAGTTATTGTACTGTTAGAAACAACATAAGCTTGTAGTTAGAGTCAATGCTAAAAACAGTTTAAGCTTCCTGTCATAGGCGCAGAGCATCACACATTTCATCAGTCTATCACTATGCAAACATTATGTTTAACAGGCTATAAAAAGCACGCATGAGGGTATACTTGAAGACAACATATTGCCAGAACACACGCAAGCACCCTGTCTATGACAATACGCATATTAATAGGGAGAAGTAAAAGCAAAATTTATAAAGCAAGTTGTCGAGACAGAGTACTCTGGTTAGACGTCAAACATTAAAAAGGGATATAAATGCAGCAAGCAACAAGATCACAATACCTTTCTAACAGCGCAGCGAGCATATATATCCACTGTGCTAAACACTGAAGCCACAAACCGCCATACTCCAGCAGATCACTTTTGTTCTTCAAGATATAACACATTTCGGCAATACAGATATGTAAAAGCAAGACAAACACAACGTTCAACAAACATAAATGCACTCCTCACAACAGTGATTAATAGTTGTTCCATGGCAAGTGAAAGGCTCATAATGACCATTCCACAATGACTTCGACCACAATCACAAACACAGCAACACATACAAGGTTCATTCATCAAATAAAAACTGTGTAATTACACAAAATGAAAAACAATACTTATTACAAAAAAGTAATTCTGTTGGACTATGATGTTTCCTTTACCTTGTATAGACAATCACCAACTACATTAAAAAATTTGTCTCATTTGGTCACGAGCTTCAGGCTTCCAGCATGATACTCTTCTACTGCCAGTTCAATAAGGCAGGTGGTCACTGCATTCAAACAGACTGTGCCAACACAAAAGATGATGCCAGCCAGCTTTTGGGATAGTAAAGGCCTTCTCTTGTTAGATTCATGCTAAAAGGCACTGCAATAAATGCAAGTAGATTGCAAGGAATGCAAGAAGTGTGGTTAACTGGCCAAAACAGCAAGTGGGGAATGCTTTCTGGAGGAACTGCACTTTACTACAATGCCTGCCCTCACAATTCTGTTAGAACTCAATGGCTGTTCACTTTGAAAGTGAAGTTTTATATTATATAGTAGGGACCTCGCTCCGAGCAATTTCTACGTTTCCCTTAAGCTGAAGGTCTTGGGGCCATAAATGTTTTAAAAGATGTGGAGAGTTGGAGAATGCAGCTCAACATTAAAATTCTGAAGCTAGTGACCAGACATCCATGACAATTGTTTAAACGTAGAAAGCACTTAAATAGAGAAGGAAGCTTCATGTATGTGAATGAACTGTTTTGCAATGAATGTGGTGTTCTTATCTTCGTATAACAGTCTTATTTTCTGGAAGACCCTCATACTATCAACAAGCAGCGGCATGATCTGCCACATTATATTAGATGTACTTACTGCAGAAACATCCAACTGTCGAGTACGAACAATGAAAACAAAGCAAATTTGACACATCTTTCACTTCCACTTCACTGGGAGCTACTAACATTGTCCCCTGATTGCTGTACTTCAAGATATTGTCCTAGACAAGTATGTCGTGCGACTACACTGCTGAACATAGGTATGTGAAAAAGAAAGCATCTATTTGTTCAATAAACACTTCTCTGCATATTTAGAAAAAATATCAGTCATGCACATGCCACAGTGAATTCACAGTGGTAGCTTTGGCCCCAACACTTCCTGAAGTTAGCTGTGGTGCTACTACATGGACGTGCTGTGTAGAGGGGGCGTCAGATCATCCTTGTTGAGTTGGAACACCTCGAGAACATGTCAGGGAGTCAATTACTGTATTTGTCATGACAATTCAGTCACCCCCACAAATATCATATTATTTTCTATTGGATCGTTTCTTACAAGTGATTATTAAAAATAGCTGCTTCACCCTGGTAAACACTAGCAACAGATGCTGAGGGTATATCATCTGGCTGCCAAGATAGAAGATAAAAAAAAACTCATTTCACACCATTTAGAATGAAAGCCTTCCATTACTGTTTCTATTTATAAAATGTGATGCAACCCTTGCAGACCCACCATCAATGCAGCATGGAAATAAAGGCTTAGTGTGCATCCATGGTTCAGTTGCAGGATATGTCATTAAAGGGACTGACAACTGGCCAGAACGCGTGAATGGACATTTGTGCATTTTGAAAGAACTTTGAATTACAGTGATGGAATCGAGCCCCCTTTCACGATTTCAACAGGATTTGTATTTTTAAATTGAATTCAAAATTTCAGCGACTGAAACGTGACGTAGCCTGGTGGAGACACCTTGTACTGCTATTTGTGGAGTCTTGGAATCGCCGCATGTCACCTGCTGGTGTTCATACGACCGCAACTCAGCCTTAAAGTTGCATTTGACACATAAAAACGCATCTCTACTTTACTATTTGCTTTCTACACAGTAAAAAGAGTCGACATCTAGAAGTGGCGCTGCCTTTGTGGCACCCGAAAACCTGCTTCTAACCACTGCGCATGCGCTCAGTGCCTCCCAGGCATAGCGCACATGCACTCTGTAGAGGCATAGCCTGTAACACATCCGAAGGCTGTCGGCCATTGTTTACAACATGCATTGCATGTATGCGAAAAAAATAATCATAAGATTTGTTTCACAGTGTTTTCCCCATAGTCACTGCATGACTGGACACTCCGATCGGTAAGCTTTCCGGTGGAATAAAGAAAACTGGTACCTTAAAAATTGGTTGTCGGTCCCTTTAACCACAAGCTGAATATTTCATATTATGACCCTTTAAGCTAGTTGCAGAACTTGTTGGAAAGTTGTGCAGGAGGTGACGTCACATTTCTGTCAAGGTGGTAATGTAAAATAGGTGGGCCTAAACGTACTTTTGTGTGAAGCTTTGTTTGCGGATGATGATGATGACCTTCACTTAATGTTGCTCATTTATCTTCTAAAAGGAGCAGGCTTGAGTATTGGAAGCCAGAAGCACATGGAATCATGTCAGGAGTAACAGGAATGCACTCTTTCTTGCCTCCTAGAATGAAACATTGTTTCCTCAAAAGGTTTGCGGTGAACCTTCTCTGCACAACATATTTCGTAGGGGTAAGTCTTGACAATGGCTGGCCGGGTACAGTGCTTAAGTACTGACCTGAAAGACATAGGTTCAATCCTAGCCGTGGCAGTCACGATTTCAATGGTGGCAAAAATGCTAGAGGGCCATGTATTGCATGATGTCAGTGCATGTTAAAGAACTCAACGTAGTTGAAATTCCCGTGGAACTTCACTATAGGGTGCCTCATTGTCACACCACGACACTGGTGTATAAAACACCAGAAATTATTATTTGCTGATAATGTCTAGGTGCAACTTTACATGCACTTGTTACCAGAACTATAAATTTACAGTGTAGGAACTGCTGAGTAGCACATAAATGCGAAACATCCTCAAGAAAAATTAGTTTTTGATTCATGGTACATTTCTTTACCCTGAAAGGTGGAGCAGTTAATGACAGCGCTGAGCAGCTAAACAATTTGTACATGACATTTAGAGACAAACAACAAACAGAGACACAGACACAGAAATGTGGTCCTCATATCAGCGCTTTTCCAGCAAAGCTGCATACTTCCCGGTGGTCAGAAAATTTCGTGGTGTAAACACAAAGCGCCAAGTTAACAACTGAAGGCAAATGGCATATCTTTCCTTGCAATCAAGCATACAGCTTATAGCTCAGAATTCACGTGTAATAATTCTGCGTAAATGAGAACTTTTCAGTAAAAGCTCATGTGTTAGTTGCGGAAACTAGCATTGTAAGATGAAAACATAGAAATATATTCATAGCTTATGTGACTAGGCCAAGAATATCTTACTAAGAAACCTTGTGCCACTACTGTGCCTGAAATGAAAGAGCCCAAAACCACAAAGCGAATCACAAAACAAGCATCAAGGCCAGGTGATGGATGACAAGGCCCCTGTTAACAATGGGAACAACACCTTCCCTTGCTTTAAAAGATTATGTTGCAGCTGCTTTCCTTTAACATCATTCAAAGCCCTCATGTGAAGTGCAAACTGCATAAACAGCATGTTTGATATTTGATACAGCTTCGCTGGGTACTCACATTCAGAAGGTGAGATGACAGCCAATTCCTTTCTTCTGTCTGTGTCTCTGTTTGTACTTTGCAGTCAGATGCATTGTGAAGTCAGATGAGCGTACTCGTTAAGTGATGTGGTTTGACACGGGTGAGTTTTTGGTACTAAAAATTTGGGCAGTTTGACGGCAATGCAGTCAGTGTCTGCATTCAACCCGTAAAGCATATGCAGCATTTCAAGAATCTCTCTTTTCTCATGATTTACATATCTTATGTATAGGACCCTAAGATACAGGCCAAAAATGACAAACACAAGGGCTGTAACCCTAATAGCTGCTGTAAATGGTCCGCAGCTACAAAACATATGCAACAAGCATTAACATTTAATGTGTCAGACAACCTTGTACTAATTGCTCTTGTTGTGGGCAGTACTGAGTATATGACCATTAGGCACACCTGCAAAGTACAAATGTCAAAAGCCGCTAATTTACTCTGAAATGCGCTGCAATTTTGTGTGTGGCAGTAGGAAATATGTACCTGCAGAGGCATGTTATTCACAGCCCTCTACAGCTTCCATAGTGTAGTCTGGCAACAGTAATGGTAGTTTTTCGTTGCGCTGAATATGTAAACACGCACCAGTCCATTGTGGCAGTCAGCCATGAATAAAAACATTAACCTGCAACAAAAAGTTCCAGTAAAAATAAAAGAAGCGGGTACGCTATACAAGGTACGTTTGTTCAGGCTGCTATTTGGTAGCAATGACTCCTGCTTGAACCTATACTTGTCTTCTGCTAATCACAGCCAGCTAACCTCTCAATAACTCTGGTGCACATACACTGACACACTGACAAAGCACAAGAAAGGCTTTAGCATCTGAAAATCCATTGCTACGAAATAGCTGCCAAGGTGCACCTTCCAATGAGAGAACTTGAAAGTCTAAAAATTATGGCAGCATAATATGGGCAGCTGCAAAAGTGTGCATTCTAAATTTATGAAGCCAATGTACTGTTACTTACACCGTTAGTGCTTCCGGGGAGCACAACGAGATTCATACACACTTAACACAATGTCACTGAATAGTCAAGTTGCACACTGTTACAGTCAAAACATGTGGACAGTCACAGTTTTCTCACTTCAGTGAAGTGGATGACTTGACAAGCAACACAAGGGGAAGACCGATCAAGAAATCTTCTGATTGCTGTATCACTCAGTCAACTCTTCTACCGCTATTGCACCCACCTCCGCCGCTGTCACAGCCTCCTCCACCACTGTCACAGCCGCCTCCGCTGTCATGTCCACCGCTGTCATGTCCACCGCTGTCATGTCCACCGCTGTCATGTCCACCGCTGTCATGACAACCGCTGTCATGGCCACCGCTGTCATGGCCACCGCTGTCATGGCCACCGCTGTCCTGACCGCCACTATCGTGACCAATACTTTCGTGGCCGCTGTCAGCCCCCCGATGAGCTTCCTCGTCACTGCTGGAGTGACCAATGTCCGAAGACCAGCCACCAGGAGGGTAGTAGGAGCCAGACCCAACACTACCACGTTTGCCCTTCTTATGCTTCTTGTACTTGACGGGAACCATGTGCTTGTCTGAAGTGCGGCAGTATCGGCAGAGCAGCCCGAGTAGCAGTACTGCGATTACTATCCCGACACCAATGCCGATGCCAGTGAATACAGATACCACCATGGTCTCGTACTCCTACCTAAAATGGCGTAATGTAAGATGTGGTTACAAAAGGCACTCTAGCAGAGAGTCAGGAATGCAAAATGCTGTGCCTGTAGTGAACTGAGCACAGCTCTGGTAAGGTACATTTATATCTAGGTAAACTGGCATCTAAAGAAAGAACAATTCCTGTGATAGGTTAAATAATGAAAGATATTGACAGTCCTCAATATTTTCGACGAAAGACGTGCCATCAGAGGTTCCCAAATAAACTGCTTACACTTACTACCGCAGTTACTGATACTAAAATGATGTGCTAGATTTGCCAAAATCATGATAAAGATCTGCCACATATGATACATGTCATCCAAGCTTTAACGTAATGAACTGACAAACAATGAAGCCTAGGTGATGCTTTCAGAAACCATGTGAAAATTAGGAAACAAGAACAATTACAGACAATGCATTACTGCATCCAACTTGATGCGTGCTAGCTTTACAAGGTATCCATTTTTAAATGGCATCTTCTTTACTACCGTATAGTGCGGAATATAGGTCGAGATTTTTTCCAAAAAATGTCACTAAAAAGCCGCCCCTCGACCTATATACCGGCCCTTGGCACAAATCAAGTGATCGTCTGGCAACCGGGAGAGTCGCATGCTTCTTGGGCATCAGCATCGACATCGCCTCCATGGGCCGACGCCTGACGCCATTTTTTTCTTGTTCAGCTAGTGTTCCTAACGGGTGGCGACCTTGCTCTGCGGCCAGCTATGAATACCGGGACGCGGCGCCAGTTCACCGCCGCGTTTAAAAGAAAAGTTATTGAATTCGCGGAAGCGAATGTCAACATGTCGGCGCAGCGGCAGTTTGGAGTGTCTGAGAAAAGCGTCAGGTACTGGCGCAACCAGAAATCCAAACTGTCCGGTTGTAACGCGCGGAAGACGTTGTTTTGCGGTCGCTGAGCTGTGAACCCGGAACTCGAGGACAAAGTGGCGGATTTCGTCCGCGAGTACCTTGCCAGGTCCCTGCCAGCGGAACCCGCGGACCCCGACAGGCCGACTGCGCAGGCCAATTCTCGCGACAGTTTGTGCTTGGGTCTCCGGGGCATGGAGGTCTCTGCCTGAAGAAATGGTGGTGCGCGCATTTAAGAAGTGCTGCATCAGCAACACTCTAGGCGGCACCGAGGACGGTATGTTGTGGGAGGCGGCTAGCGAAAAGCAGTCGTCCTCGTAGGAGAGCTCCGACAGTTCGGAGGACTGAATAAAGTGCATCAGTGAACAGTTCCGAGTTGTTTTTTTTTTCTTTTTTCTTTTTTGCTGGTCAAGGTAGGGGGGTCGACCTATATTCCGCCTCGACCTATATTCCACATTATACGGTAGTTAAAAACTGAATGGTAAAGAAACAGTGTCATTTTATAAACATTTTACAATAAAGGTGTCCAAACTTGCTAAAATAGCTTAAAACGTATGGTGTCATAGTCATACTTATGAAAGGAGTGCTGGTGATCTAGCATGCATTCTAGATAAATGACTTTGCACTTCATCTTCCCTACGAATAAACATCTCCATGCACGTTACTCAAGCCTAAAAACAAAATAACACTAACTTGCGCACATTAGAGTATATCTAAGACCTTCCAGTGCCCACCACTTCAGAAACCCCCACATACACCGCCGTCAACCCACACATCACCCCCACCGGTGCCACCATCACCAACCCCGCCACCACTTCCATCAGCAGCACACTGGTCCGCAGATGTCATGTTAATCAGCAGCCCTGTTGCATACATGGCTACTTCTGTGCCATCATTCTGCTGCTCTTTCAGTGACCGTTGCGCAGCGACTGCATTGCAGTAACAGCACGAGAACATGAAGAGTGCGAGAAGTGTGGCAAGGCCAACAAGAATGATGGTTGTGCCTTCCATGGTGATTCACATGCGTCCGAGGTGAGTGAAGTGCACGCACAGCAGAAGAAAGGTGTTCAGTCAGCACCAGCACAGTGAAACAACATGCCGCTCTGCAAGCAAAAGGAATAAGCAACGCTACAAACATACCACAGTAAGCAAGCAATGCATGAGTAGGAAGGTGATAACAAATGTCCATGACAAGAAATACTGCCAAACACCCATATGCCCCAGCTATTTAGTTGACTGGCACCAGCTACAGCACAGGACCAGTGAACGAGCTTCTGAATACCTTTTTTCACATACACAACGCTGCACCAAGCAGGTCCTCATGAACATTCGAGTTATTACTTTGGCATAGATTAAATGTTAAGTTGGAATTAGCAGTGAAAATATCTTCAACTACAGCTTGATGCTGCACTCAGTATATAACAGAATAAAAAAAAATGCAGTTATGAGAAAACAGGACAAGTAGCTGCATCACAGATTCCCTTTACATTTATGCCCTTTCTTTATCGCTCGGCAATGTTAGTAACAGGTACAAATTTGACGGTACATGATATGCACATTAGGCGTTCTTTCTGATGCCACTACCTATTTCAGGCAGAGATTATTCTCGGTATAGGCAATGCACTACAGACTCTTTTTCGCAAAACATTCCATGGTTTTCACCACCACTGGTCTTAAACTGTGGCATTTTGGCTGCAATGACGTAATCTAAGAGAAGTAGGTGCATGAGGTTGAGGCAACCCACATCCAGCTGCTGAAGTCAATAAAGTAGCCTTACCAATTTATGTGAAAATGCCCCAATATACAATTAACAAGGGTCATAGCTAGCAATACTCAGTTTTAAAAAGAATGTCATGACTTGGGCCTCACCTGTGCAGCCTCAAGTGCCAGCAGCTACAATGCAAGCAGAAGAGTGAGAATAGCCAGTGGTGCGAAGCCCAAGCAGAAGGAGTGGGAAAAGACAATGGGGTTAGTAAGCAAGATGTGTTAGTGGCAAAAGAAGGTGCAAAGCGCTTCACAGCCAAATAAGAGCCACACTTTCACAGCCTGTAAAAGTGGTGTTATGCAGCCTTGTGCAGCAATAGAACCCCGTGTGAGCAAAACAATGATGCCTACCACCAACCAGTCCACCTTATTTCACAGGACCGCTCTTACGACGGCCTGTGTCACGGTCTCTGTGATGGCTGCCATAGGGACAGTGCTGCCCAGTTGTGAGCGCCGGCATGCGCACCAGAGAACCCCCACTAGGGCTACCGAAAGCAGCAGCAGACAGGATGCAATCAATGCTGCCCGCTCGGCAATCTCCATGGAAGTCCGATGCAAGTTGGCTGGTAGCAAACCTTGAACCGTTGTCACACGAGCCAAATCAGCTTCAAAGTAGTCAATAGTTTCTTGCAGGTGAATATGTATCTGCAGCTGTCTTCCACTACATGACCGTGATCGTTCACAAACTACCACTGTGAAAATAAAGATTGCGGCCTAAATGTAATACCTGACTCTCATGCTTCGCTTGTCAGTTGCAACTGAACAAAAGTTAACTGAACTACGAGCTTGCCCTCGTTATGCAAAAACCATGCGCCTTTCGGTGAGAGACTTCAGCTCTACAGTATTACGATTATACACTTGACTCTTTTTACACCCTACTTCCATAACAAATCAACATTTGCTTTTCGTACCAGGCTGCTTCAAAGCGCGGACAGGTTCCTAGAGAAAAAATACAAGTTCTCAGAACGATCCTAGCTACAGCATACTTGTGGTCGCACATTGTACCATACGCTCCAGAGCGGCTTTGCACTTTTTGTTTGCTTACTTCCATCGTCTCTACAGCCGGCTTCTCAAAGGCCCAAGTTAAAAGGGCCTCGGGCACCAACAGCACGTCAACGTGCAGAACGTCAGTAGAGAAATATTAGAACGATGGAGCGACAGTCTCAGCCTTTCTTATTGCATTCATATTGCCACCTGCCACCTATGTACAACCCGAAGCACGAACCCATCTTAGTCGTCTTTATCCTTGACAGGTACCGCAAACAAGCAAACAGGTTCACAAGTCAGTTATTGTAATGAGCCGGATCTTCTAAGGGCTAAGACGGCATGTGAGCAAACTAATTTCGCAAGTAACAGCTTCGAAATTCTTTGCGCACCCAGCAGTTTGGCGGGACCTTACATTCAGTAAAATGCTCCAATCACAGTTTTTTTGCCAAAGCTTGTTTCGCTCAGATTCTTTTGTTGTTTGCTGAGGTATGGGCAGAGAGTGGACACTAGCAAGTCGTAGTCCACGCGGTAACTCTACTACAACAGACAGCGTGATGAAGGAGTAGATTATTATTACACGCTTTAGTGTTTCGGCATTCCAACGCCTGCATACGTCGTGCAACCGACACGGACATGCGTTATTTCGCTGATCGGACAGTTACAGAAACGATGACGGAACTATAAGCGACAAGGATGGCCCAAAGAAACCGGGCAAAACTTACTCACCGTAGCGCAACGACTGCCAAAACAGACCACTTCTCGGATGATCAACCAAACCAAGGCAAACGTGAAACGCGACGCTTGCGAAGACACAACCGTACGACGACTGTTTGTCCGTACGTGCGGTTATGTCGCAGCGGCCAAGGCTAACCGCTTTCGTGAACTTTACCGCGCAGTTTCACGCCGCCGGGTAGGCGATTTCCAGAGAGAGGCAACAACACACGACATCCATAAATGACGTTCGCGTGCTGCTGGCGCCGCAAGGAAAAGGGCTTTTGAGATCTTCGATGAAAACTTGCCGCGACTCTGTTAGTTGTTTACAGTTAATCAACTCACCGAAGACGGGTTAGCTTTAGCCGTTAAGTGGATACGAGAGCTTTACTGGGAGCTGTTAACTTACACACGCAAGTTCTCGGCAAGAAACAAGGCAGATGATGCACGCGATTAGCCGCGCAGAAAGGGTAAAACTTCACTTGACTCCGCCTACTCCCCCTCGCAACAGCCCAAACAAGCTCGAAGGCCGGTGTATGTCAGCTTTTCTTTGATAGGTGGCAGCACATATCCTATGCACAGTCGTCTTCTCGCGGTTGTTTGTAGCTCCGCAATCAAGCCGGTAGCCCGCGTTGCCAAAACAGATCGCGGAGGCCAAGCTTTGTAATCTTCACTTTTTTCTAGAGCCACTTCATGGCGCCACCAGCGGAGTGATGTTCTCCGGGAAATTTGAACGATGAAGTCGGGTCGTTGTCGTTGAGGCAACTTTTTCATAACATAAACCTTTATATATGCCTTACCAGTACTTGTTTATTACGTGATTTATGCTCCAGCTGATATAAGGCGATGGCAACATAAACGTTTAGCACGAATGTTTTCTTTGACCTGACTATAGGAACAGGAACGTCGTAACGAAGCTTTCAATCAACACTGGCTGCCCAGCGTTACCGATACAAAGGTATACTTTGCATCTAAGGTTGAAGCTTGGGCGTGTTGTTCTTTTTGCGCTGTTTCGTTCCAGTACATTTTTTGCATACAATGCGCAAAGGGCAGACCAGGAGCGAGCATAGCGCAACAAAAATGAAGCTGTAAAGTAAAACACATGGCCACCGTGACACAGTGAGCGTGCAGGTAATTTTTTTTTTTTTTTTAAAGTCGATACTTGGGCAAGTTGGTGACAGATCGTTTTGACGTGTGAAGCAGCGCACAAGAAACGAGAGACCGAAGGAAGAGAACAAAATGTATACTTGCCACGGAGCAAAACCACCAAAAGGACATGCATAACGTAGGTACGAAACATAACCACGAATAAGGGCGGCCTGCGGGTTGTGTGTTTCCTTGGAGGCAAGTTATGTCTTAATGATACACTTTCTCTAAGAGGTCACGTGTTGGGCTTTATTAGTACGAGGGTAAAAAGCAGAGTGAATGACTTCGCAGAGAGTTTCGCTTAGATAGTTTGGCTACGTGACGTAATTCCTTCTTAGTTTATCATCCTCCATGTAACGCGCAGCTGTTCCCGCTAAACGATTAGTGTGGGTTAATTAACGCTGTGCGGGTGAGGCTACGCCTATAGTTCTTTCTTGGAATGACGTCATTTCGATTCATATTTAGCTAAGAGAACAAAAGCTGATGCATTTTCTCGCAAACACTTTATTGAATCTGTAAAGGTGCTGGATCACGTCCTTATTTGTCCTCCTGGCGTAATATTTTTTGCCATCTTAGAGCGCGACTTACTAATACACCCTGTCGAATCAAAAGTAGTACGACTACTTGCCGCTGTGGTCATTAATCGCGAGGTCTAAAAGAAGTGTAATATAACCTTCCAAGTTGGCTCCCATGGAAATCTAACTTCGAGGTCCAAACCACTGCGACACCGAACACCCTGTTAAAGTCGTCTGGGCTACGTTCGAACTCGAGAAGTCCCGCCATGTATCTGCGTGCTCAAATCTCGGCTCTCGAAGTGGCCCTGATGATGGCAAGAGGCTACAAGCCGGTCACTCCTCCATGCATGAAACAACACTGCAGTTATTACCACTTGGTGAAGACACTATTTAGCTGCCTCAGTACTCGACTCCGAAATGAGACAGCAGCGTGGCGTCCCTTTTGTTTGAAGAAGCACGACGCTCTGTTGGCATAGTTTCGATTTCAACTTTAGTCGGAATTCGCAGCTTCGCAGCTTGCCCGTCCTTCCCCTATCGCACGTATGCGTTCACGGAGAACTCGAACTCTTTTGTTCTTCTATCTTTACGCTCTTCTTCTTGGCGTAGGTCTGATAAGTCTGTGTGTAGACAGTGTGCTTCCTCGGTGGTTCCACCGTCGGAGGTGGCGTATAATCAATCGGAGGCTCGATGTAGTACGGGTGAAACGGGTACCCGTTACGCTGCTGCTGTTGCTGTGGGTCGTGGAAAGGTGGCAACGGTAGCGGCTGCGGCTGTTGCTTCGGTTGCGGCTGCGGAGGCACCGGCTGCGGGAACGGCTGCGGTGGTTCTTCGGGACGCCAGTGGTGGTAGTCGTGCTGTTGCCGAGGGTCCATGCACGGCGACTGCGGTTGCTGCTGTTCGTCGGCGAACAGTGGGTGCGTCATTTGGTTGCTGCTGCTGCTTCCGTTGTTGCCGAGGTAGGAGCGCACGTTGCAGAGCAGCCAGAGGCCAAATATGCCGCACGCTGCTATGACGATTAGCAGAATGAACCACAGCAGCAGGTTCTCCATGGGCAGCGCCAGGGTTGATGAGTATGTGTATCCTCTGCATGAAGAGCACAAACAGCACATTCAGATGCAGCATGCTTTGCAGCCCAGTGCGTTGTGAAACCATCGGATGGTATACACAAAAGTAAGGAACGTAGACAGATCGGGACCTATAGATAGAAAAAGTAGCGAGGTTTAGCCAGATTAACAGTCCCGTTGGCTACCCTGCACTCAGTGATGAGGTAAGGTCAGAAAAATGAAGAGAAAGGAAAAGATATGTACAACACAATGAGGCTATGTTGAAGGACACTATATATATAACGTAACCATAAGAAGTCGAAGTAACAATATCACTGAGGAAAACGTTTCCACAAGGTTAATTTGTTAGTATGTATGTATGTATGTATGTATGTATGTATGTATGTATGTATGTATGTATGTATGTATGTATGTATGTATGTATGTATGTATGTATGTATGTATGTATGTATGTACTTTCGCGCCATCAGACGCCATCGTTTCCCAGTTTGTTGTCCTTTCACTTCCCCTTTACCATGAACTAGCAGTCAAGGGACGTGTTCCTCTGGCCAACCTCTCCGTTTTTCCTGTATACAACTTATTCCTCTCTTTGCAATTTCAGGTCAATTCGCAGCTTTCAAGAGACCTCGAGAGCGTCTTCTTCGCATGTGACGACATTGCTGTGTAACGCTAAGTCGGTGAGAATTTTCACATTAATCACATCAACATCTGATATGGTGTTTCACTTGCCCAAATCGAGGAGTACTCACGGAAGTTAACGACAACGATGCTGTTTAAACCACGTCCACGCATTTTAGCACGCATCGTGCACTTCTTATACCAGATAAGAATTTCTTATACGCAAGAGTTCACTTTGAATGAACGAATGAAACAACTCCATTAAAAGTCCTGCTGAATTCATTCTGGGTGGGCCTCAGCCCTGACCTAGACATCGCCGCGAGCCCTTGAGCTCGATGGCTTCCTTGGCTCGCGGGAACGCGTCCCAGAGGTGAAAAAGAAATGTTGGAAAAGCAAGGTGCACACAACTCCCTCGCTGTTCGAGGGAATCTGGGACGTTTGGTGATACGGAAAGCGGGTAGAGCTCATGATTTACACCTACCTTGGAAGCAAAAGCGTTGCGCGAGGCGCACGGATGATCGTCCCAGTGGCGTGGTCGACGCTGCGCTGCTGCGTAGATGCGAGGCGACATGCGGGGTGCGACTCGTCGGTGTGTTTTCGGCAGAAGCCAGAGGGAAGGGCGGCTCGTTGCAGACACCGGCGGCACGGTGCAATAGCGTTGTCGGCTCAGCAGTACGCATCCGTCTCCTTCCGTGCCCGAATAGGCCATGTGGAACGGATGCGAACAGTAGTAGGTCTAGCCGCAGTATCGAGCATGGCGAGGCGAGGGTAAATGCCGGCACCCCCTGCCTGGCGAGTCAGTGACAGTCGGAAACCTGACTGCGTTGCCGCTCTCGTTTGAGTTTCCCGACCCCCGTTTGAAACAGTGGGTGAAACGTGTGACTCTGCAATCGCGCGATTGTTCCGAGTTGCATTTTTTTTTTTTTTCAGTTTGGAGGCTTCAGAGGCTTCATTGCCACATGGTTTATTAGGCTATATGGCTGGTGACGTACCTTCGAGGGTGCACAGCGCAACGGCTATGCAACAGAGGTAGAACAAATGTGACACAGACAAGCACTGGCATTCGACTTAAATTCGTTACTGAACATATTGAAATGTACTCGAAGTTCATAATGTAGTGTTTGGGTGATCATTTATAGTTGGAAGTCAGAGCTCGTCCACGTCTATACTCTGTTTCAGGAGTTCCGTGCAGCAGAGCCAATGCTACGAGGCCATCGAGCGCAGAATTCTTCCGAAGCGAGACGAGATGCCATTCTTCGGACACGCACACCCCGCTTCATATTCCTCCTTGCAGGGCTGCAGCTGCCACTGCAGCGCCCGCCATTGGCAGGTGACAAGCCGCGGAAGGACACGTTTAACATGTGTTCGGCCTCCGGATTGGCCGAAGAGGCCTGTAGCTTCCACAGTGCTGCATGAAACTTCTGAAACAGAATATCTGCTTGTCTCTGAAGTAGCCGTTGCGCCGTGCAGCCTCCGGTGAAAAATTTTGGTGACACTGCATGTTCCGCTAGATGAGCACACTACCGAAACAAATTTTTGTCTCACTTTATTGAGGGAGGAGCTCGAAAAAACTAAACTGCCCCAATGTATACCATGTTGCTATAGGCGATGCGCAAACCGCCGACGACGCCATCTGCCGCCACGGCTCGGAAGCGTTGGTGGGTCCGGGCGAGCAGTGTTCCCGCGAGCATGTACGCGAGTGCACGGATGGATGTGTTTTCATCGTGATTTAACGACTCTGTCGGGCTTCAGAGATGTCGAAAAATAACTGCTGCGTTGTTGGCTGCTCAAACACACACAAAAGATCGCCAGGAACGCACTTCTACAGGTTTCAGGTGCTATTTCATCAGCGAGAGCGACGGCGGCGGTGGATTGCGGCTGTACGACGCAGGTCAGCAATCGCGCTTTGTTTACGGCAGTGTTAGAGTGATTACCGTGTTTTTTTATTTCTCCATTTATGCCGCTACGTCTCCAGCGAACGCTACTAAGTTTACACTCGGTCGCCTCGCCTGCATTTTAGACGCTACAGTGCACATGAGCTTGTTATTACTGATAAGACGCGGTGCCTAGGCTCTCTTGAAAAACGAATGGCGCGAAGCGCGATGCCAGAGAATGTGGGGCAGGTAACGGCTCCTTTACAAAGGCGCCGTAGAATCGCACGTGTGCAGCACGAAATCGGCTGCATTCTACCTATTTGGCACTGGAATGCGATCACCGGTGCAGAATGTTCGCTGTGCGCTCGCATCAACTATATGCATATTGGCTGTAAAACATGGCACCTGCGCGCATTGAAGGCTTTGACGATCAAGTAGAATCTAACGCCATTTTGCGGTAATAGCTTGCAAAAAAACCTAGCAAATACGTAGCCAAGCTGCTATGACAAGCAAGGTGACCACCAGCTCCGTAGTTACTCAGTCTCGCGCCACTAGCGCAAGCTGCGGAGATATATTTCACAAGTTTATCGTGCTGGTTTCAAAGTTTTACCAACGATGACCCTTCGCGTGGCCGCACCCGTGAAATCCATGCGCCGGTGTGACAGCGATACCTCAAAATCTACTATATAAACACATGGCACGTAAACGAAGCTACTGTGTCGAGAAAAAAACGTTCGTTCACGCGTCAACGCATGCAGGCATTAGTGATCGGGACGTTATAAAGAAAGCGGTGCGATGAGCTCCACTTCGTAGGGAAGCTTGTTTAACGCTTAATAGAATGCTTTGTTGGGCGCGTTGGTTCAATAAGGGATACATTTGAGCGCAAAAAAGGATGAAACACAAGGAAAAGAAGACGTCTACACGAGCGCTCACTATCAACTGTTTTTATTCAGAAAAAACATGAGAATATAAAGCTCAGTCCTTTTTTGCGCTCAAATGTATTCCTTGTTGACGCTTGTCTGTGGCAAAGGCGCGTATGGTGACATTGTCATCCCACACAGCTGCGACATCGGACACGTGTCCACTACTATAAAGTGCGGCTCCTTTCCGCACACTATCGCCGCAAAAGTAATTATCTGGGACGCGCACAAGCGGCAAATCGCACGCGCGCACTTCCATCATGCTTGCAGTGAAATGAGGCGTCTGCTACGCGACCCACCAGTGGTTCCAACGGCCGCCGCTACGCGGCTTTCAGTGGCGCCCCTATAGGCGCTGCGCATCGCGTATAGGGAGCGAGCAGAGCTGCAATTTCCCTTCTTACCTGCCTGAGAAGTGCAAGCGGGATATCTTCCCTGGGTTCCCGCAAGTGTCCGATTTGGAGAGTGCGTCCTTGAGATAGGTAGAGACCTTGTGCTTGGTTCACGGTGAAATGTAACGCCGTTGTTCACGAGAAGGTACGCGGGAACTTCCGGTCTCCTTTTTTTTAATGCTGATTTCCAAGGAAAAAGAAAATGGCGCATCATAATCAAGCTCTCAAATATACGGTTTAATGTAGATGTGGTCTTCCTCCTTGTCAATGAAATTCAGTTGAAGGTTTGCGCTTGTATCTATGGTTTTCAGTGTCTTTCGTTCTAAATTAAGCGCTGCGCAATTGAATAGCCTAACTAGGGGAACGAAAATAGTTCTTTTCTCCATCAGAGCTGAATTTGGTAAAGCTACTGTGGGTGCTAGGGCACTCTGGATTGCCTATCCCTTAGCACGAGCAATTCATTTTTACCAAATATAAATTTCTAACTTGACCATGAAAATTGCGAAAAAAAAAATGCCCGGAGGCGCCATCATTGGCCATGTGCATATGTCATATTCCAAGTCTAACGAAAAACCAAGAAATACTCCCGCAGCCTCACTTATCTTGCTTAAAAGTAGCGTTCCTTAGCGACGGAGAGTAATTTCCATTTTATAAGGTAATACTGCTAGAAACTGGGGGACGCTTAAGCTTCGCCTTTAAGAGTGGAACGCGATAGCGTTATCGTTCCCCGTTCGCATTGCCTTTTCATTCGCTTCCCATGCTCGTGAGTTACATAACTGCGTAGGTGTCACGACACCACATTCCTTTATTAGTTCACACTATGCCTCCGTCTTGCGTGGCCTCCCTCGCGGTCGTGCACACGATGACGCGGATGCTCCCTGTTATGTTGCCGCTCATAAGGCGATCGTGCAGAAGGGACGGCGTAGCACCGTACGCTATACAAAGCTTCTTTCTCGGCTCTCTCTCTGCATGGTCTTTGACAGCAATTATCAACGGAAAGCAAACTGCTCCCATTGAGCGGCTGGTCTCCCACGCTGGCCCCCAGGGGTTCCTGGTACGAGACCCTTCCCTTTCGCTGAACGTCGCTCGGGGGGGTCGCGGCTGCGCGACCGTACTTGTCCTCTCAGTGGCCGTTTCGGGGAAGAGCAGCTCGGACGCGTAGGAAGGAATGCATGAGAAGTGCGCCGTCGCTCGAAGCGACAATGCGCTTGGCCCAACCAATTCTTTAACGACCGGCATGCGCTCTCGGCGCGCCGACTGGAACAAAGGGTTGAGTCGCAGCAGTGCAAGGTCCGAACTGCGGGAAAGGCGAAGACACGCTGTGTTTCCTGGAACGACAGGGTTCGACTGGATGAGCGTGGGAGATGGCCCGAATGCCGCAGGGCTGCTACGATACCGATATTTCGATTGTGAGAATATCTGAGAGCGTGGGATAAGGAGAGGGAGAGCCATGATGGGAAAGAATGCCAAAATGCCTGTTTAAACTGCAAAGACGCTGCTGTCGGGATTAGGGACAGCCCACTAGGGAGTGGCTTAATCTGAGGATAAACAGATTGGATGACAGAAGGTTGAGGCGGACCAGCAGTGGCCACCTCCCCTTTTCTTTGTTACCGCAAGGTACTAAAGACTGGACGGGATTCGTTTCCCTTCAGTCTAGGCTGTAATCACTTAACTGATCGATCAGTAAGACTCCGTACGATGCAACTTCTGTCTGGGCCGTAACCACTCGGTGGTCGAACAGTGAGACTAGGTTCGTTGTATGTAGTAACAGTGTTCTAGGCTCTAACTTAAGAAAAGTTAAGTAGAAGAGTAAGACGCTGTTGATGTCTATGTTATCATCAGTGTGCTTCGGCAAGATGTACATATGACTGTAAATATTTTGCTACAATATACCTTCAAGTTCATTACCTCCAACCTGCCTCCTGCTTCATCGACGTCGATCATCTCCTTGACGGGACTTCAGTCCACATCAAGGAGAAAACGAACAAGAAAAACATAACTGGCGCAGTCGGACAGGGATCGGCGAAGCTCTACAGCACCATACACTGGACCAGTGCCGAGGAGACCGAGGGGCAAGGCATCCGTCAGCCACCAGCGGCAACGTCGAGACGATCCCACAGCAGCCAACTCCGGCACCGTGGAAGAGATCCAGGAACGACAGTGCATACAGGAAGGGGTGAGCAGGATTTCTTGCGTTTTTCTCTAGTTGGCATGGCAGTTTATGTGTAGAGCACATGGTGAGAACACGCGGGGGTGCTGAAACAATGGAGTCTAATGGAGATGAAGGTGCGAGTGCGGTAGCAATGGATCGGAGTCGAGAGCCATCAAATCATGGTATTCTAAATTCTGATCAGTCAAATGAGGCGAGAGTGCCTACTCAGAGGCAAGAATCGATGCAGCTGGCATCTCAGGTTTTGCCGAATTCAAGTGAAACGAGAACGCTCGAACTTGAAATTCAAAAGCTCAATCTCCAGATTGAGTACGAAAAGCTATTGCAAACTAGAATGAACGCGGAACGTCTCAATGGCACGTTGTCCAACTCTGGGTCGGAGACGGGCGATCGGGGGCGACGGTGTTTCGATTCTGTCCAGCAATGTGCAAAAGTGCTGAAAGGGTTCCGCCTGCCGAGTGACGCGGATGTGCCATTATGGTTTGAGGAAGTAGAAAAACTATTTGCTACTTACCAAGTACCGTATGAGAGTCGCGTGCATTTGGTTATACCAGCACTAACTGAACGAGTTCGTTACTTACTGCGTAACCTCAACTCTGAAGAGAGTGCAGATTACGAGGCAGTTAAAGCAGCAGTACTGACGGAACTGAAGCTTTCTCCGGCAGAGTATCTGCAGAGGTTCGAAAGAGCGGTAAAGCGGAAGGAAGAGACGTGGGCGCAGTTCGCGTCCCGCGTGAAAACTTATTTCTCCTACTACCTCCAAGTGAGAGAGGCCGACACGGTAGAAGTGATGGCAGAACTCATGGTTGCTGACCGTATAAAATCGGGCCTTAGCACGGAGGGTCTTGAGTATGTGAGACTAAGAGAAGGCGAGGGATGGCTTAGGCCAACTGAGATCGCTAAAGTGCTGCAAACTTTCGAACAAGCGAAAGGAAAAGGGCGTGCTTCAAAGCAACCAACTGTAGAAATGGGGCAGAAGCCGGCGACACGAGTAGAGAAAGGGGCTCTGAAGTGCCACTTATGTCACGGCTCAGGCCATTTCGCTAAAGAGTGCCCGAAGTCTAGTGATAAGGAGAGCAACCCGAAGAAGGCTACCGAGCCAAAGCGGAAGGTCCAAAAGGTAACGTTATCCCACGAGACGGAAACTGAAATACCTGATGGAGTACTTAGCGCAAAGGTGAAGTCTCTAAAACACGAGGGTGAAGGCACAAATAAACTGCAGTTAATTCCCGTATCATGTGCAGGTATATCCGCAGATGCAATTTTGGATACAGGGAGTGAAATAACTGTCTTTCGGGAGAGTCTGCTTCCGAGAAGTTTAGTAGAGCCGTCTGGCAAGGTGAGATTGGTGTCTGCTTTTGGTAAAACTATCGAGGCAAGGCTAGTTACGTTGCCGGTCAAATTAAATAGCCCGCGAGAGGTTACGGAGCCTCAGAGCGTCGACCTACTCTGCGCGTTAACTGATGAGCTCGTCGAGGGCACAGATTGTTTGTTGACCGAGGAAGATTGGAAACTTTTGTCGAAGGCCAGCAGCCCTCTGGCACCCTGTCGAGCACCGGCCGAGCCTGCTCCCGAGGCAGAACAAGCAGTAGAGAAACCAAAGGTCGTGGCATGCAATCTTACTTTGGAGAAGAAAGACGTTTCCGGCGAAGATGCGCAAATTGATGAAGAAAGGGAGGCATCATTAGGCCAGAGAGAAGAGTTCCGCAAAGTGCAGTTGGGTGACACTACGCTAAAGAAATGTTGGGAAGATGCGCGTAGTGGGAAATCCGGCATGTTCATTTCAGACGGACTGTTATATCACTGCGACTCAATAGCAGGCACTCGAGTGAGTCAGCTAGTTGTCCCCAAAGATAAGCGCACTGAGGTGATGCACTTAGCCCATGAGTCGCTATGCGGGGGGCACCTGGGGCCAAAGAAAACAAGAGCTCGCATTAGGTATAATTTTTTTTGGCCAGGTATGGCGAAGGAGATATTAGGGCATTGTCGTTCGTGCCATGAATGTCAAATTCGGTCAGACAGGCGTCGCACAGATAAAGTGCCTATAACTCCGCTCACTAGACCCGAGCACCCTTTCCAAGTTGTCAATGTAGATGTGATCGGACCCCTCGACACACCGTCAGCGAGAGGGCATAAGTACGCGCTGTGCTTAGTGGACCTTTGCACGAGGTGGCCGGAGGTGGTTCCACTGCGCTCTTTGACCGCTAAGGCGACTTGCGATGCACTGATTGAGATATTCAGTCGCACAGGCGTTCCGGAGATGATCTGCTCCGATCAGGGCACTAATTTCAAATCTCAGCTCACGCAAACGATGATGGAGAAATTAGGTTGCACGCCAAGGTTCTCAACCCCAGAACACCCAGAGAGTAATGGAGTTGTAGAGAGGTGGAACCGAGTACTGAAAAACATGTTGTATCATGTCATTCAGAGAGACTCCAAGAATTGGGACAAATTGATCCCAATGGTTTTATGGGCTTATCGGGAAGTTCCCCATGAGGTAACCGGAGTAGCTCCGTTTCGTCTATTGTATGGAAGGAATCCCACGGGACCGCTTCTAATATTGCAGAGGACGTGGACGGGAGAAATGCCGGTGCCCGCAACATTGAGAGAAAGCCCCGCTAAGTATTTACAGCAACTTAAGGAGCAGCTCGAGACGGCCGCTAATATTGCTGAGCTAACTAGTGCAACTCATCAGGAGAGTTACGCCAGTGCCTATAATCGCAGCACCAGGCTCAAAGCTTTTAACGTTGGCGACCAGGTTGTGGTTTTCGACAATGATCGGAATTGTAAGATGTCACCTAAATGGCTAGGCCCATTCACAGTGGTTGGACGTGAGCGCGAACACTCTTACCGCGTTGAAACATCTGAGGGAAAGGTGAAAAGTGTCCACGCCAACAACATTCGACCTTACTATACAAGGGTCAGTCATATTGGGGTAGTCTTCGATGAGGACCATGATTTTGGGGAGGTGGAATATGCTCCACAACCAACCACTATAAAGCGGGAAGAGCTAGTGCTAACGAGCGAGAAGGTTGCTCACCTTGATGCTGACGCGCAGGCGGAAATACAGGCGGTGTTCCAAAGACATTGCACACTCTTTGACGGCACCCCGGGTATAGCGAAGGTAGACGAACATAGGATAGAAATAGAACCGGGCCACCAGCCAAAAAAGGTGTTTCCTTATCGGGTGCCGGAACTATTAAAGAAGGAAGTCAGCCGGCAAGTTGACGAACTTTTGACTTGGAAGTTGATCTACCCCACGGAGAGTGAGTTTGCACACCCGGTAGTATGCGTCGGAAAAAAGGATGGGACTATCCGCATGTGTGTGGACTACAGGGCGTTAAATGCCGTCACCAAAGCGGATGCGTTCCCTATGATGAATCCTCAGGAATTGATTTTCCGAGTAGGCAGAGCGCAGTTCATTACGGTAGTGGACCTTAGGCGCGGGTACTGGCAGGTACCGATGGAAGAGAAGAGTCAGAAATTCACCGCGTTTGTAACGCACGAGGGTCAGTACGCATGGAAAGTGATGCCTTTCGGGCTAAAAAATTCCGCGGCAACCTTTCAAAGAATGGTGAATAAACTCTTGTCGCAACATCAAATGTATGCCACGGCATACCTTGATGATATTGCTATTTTTTCTAGCACTTGGGAGGAGCACTTAAAGCATCTCGACATTATTCTTAATGTCTTAGAGAAGGCGGGACTGAAAGCCAGTCCGGAGAAGTGTCAGATTGCGCGATCCCATATACATTACCTGGGGCATATTGTCGGTTCAGGGACACACGCACCAGACCCTGAAAAAATAGCAGCGATTAAGAACCTGGTACCACCGCGCACCAAAAAGGAACTACGCAGCCTGTTAGGACTGTGCGGTTACTATCGCGAGTACGTCCGAGGATATGCAGAGGTGACGAGCCCGCTCACGCTGTTAACAAAGAAAGCGGTACCTAATAAGATACCCTGGCCGGAGGAAGCTCAGGCAGCATTTGAGATGCTCAAACAATCTTTGTGCGAGGCCGTGGCGCTAAACACCCCAGAGCCATCTCAGCCCTATTGGCTTTTCACAGACGCCTCAGCTACGGCGGCGGGAGCATGTTTGGCGCAAATGTCAGCCGATGGGGAAGAGAGGCCTATCGCCTTTGCAAGCCACCGCTTCTCACCGACCCAGATGCGTTGGTCGACAATTGAGAGGGAAGCGTTCGCAATAATATGGGCCTTAAAGAAGTTTGACTACTGGCTTTTCGGTGCCATAGTAAACGTCGTTTCCGACCACAATCCGCTGTCGTACCTTACAACTTCTACTCCGCACGGGGCGAAATTGACAAGATGGGCGCTGGCGTTACAGCGATATCATGTCTCGGTACAACATCGGAAGGGTATATGTAACGGGAATGCGGATGCATTATCGAGGCTCCAGAATAGTTTGTGGAAGCCATCAGAATAACAGTGCCATGCCAACTGAGGGGGGAACGTGAATGTTCCTGCCCACTCGCTGCTGTATATTGTGGACTGTGTGATTGACAATCCAAGAAACAGACACTAGTGATCTTACTGCTTGAAGCAGCAATGGTGTGCTTGATCGTTTAGCATGTATTTGTTTTCGTTTCTTGTATTCTCCTGTCGTGTTGTCTCGCAATTGTGTTTGATGTTTGTGTATACTGTTGTATGCTTAGAAAGTCCAGTGACCTAATCGCGGCAGTGATTTATCGTACCACTGAGCGTAGAACAGCCCAGCGTACTCTTAAGGGGGGACGTGTTATGTTGCCGCTCATAAGGCGATCGTGCAGAAGGGACGGCGTAGCACCGTACGCTATACAAAGCTTCTTTCTCGGCTCTCTCTCTGCATGGTCTTTGACAGCAATTATCAATGGAAAGCAAACTGCTCCCATTGAGCGGCTGGTCTCCCACGCTGGCCCCCAGGGGTTCCTGGTACGAGACCCTTCCCTTTCGCTGAACGTCGCTCGGGGGGGTCGCGGCTGCGCGACCGTACTTGTCCTCTCAGTGGCCGTTTCGGGGAAGAGCAGCTCGGACGCGTAGGAAGGAATGCATGAGAAGTGCGCCGTCGCTCGAAGCGACAATGCGCTTGGCCCAACCAATTCTTTAACGACCGGCATGCGCTCTCGGCGCGCCGACTGGAACAAAGGGTTGAGTCGCAGCAGTGCAAGGTCCGAACTGCGGGAAAGGCGAAGACACGCTGTGTTTCCTGGAACGACAGGGTTCGACTGGATGAGCGTGGGAGATGGCCCGAATGCCGCAGGGCTGCTACGATACCGATATTTCGATTGTGAGAATATCTGAGAGCGTGGGATAAGGAGAGGGAGAGCCATGATGGGAAAGAATGCCAAAATGCCTGTTTAAACTGCAAAGACGCTGCTGTCGGGATTAGGGACAGCCCACTAGGGAGTGGCTTAATCTGAGGATAAACAGATTGGATGACAGAAGGTTGAGGCGGACCAGCAGTGGCCACCTCCCCTTTTTCTTTGTTACCGCAAGGTACTAAAGACTGGACGGGATTCGTTTCCCTTCAGTCTAGGCTGTAATCACTTAACTGATCGATCAGTAAGACTCCGTACGATGCAACTTCTGTCTGGGCCGTAACCACTCGGTGGTCGAACAGTGAGACTAGGTTCGTTGTATGTAGTAACAGTGTTCTAGGCTCTAACTTAAGAAAAGTTAAGTAGAAGAGTAAGACGCTGTTGATGTCTATGTTATCATCAGTGTGCTTCGGCAAGATGTACATATGACTGTAAATATTTTGCTACAATATACCTTCAAGTTCATTACCTCCAACCTGCCTCCTGCTTCATCGACGTCGATCATCTTCTTGACGGGACTTCAGTCCACATCAAGGAGAAAACGAACAAGAAAAACATAACTCTCCCCATCAGTACTCGCCGACGAGGAAGCTTCCGCAGTGCACCCGGCACCAGAATGCGGCACAGAATCCATCGCACGAGTATGAAGAGCGAGCAGGCGCTGCGGCGTATTAGCGCTGACGTCAAAACGCCTTTTGTCGCCATCCACGAGCAGTGGAAGCTTTGAACGCGCATGGAAATAGGGAGTTTGAGAATTGGGGCCCCAAGGAGCTTGGGGACCCAAGAAGCTTGCGACCCGCCAGGGCGCACGCGCAGAACCATCTGCGCATGCGCCCTGGCGGGTCGCAAGCTTCTTGGGTCCCCAAGCTCCTTGGGGCCCCAATTCTCAAACTCCCTAATGTCACGAGCCCAGGCGCCGCGTTGGCGCCTTCTCTATAAAATGCTGGAATTGTTTGACTTCCGACGTAACATGATTATGTTCCCTCGTAACGGAATTACAGTCCGAGCTATCATGTGTGTAGGTGTCGGTGAAATCGTAGTTTACGGTTTTTCTTGACGGACTGCACTTTGAGAAACTGAATTTTGTTCACTGAAGTACCAGCGCCATGCATGGCGGTGGGCTTGCGTGGTGTGCTCCGGGTTGCTATGGCAGAAGCAGTACCTCGAGATGATTGGATCCGCCGGACGCCTACGCCGACACCGGATTTCCAGCGATACGAGCTCCTCTAGACCATATCATGCTAAAAAAAAAAACCCAGTAACCATTGTTGCCGGCCTCCCTACACATGCAGATTGGGTGAGAACGATGATAAAGAAAATCTGTTTTAAGTATTTCTACTTACGTTCTAGTGAAACCAATGCAGACTTAATTGCATGCTTCGAATGGTATGCTTTTTATTGCGATAAAAAAAAAACGGGAAATCGATAAATGAGGCATATTGATTTTTGTGTACCATGTGCTGCGAGATCTGTGCATTGTACGAACTGAAACGGCTTTTGAGGTTGTTGCCGCGCACCGAGTGATCATTTGTGGTTGTGCCACTGCAGCGGAGGCCAGATTGATTGATTGATTGTTGGGGTTTTACGTCCCAAAACCAGCTCTGATTATGAGACACTGTAGTGGTGGTCTCAGGAAATTTCGACCCCCTGGTGTTCTTTAACGTGAACTGACATCGCACAGTACACGGGCCCCAACATTTCGCCTCCACCGAAATGCAGCCGCCGCGGCCTGGATTCGATCCCGCGACCCTCGGATCAGCAGCCGAGTACCATAACCACTAGACTACCGTGGCGCGTCAGAGGCCAGCTCGATGTACGAGACGGTAGAGTTACTGTATATGTTACCTTTAGGTAGCATACAGTAACTCTACGAGACGGGAGCCTTCCCCGAGCCTGGACGTGTCAATATAGCAGGCGGCAGGAACATGTCATTTCTCCAACGCGTGTGACACGGCAAACCGCAGCCACAATCCCCGCGTCGCCTATGTGACACGTTGTGCTCTTGCGTGCCCGTAGTGCAAACACGCATAGCGACACCGGAGGCGCCTCGAGTACAACGCCCACCGTTCTCCCATCTCCCTCTCGAACGCGATGATCCGTAATGTGCGGCTGGCTATTATTTGCACACAAAGAGGGAATGATGCATTGTGTCGCCGCCGCTTGTCTGTCAAACATCCATAGCCAGTCGCGCGGTCGATGTCGCGAATAGACCATTTATTAAATAAAGCGTATCGTTCTACGAGAGTGACAGGGCGACAAATGTTTAACGAGCTTGATGAATGACATAGTTTGCGAAGTAAAGAAGAATGAGTGAGAAGTCCGTGTGGTTAGGTAGACACGGCTATTGTCTGGAATATAGTGCCCCCCCCCCCCCTTCTTTTTCCTTTCTATTTTTTTCTTTTTTGCAGCCCACAACGAATTACTACCACCGGCAAGGGTGTGCGGAAATAAAAGAGGAGAAATGAGACCTTGAAGAAATTCACTAAGCGGTATATACCACACCAGTGGCCAAGTTGTAGATCGTCCGGCTTCAATGCGGGACCCACGATTCCCAGTCCCGCCGAGAAACCACAGGATTCATAATGGGCTTGGGTAGACCCACCTGTCGTTCTGTGCCGTGGATATTCATCTTGACAATGGTATACCCTCTCATTTTCCCTATCTGCTATCATTGATGCGCGGGTGACAACTATGGTGATGGTGGTAGAAGTAGTACTAAGGCCATATACTCTTAAGGCTGCTACTCGGCTGGTACGTACTGAACTGCCGACCCGAAGGTCGCGGGTTAGAATCCCCCCAAAGCGGCTGCATTTCGATGGAGGCGAAATGTTGAGGCCCGTATACTGTGCGTTGTCAGCGCACGTTGAAAAACCCCAGGTGGTCTAAATTTCCGGAGTCCTCCAACGAGGCGTCTCTCACATTCACAGCTGGTGATTTTGGGGCGTAAAACCCTAGAAATCATCATACTCTTTTGTCAGCAGCACCTAAAGCCACAATTTGCTAAACGCACGGTTAACGCTTGTACGACCTCACGTGGTCGTGACGATGATGGACGCGATAAAAGAAAGGAAGCGCGTATGTCGTGTCAGTAAACCTTATCAAGAAAATCTACGGGTTTGTTGTATCTCATCTATTCTCATTGGGGCCCTTTTGCTAAACTTCGCAACGACAACGACAAGACACGTATCATCAAGAAGAATTTTTATTTCTTCGCTTTACATAAACCACTTGGGCTCGGCATAGGAAACCACGTGACCGACGGCCATATGCGTGGCTCGCAGCCTAGATACCACGTCTCCGTACTGGACACGTTTCTCACATGCCCGTGCGATTCAGTGAAACAAGTGCAAACGAGTAATTAACACTGCTGCTACGAACATAATGAGACACTCGGGTAACAATGCACAAAGACTTAAAGTGAAAATGACGAGAAAAGAAACACACACGTAAGGTACTAACTTTGAAAAAATTGAAACACACGTACTCTGCACAACACAAGCAAGGAATTCTTTCCGCATTTCAATATTGATCTTGCCTTTGATCAGAAGCAGGAAAATGCAGGAAGAAAAAAAAATAGATAAACGTTTCTTAACTGTGTACTCTGCTCCTACAAAGTAGAAAAGAAAGCAAGACAAGATTAAATTGAAATCGTTGATTACAAATCAAGCAGCTGTTATGCGCCTTCTGAAAAACTGGTAATTAACCGGATGCCCCCTTTGCCCAGCCCTGACAGGAGAGAGAACATGAAAATTGACCAGGCCCGCATCACACTTCCAAACTTAATCAACAAAATAGCTGCAACACTGAAAATAACCATGCAAAAACCAGTTTGCGTATGTAGCATATGTAGACCGCCAGCCGCAGCGAATCCCGTTATAGAGCACCAAGCAGATGTCTTCGACGAAAAGTCTTGCTATAACAAGTATTTCACCTCAATTGTATTTCCCACCACTTAGTATAGTTTATGGCTTGAGAGCAAGTTTGCAAGCATAATGATGTAGTTGGCGTACCTTATTACAAGTACTATAATACATTGTTTTGAGCTTGCGCAGCGCTTTGATGTTCATTCGTTAACGTGCAGGCGATATATTTTTCTTCTGTCAGTCTTCTTGTTTTATTGTGCGCTGTTACCTTGAAATATGAACCGATACCAACTCGCCCAAGTTGCCGCCTTACTACGATATATTGGTTGAAAGAATCGAAAGCGTGTTTACTCGAGAGCGTCCATCACTACCACCTGCATTTATTCTGAAATAAAATAAGTATTCCTGTCTTGTGCAAGCTATCTGAAGCTTACACTGTCACCGTCCTGCGGTTCCGCGCAGGCCTGTCTCTTTTATGTGCGCTTCCATAAGCTCAGAAAAAAGAAATATTCGTTTCACGCTGTTCGTATCATTTTGTCTCGTTCTGTGCATTTCAATTTTTACAGCACGTATGTTGTTCAATTCCAATTTACTTCTATTCAACAGCATTGCGTTGCCGATTCTGTTCCTGCATACCAGTCACTTTGTAACATCAACAGGATGACCACAGCAGTACCAAAATGAGATTACAGAAAAGAAACCAAGCCTGGAGGGCAGCCTCCGTAGCAGTGCAGCAAGTGGAGCTCGGTGTCACGCAATCGAAAACAATGAAATATGCACAGAAATGACAAAAGCACTGCGTTGTTTCAGCAATGCGTTGCAGAAACAAGAAAAAATGAAACGCAAAACTAGATAGACCACAGTGAGTATAGAGAACATGTCCCTCTCTTCGCCGAGAACATGCGTAACTATAATATGGCTTGGATATGTACACATTCTTGGTGCGATGAGACGTGTGCAAAATCTGCGTGTCACATCAGAGACGAAAAAAAAAAAAAGACGTCACAAAGTCAAGTGCAAAGCCCCGTAACAAGATATAAAGGACATCAAGAATAGCAGGGTAACACCATGCACTGACGTTCAGCACAATTGCGTTATCAGCGCCTTCCAAAGCACACACCCTCCATCACGCTAATAAATTATGAGAATATCGCAGCCACTGTAAAAAACAACTCTGGCGGTAAGAACAGGCTGATAACGATGAAACAGCCATACGTGGCAAAAACTGTCGTAAACATTCAAGGGTTGCACAACAGAACTCTTGCATTCCGTGAAAAAGAGACGCGGGCAATACAAAGCCCTCGACGTTTGCGTGAATGGCAACAGTTTTAGGGTGACCGAAGCACCTGATCGAATACAATAGCGAAGAAACATACATCGTCGTTAACACTCAGTGTCAACACACGGACGATAACAGTATGAAAAAGTTATATATAATAATAACAATGTCGTCGGGCGCCGCACGACGCACTCGTGTGCTGACTCGGAGCGGACAGCCTGCTTGATCGGAGTATATGAGGCAACCGTGCGTTGTGCAGACCCTGCATACAGTCATTCTGTAATGAGGAAAAAAAAAAAGAAAGACCCTTCCTAGTCCGTATTACTTTGTTCAGACAGTCCTACACGATGGTGCGCAGTATTCCACATCACCACGGCGGAAACGACACGGCGCATATACCCGAAGACACCGCCGTATAACCGTGATAATATGGGCCAAGGTTGGGGAAATGACCGACCGATGTAGGACCAATGTTAACCCAAGGTTGGGGAATGACGAACCGATGTAGGACCAGTGTTAAACCAAAATTTGAGTGGTTAGGTTTGTAACTCAACATGCGCCGTTCTTTCTGGTGACAGTGGGTGAGCGGCGCGAATATGATGCCCCGTTTACTGTGTATTGACCCGAAAATTACGCCATCTAGCAAATCGCTATAGGTATTACGTTGCGTCTGCGTTGTGTTCTTGGTGAGCCCAACATGCTTTCCGTTAGCTTACGTTGCATTCTTCTAAGGTATACAAAGTCTCCGACACACCACGACTTGCCAGAATGCGAAAGGAACAGAACGTGTTGGAATTTGAGCATTAACCCTTTTCTTTTCTTTTTGCGAGCTCGTTTACTGCGTATATAAACGCGACAGCGAAGCTAACATTGCAGATGAGTACTTTGTGAAAAAAGAAAAACTGGTAAGGCCTCCAGCGTAAAAATAGTGATCGCCAGAAGGAGCTGCTAACGACTTGCAGCTCATGAGTGCAACAACAATTTACAGTGAAGTGCTACATGTAACATCGTGAGGGTAACTGTAATACTGAAGCTTGAATTCGACCTTTATATTACTTAATAACGCGTGAAGACGATTTCACTCAGTCAACAGCCGCCTCCTCGACGTTACGTAGCTGTTATAGCAAACGAGTATAAATTACTGACAGCTCGACGCTTGGGAAAGATTAGAGCAAAAACACGCTGTAATCGTAAGTATATTGTATAGTGTAAATACATAGACAAATATGTGGCAGTAGTTTGGCATTAAAGCTGATGAATTTATCGCTCGTTTTATTTCACTGCTCTGCGAATGAAGATGGTGATAAGTTGTGTTGTAGAGTGCATAGTGAATGATGGACTGAAATAAACGCGCGCGCGCGAGACAAATACGCTGCCACGTAACGCATTTCAACGACAACTGTGAACGCACGCCATTATAGCAGCCCCAGATGTTCGATTAAACCTGTGCCTCTATCAATGTCTCGTACAGTGGTTTGAACATTGCAACGATGTCGATATATACTGTTCGCGACCATTCACTTCTCTCATGACAGTGGTTGGATGAGGTGTGTAGAGCCTGCATGCTGCAAGAGGCCTGAAAGACGTGTGATGCTTTCGGTACGTCGTAATGTTCCAATGGGATGGGCCCGAGCAAAGCTGAAAACTGAAAGACTTTCACAGAGGTTTTCTTCGTGGAATCGTCAGATGTGAGCGACAATACGTAAACGGAAAACGATCAAAGGCGGCTTCAGCTGAAAGACCATGCTTCAATCCGCCGGCAGTACCATTCCCAAAACATATGCATCTGTCCGAAAGGCTTTGCCACTTCGTTGAGTTTTCTCTAACGATTCTATCTTTCTTTCTTTTTTCGCTATCCTCCCTTCACTTGTAAGTTGATGCACTAACATAACAAACAATTCGGAAAGAATTAGCATCGAATAGGGGAGGGGGGGGGGGCGGGGAAGAATCGTGAGAGACTATGGTCCCGCACATAAACTTTCTCGTTTCTCCCGTCGTAAATGGAGTCCAAAAAAGCAAGTCCGCAGCCTACGAAACGTCACGTGACCGCTACGCTATCAGTGGTGTGTGTACGTGGCCTGTATCCGGGTTTAAATTCGTTCGCAATGCTAAATCTGGTAATGGCGACTTTCGTGACCAATCAGAGAGGCCGTAATAGCGCTGCGAGCCAATGGAACCTGTCAATATGGCGGGCTTAGACAGTGCTTTCGGCATACCGCCTACGCGTACACTCTCCCGGATGTTGCTGAAATACATGTAGTCTTGTATAAACTTATATAAAGTTTCCCACGAAAATTCCTTACGGATGTGTAGCGAGGCGCTGCTGTCTGCACAGGAGTTTGCCACGGCGGTTCAGACTGCGCGTCAACGATGCTTAGTACATGAGTTTGTCCGAACTTTGCTCTTTTTTTTTTTTTTTTTGGTATGAAACAGCTTCGTGACTTTGTTAGGTCGATCAGTCTTCAACAACACGTCGTGCTATAAGTGCAACAATTCGAAATTAATGATTGCTCACACGCGTACAGATTCGAAAAATTGCAGAGTTTAGGAATATAAACGGCAAGCATATTGGAAATTTAGAAATGCAAAACGCAATAAATAACGTTAGAGGAACGTTTGTAGAGATAAGCAGGGATACGGTACAAATTCAAGTACTATAACCATCGTTCCTATGGTACAAATGGACGAACGCAGCGCCAGGATTGCCTCGAGCAATACGAATCGATGATTCACTCCCCGTCTTCGTCCGCATCATGGACGGCAGCACGGGCACCGAACCCAGAGCTGGCGCCACTGGGAGGCTCGGACGGACCTCCGTGAAAGCCTTCGTTCACGTGGCTCACGGCGCTGTGTTCCTCAGCCGGCGTCCAGGTCGAAGACGTGGCGGCGGCGCCTTCAGAGTGGTGGTCCTGACCGTTGGACACGGGAGGCGGGGGGCCGTACGGCTTGGTAAGGCTCACGGGGGTCGCGTAGTCCGGCTCTTTCTCCGCCGTCAGCGGCATGCAGCTCAGGTCTTCGTGGTGGTCGGCACCGGGACTTCCGGGCACCTTGATGTCGGGCACGTCCAGGTCGTGGTTGTCCAGGCACTGCGTGGTCGAGCCCGAGCCACCGGGCCCGTCGTCGTCGCAGTCCTTGTAGTTGAGCACGGGGTAGAGGCGACCATGCTTGATGGTCGAGTTGGCGTTGATCATGCCGTAGTCCTTTGCGTCCGAACAGAAGCGCTTGAACGCCACGTAGAGGCCGATCAGCGTGATGCTGATGACGACGAACAGCACGATGCCCAAGATGATGCCGAAGATCATGGCGGCGGCTGGGCTTGGGACTTAGTGGTCAGCAGGAGGGAAAGCCTGCACCTGCAATAACAGAAAGCACAGTGTCATATAAAAATGTTCACAACGTTGTTCATATATGTTCAGAACACTGCGTCAAGAAGTTCTCGCATGGAAAAAGTGCAGTGCTTCTGCGCGGCTACGTGCAGTACAGACTTGCATTATTTTCAGTAAAAGTGCACATGTGCGAATTGAGAACTGGAAGCGTGCGAAACGACTGATGGAGCGATTTTCCAAACCAGCAAATTATTTGGCTACTAGGCACCCGTGTGGGGAGTGCTATAAAACAACAACAAAAAAAGCGATAGACAAGAGAGTTATAGGCACGAGAAAAGTAAGCAGCTCGGACCAACAATGCTATTTTGAAAGCCAGTGTGATCTCCTGATTCCTGCTATTGTAGTCATGCGCTGTGCCGCTATAAAAGACAGGACTAACAAATTTGAGTAATCCGTTACCATATTCAGCCTATGTACATATTCATCCCACACTCATGGGATGTCCCTCAGGAAGGCATTGTTCACACGTCCCCTAGCCGTCGTCTGAACCGACGAGTCCGCCACAATGCCCGCGTCGACGTGATCGTCTTCCGCCGTGAGGTCGCCCGCACCGGGAAGCACGACACCGTCGTCCACACTGTCGCCCCTCCAGAGCGGCCTCGTGTCCACTCGGGGCGCATGGTCCTTGAACAGCCCCACAGGCATCTGCAGCAGCTTCGGCCTCGACACCAGCACGCCGTCTCGGTCGTCGTGGTTCACGTCGTGCACCAAAAACGGGTCCGGTGTCTTGGTGATCTGGGAGGAGACGCCGCTGTCGGCTCCGGCTGACCTTTCCGGCCGGTCCCGACTGCGCACGAAGAACGGATTGCCCACATCTTCCTCTTCGTCTTCCTCCCGCACGCTGGGCATTGGAGGTGCCGGGACTTGAGGAGGAGGATGTTGTCCCGGAGGAGGTGGCTGTCCCGGAGGCGGCACGGGGCCGTGAACGTCGCACATGTGGATGTGGAAGACGCCCGGATCCTGCTTGCACGGCTCATTGCACTGAGGACAAGGGGGACACTGCTGGTTCCGGATCTTGTTCTGGAAATGGGCCCGCCGCTTGGCCCGCTTGGAGGCCGTTATGCAGACCGACACGCAGAGAACGATGATGACACCGACGGAGATGACGGCGAGGGCTCCGAGGAAGATGGCCATCCCCGGCCCGGCGTCACCCAGGAAGCCACTCTCGTTCCCGCCTTCGTCGGGACTCGGCGTCTTTTCTGTTGCTGTCGCCGACATGTTATAGGCGGTGCTGTTGGCAAGTGTGGCAGTAGTCTCTGCAGGGCTCGGTAGGGCCGTGGTCGCGTCCGTCCGCTCTGGCGGAACAGCTAACCGGTCACCACTCGTCAAGTTAGTTGCGGCCATGGTAGCTTTTCTGGCAGGGTGAGCAGGTTAGTGGGTTAGGTTGGCAGAGAGAAATGCAGGCAGAGTTAGATTTGTGGGAGCACCTGGAAAGACGGGGAGGAGAAAGAGAAAGGAAGAGAGAAGGAAATGGTAGCATCCGTATCAGAAAAGTGCTAAGAAGCATGCGAGAGAGAAATTAAAGAAGACGAAGATGAATTCACGAATGAACACGCGTCACACGAAAGCACTCGTCAGTTCTTGGCAGCTGTTTGACATAAGCAACGTTTCTGCCCGCAATAAACACACAAACACACTCAAACTTTATAGTCGCCTTTGCCAAGATCACATGCGCAACTTCATGCACATGCTCAAGTCTGACAAAGCATGTGCGTACTCTTCCGCGATTTTAAATTTCTGAACTGACAACTCGGAGAGCTTGGTCATTCGTTCCGGTGCTGGTGACTGCTACGGCACCCTCGTGGGTCTGTTATTTTTTTCTTTTCTTCTTTTCTTACACCGTGGAGGTGATAGAAGAGTTATGAACTGTGCAGTTTACAGAGCAGTCATCCAACATTAGGTGAAATCAATGTCAAAAAAGGATCCTGAAGTTCAATGAGTATAGCTATCGATGAGATTATAGAAGGGTTTTGCAAGACGTGCTCCGCGGAAAGGCGCATATAAAATATGGTGTAAGAGAAGATTTGTTCAAGGACTGAGCCGATAATTTGCGAGCTCGCGACACTCTATACAGAATGCATTAAGAGTTAAACTGTAACAATACGTAGAAAAAAGTGCCAAGCTAGCATTGCATTAGCACGTGAGAAGGGAAACGCAAAATATTTGTGAATTTAATTCCGAAAGGGGTGAGAAAAACAATCGACACCTATCAACAAAAAGAAAAAGGTGGCTTAGGGAAGTAGTACTATATGGTAAATCACAGCCGGTGGTGAATCTCGCCATCAAAAAATCTGCTAAGTACCGACAACTTTGTCTAGGACTTTAATGAGCTATTGAAACAAAACAACGCGCTCTATACTTAGTAGAGACACCAGCATTGTACAGTGCGCCCGGGGGAAAAAAAAAGGACGCCCATCATGCCAGTTTGTTAGCCTCCATACTGAAAATAAAGCAAAGGATGAATGTGAGGACGACAATCGTTTCCGTAATCTTCTCTCACCCGAGTATTTTTACTTGCTTCCAACACGTAATTCCCTACTAAATGGGGCAGTTCTTTCGATCATAACTCAATTTCAAGCTCCGGGCATGTTCGGGAACGTCTCTGCGGGGAGTTAATTTACTCATGCGTCGCCAGCGTAGGAGAGGACAAAAGTCGCCGTTACAGGTCACCTGCTAAAAAACTAATTGCCGACCTGCCTTGAAGAGAGGATGCTGACTGACGATGCCCTATCTCTCTCTTTTGCACTCACCCACACCAAACCATAAAATGTTCCTTCGTTGTTGTGCTCAGAAAGTGTTTACATAGTTTCACTGCCCGTAGGACAAGTGACACTGAACAGACCTGAACAGACCTCTTGCATTGTTCGTGACATGATCACTGCGTACGCGTGCAGTTTTGAATCACGAACCTACACGATGAGTTTCACAAATAGTGTACGTGCGATTGAAAAGCCCTGATTACGCGTACGCGTGCAGAATCAGCATTCCAACAGCTGTTAGAAAGGATAGGCGGCATCATCTTCTGACTTGTATCTATGGGCCAAACAGAAACAATACCATAACCTGCATGGTGTGTTCTTGTATAGAACACATCACATGTGTCTGAAGGACGTATTGATCATGTCCCTGTTTGTGAACCTATATGTCATGGTATGTACAGCATACGTATATCGTTCAAGTCCGTCAGCAAACCCGTTCTGTCTGCTCAACAAAGTGGACGCCCACAATTGCATGTTTTCTCATGCCGCGTGAGCAATTGCTCCCTGCTACAACAGCTGGGCGCTAGTGAACGAACTCGCGCAAAACTGCGCAACACACTTCGCTTCTTTTTCTTATACAGATTGAAAAATGTCAAGTTCGTATCTGTCCGTTCCTTTTGCCATTTTCCTTCTTTAACAGGTGTGCTTCACGGAGAAACGTACTGCATGCAGGAAAACCTTGGCGAGTGGACACATAAGTACGCCATACCAGTGCATAATAGAGGCCCTTTTTCGAAGGTTAAACCGAAACACTCTTGCGCCTTACGCTCGGTTCCGTTTAACTTCTTGTTTTATTTCCTTTCCTTCAGTGATAGACCTTGCGACAGCAGGCCGGCTGTGCTAATGCACACACACAGCGCTCCTGTACCGCGCAGGCCACTGCGCCTCACTGGAAGCAGCTCGCGCACATTGACAGCGTATGCACTGCTGGTAGTTCAGCGGGGTATAGCGGCGAAGAAGGGGGACACGGGGGGGAAAGGGGGTGCCGTCCACTCGTGCTCATGTCTCCATGAATAGCTACAGGAACAGCCCTGCCCATAGGGAGAGACAGCAAAAAATGCAACACCAAGGTCAGAGCCGCGAAAGTGGAGAGGGTTCAAACACCTCGCTCGACCCTCGCCTCACTACTCGCTTTCCCTTCCCTCTCTCAGCCTTCGCCTGACAACGAGCCAGAGCTCACCCAGCAACGCTGGGTTAGCAGGGAACGGCAATTAGTGATATTGGGGGATAAAAAGGGAACAGGCGCGGCACTCAGCGCGGCCATGCGTGTTTCCCATTCCGAAGAGACAGGCGCGCAGAGGCCGTGTCGAGGCTGCGGCTCACATAATGACCTCGAGAACGTCGCCGGCGAAACCAACTCGTGCGCGATGCAACGCTTCGTCAAGCAAGGAAGACCCGCCGCTAGCAGCTGCGCGATGGCGCGGCCACGGTTTCGATGCGTTCACATATTCGCACACCGCCCCTTTCACTTTCTCTCTCTCTCTCTCCTTCCCACTCTTCCATGTTCAATCAACTATTATTTCTCCTCTTCTTTTTCTCTCGCGCCGGTTTAATTTATTTGTTTCCTCGTTTACTTCACTTTTTTTTTTTTTTAACGCTTAGCTGCGTGAAAGTACACTCCGCGGTGTCGTCGTCGCGTCGCGGCGCGATTCCGCCGTGGAAATCGCGCTCGCCTAGTCGCTCAGTGTAAACGGGGTCGAGCATGCGTGGCGGCGACCCGCGGTCACACAGCGCTGACCACGCGCGCATGTAACCGACCGCGTTGTAGGAGGAGTTGCGGCCTTCGCCGACTGCCACGCACGGCCCCTATCTATCTCCTCTTTTCTCTCTCCCGCGCTGTTTAAAATTCGCGCCGTAATTCGCACCGACTCCGTGCCCGTGACCCAGCTTGCGCCGCCGCATGGCCGCGCTTTCGGCGACGGCACACGTCGTTATTTTGCCCGTGGTCTCGGCGTCCTTACACGAAATGCTCGCCTGCGTCATGAGAGACGACGGCACGGCGGAGCAAATTCGCTAACAGATAGGCATTAACCTCGCGTTGAGCCCGCATAAGCCCGTGGTGTGACTAATTCGCTGCATAATACAGTCACTGGGTCGTTCCGATCTTTCAAAATATATGCAGTTACCTGAATGCACCATTGATTATAAAACTAGCAGCGTAATTTTCATTCTGTAACTACTACTGAGTTAGACAAAAATAGGTTCCGGAATTACAATCTTTGTATAACACTCGAAGAAAGAAGCGTAACAGCGTCCTATGTTGCTCGTTGATAGCTTAACTGAAAGACGTGGCACAAAGAAGGGCAGAAGAGAGCAAAGAACAGTGCCGAGATGGCGCTTTATCACTTCTCTGCCCTCTTCTGCTTTATAGTTGCGCCACGTCGTTCAGTTAAGAGGGAGGGTATACAAGACAAAAAAAAAAAAAATGCGAGGAGAACGTCGCGACACCGCTTCAATAATATTACGAAGTAACCTTGACGTCTTCCGCGGTGTCGGCTCGGGTCTAGTTAATTTCTTTTTGGTTAAGTGTGACCACGGCGTGGTGTGACTTACTTTGTATTCTACGCAATCAAACGGAATCCGGAATTGGTAGCTTTCAAGAACCATTATACACAGGTCGCCACAACGACGCGTTCGACAATTAAAAATATAACATTCCGCAAACATTTAAATATGCAACGCCATATTGACTTATCGGTTTCATGCAGTTCCTTCGTGAAATAACAAGGGGGATGAGAAAAGGCGAAAGCGTAGACGTAATCCCTTCCCGCAGTGAAATGTAAATAAAGTTATTAAAAATTTCCTTTCTCAGCTTAAAACTGATTTAGTGATTCTAAAGAGTCCACGGGGTGTAAGGATGTTTAACACAATAGGATTATTGGGCCTCCTTCGCAGAATTTTTGTTCGTCGTTTGTTTTGCCTGTCTGCAAGCTGAAACACGTTAAACGTGCAAAAACGCTACGATGGCTGAGCGGCGAGCGTATATATGCGACTTATGTGCGTCCCCGTCTGAACGTCTATACAACCTCTGTTTGATGGATTTGTTCGCATCAGCAACCGCGCAGTAAAACAACAACGGTACCCGAGTATCATCAGGGAAAGAAAAAAATATAATAAACGCGCCACCCACGAGTACACCTTCTTTCACAAAAATTCACAGCATATCCACGGAGTGAATGATGATGAGTGGGCGAAGCTCGGGAGGTTCATCGTAGATCGTGCCGAGTTCCGGATTAATTTAGTTAACGCGCACGCTGCGAATCCTTATGGTTGAACTATGCACAAGTGAAATCTCCCACCGGCATTTCATTGCAAGTCAAGATCCAGTGCCTATATATATATATGGGTGGCCGGTGAACGGTTCTCCAACGCGAGCAGTCGGTATTTCTCAATCAAGAAACTCGCTAGGAGATGCTGCCTGCGCCAACGTTGTCTCTCGCGGGTGAGGGCGCGTTCTCCTTTGCGAGCTGGTAGAGCGTTCATCTAAGAAAGAGCGTTTCCATCAACGCGCGCCTTTCGCTCTCTCTCTCTCTCTTTCTCACAAGACAGCAGATGGAAGAGTGAGGGAGAGAGGCACGCGCCGAGGGCGAGCGCGTGCCTCCCGGGAGATACTGCCGGTTACGTATGACGCCTGACGCAGGACAAGCTTAGACTAAGAGGAGCTTCGTCCCTAAAAAAAAAATTGTTCCTGCGGTAAGTTCCTCTTCGCTGCGCACGTTTGGTATACGCCTCACCAATAAATGTTCAGCTGGCTACAGTTGTCGCGCCAGTTCTGTCGTCGGTGTCATGGATATGTGTACATATAGTATATACATCAAAGAGAGCATACATAGCAAAAAAAAAAAAAAAATATGAGCAGATACCACGCAGCGTGGGAGTCTATGTTCTGCGAAACGGTCAAAATGTGTCTTCTAATATTTTAATGTTTCGTTCAAAAAAAGAAACTTCGACGTGTAAAGCGTTACGAACTCTGCATGGATGGCGACGGGCTGGATGAATCACACTGAACTCGCGCTCCTCTAAATTACACTCGTTCTACGTATTTAGGCCGTGCCACCCGCGCTAGAGGTAATCGTTCCCGTCCGTAATACATCGCAACGGAAGAAGAAAGAAAGCTAAGAACCTAAGAACCAACAATCTTGCATCTCACGACTCTAGGAAGTCGCTCCGTCGAGCGGCTGTGGAGAAGTCATGCTGCGTTGGAAAACACAAGTACGTATGTGTACACGCCCAAAGTATCTTCCCGAGAACTCACACGAACAAAGAAAAAAAATACATTCCCTCTTTTCGAACGAATCGCGTCGTGCGGCAGCGTTGACGCACGCGTAAACAACGCACGCGTTCTCCGTTGAACGACGCCCTGCTAGCCCCGAAGGCGTCGACGTCCTCCAACAACAGCTTCGAAATGGCGCCTTCGGCCCCTCGCTTGAACGAGACGGCGACCGCGGTCTTCTCTGAGACCCGTGGGTGACAAGAGGCGACAACGATGATATAGGACCATCTCCTCGAAGCCCTTTGCCGAGATTGTGTGCGCGCGTCGCAGGGTCAAGGCGAAAGCGACCCTTGTCAACGCGTACGCGTTGCATGCGACCGCCGCCGCGAAGCGCGCACTTCACGGACCCTGCGTGCCTGCGTGCCATTGCCAGACCGCGACGGCAAGTGCGAGCAGCGCCCCCCATCTCGGCGACGGGGTTCGTCGACAACCCTCTCTCGGTCAACAGTCTGTGTCTGTGCATTTCCCTTCTGTATGCACTGGTGCGGCAGGGCAACGTCCGTTGTTCTCTCCACGCCAAACAAGTTCTGCAGGCCCGCTGGCCGAATGTATTCTCTCTCCACATTTGTATACTATAGTTTCTTTATTCTAGATATCGGGCACACCCCGTATGTATCGCTAGCGCAGACCCCTTTCGTGATATCTTCCTGGGCTCACAACATCGTTTTATAATAAAGCTGGTCGTGTTTGTTCATAATGGTTATGCGCTGCACGCCACTCGACTGGTTATGCGCAGAGGTGGCGCTCTTGGGCAATGTTTGGCCGTGCCGTTTCGTGACTACCGTAGGGCTAGAATTTCTTTGAGTTCTTCAATTTGTTGGCGGTCACCGCTCGACACGCTCCAAGTAATCGTCAGTTGGCCTCGTTTTTCTTCTTCTTCAACTTCTGAATAAAATAACAAGTTTGACGTGCTAAGGCAGGTGCGGGTCACTGTTGCGCTTACGGCAATGCGCACCTCTGCGCGGAGGTTACTCCCCAGAAGGGGTGGCAACGAGCTGTCAGCAACTTGTGCGCCTCCACACTACGTTAATATCAGGCTAATGCAATGTAGTCCGCCGCGGTGGTGTAGTGGTTACGGTGCTCGGCTGCCACCCAAAAAACGTGCGTTCGATCCCGGCCGCGGGGGTCGCATTTTCGATGGAGGCGAAAATGCCAGAGGCCCGTGTACTGTGCGTTGTCAGTGCACGTTAAAGAACCCCAGGTGGTCTAAATTTCCGGAGCCCTCCACTACGGCCTTTCTCTCCTCTCTATCCCTTTCACTCCCGTTCCCCCACCCCCACGGACGCTTAGCCGTGCTCCCTACACGGGCTGCAGAAATTAGCGTCCTTTCCTAACCAAACCACAATCATCATCATCATCATGCAATGTAGGCTATAATATGGCTGACGCTGACTAATTTGACGATTGCTATCCGCTGTCGTAACCGTTACATCAACTTCGATCAGTGCCAACTCAATGATAATGTCTTGTGCACATAATTTTACATAACAACCTGGGCTCGTTGTGCCCATTGGTTTATCTAGAATTTCAATATGAAGGAGTGTGGGGGGCTGCATTGAGTGTATGTGTGTATAAATCATCTATGATGTCAATGGATTACGTGGAAATTAAGTGATGAGTGGAAGCCACTTTATTGTTCCAATTAATTGTCCCCTGAAACCTCTCTTGCACAACGCCTAGATAGGAGCAGGCTGTACTGCACTGTATAACGCAACAGATGTTGCTGAACCGCCTTTAGGGAGCAGTAGACGACAAAAACGCAGCAAAAATAAAAGACCCCCCCTCCCGCCGTCTGTTCACGCCTCAAGGTCTACTTCCCACTTCCGTCCCCTGCGGATGCGCACGCGGATAAAAGCCGCCGACTTCCGGACTCGTATAAGACGGGACGACGGGCTTCCATTCAGGAACCCCCGAGTGCGCTTTGTATCCAAAACATGTTGCAGACCGCGGAGAGTCCGTTGAAAGAGAGAGGGAGAGAGTCCGCGATACGGAACGAGAGCTTCGAGTCGTCGACTACAAGAGGTGTAAACATCGCGAGGCGCAACTTACATGGAAATAAAGAAAAACGGATGGTGACTGAGCAGCAAGTTCATCTTCCGAAATGTGCTTTAAGGTTGTTAGGAGACGGTCCTTCGATGAAGACCTGCGACGTCAACGACGCGACCGGAAGCTTAGAGGGAGCAAACATGGTTATGCCAAGTCGTGAAGCTGCCGCAGTTGAAGACGCATCCGCAATCTGAAGAACTGCGCCCGCATTCGTGGGCTTTCTCTAAAATGGAAGACAACGCACGCGGTCGTCCCATCCGACCACTCTTGGCACGGTGGTCAGATGCATGTATACGCGAATGGCCCACGTTTGACCTTGGTTCGAGCGGGCTCTCTGCGGCGCATCGCTGCTATTTAAAAGAACAAAAACAACTATATCGTTAACAATGAGCCTACACGCGTTATCGGAGTGCATGCGCAGTGCGACAGACCGCTGCCGTATATGCCACGTCCTTTGTCTGTTGTCAACTCGGTCGTGCGACTTGAGTCGTCAGCGCGCAGACATGCCATTAAAAAAAAAAAAAAAAGAAAAAGGCCGCCGCTATACAGGTTCAAATGCGCACCACGGCACGCAAGCGTTCTGCTCGCCCTTATATAGGCCCACATGCAGAGCATTGTGGCGGCATAGCATTGCGAGGACTATTGTCTTCGGAAGACAATGGCCCTGGGAAAACTCGTGGGACGAACCCGCGCAGACGAAACCGACGCCCTTTGCGCACCGCCGGCCGCAAAGCCCAGCTTAACCCGAACACCAGGTTTTTTTTTTGTTTTTTTTTATGTGCACAGCTGAAAGTCACATGGCCCTGCAGCAGGCGTGCCATAACCTCAGCTTGCAATGCCGTCACACTAGGCGCCCTCCTGCGGTACACTGTTACGTCCAGCAGCCGAGGAATCACGACACGTGGGAACATGACGTGAGCGTCTTTTGCTGGAAAACGGTCACCTCGCCGTCACACACACACACACACACACACACACACACACACACACACACAGAGAGAGAGAGAGAGAGAGAGAGAGAGAGGAATCGAAACTTCAGCGAACACTTTGATAGAGCTCCGCGAACGACAACGACACAAGTGAAGAAAGCACCCAAGACAGCGCTGAACTCGTAACTGACTTGATTCGAAATCACCCAGATGCTTAAAACACGACGTACACACCACGTGTCCCCAATAGATGACGTCATTTACAGACAACTTACGAACAGCAAGAAAGGGCGATCAAACGTGATACGTTCTTCTACTATATCATGAAGCCATTGTTTTTTGCATCGAAGCTATATTGTGTTGTTCCAGCTCTACACTTGAAACCAAGTTGCAAATTGCCTGGTATGCAGTACAACAATAGTCGGCTCACATATTCATAGGGGTTCATAGGGTTGATTACGTATAGCTAAATATAACAACGCATTCGACGCTACGACTGATAATATACAGACGGGCTATTTTGGCATGGTATAGATATCGTTACCGATAGATATCGATCGTTACCGGTGTAACACTGCCTTGGCAGATGCGCAACATCTCGGGCCCTCGCCATCCGTGGTGCCCCGCCACGGTGGTCTAGTGGCTATGGTACTCGGCTGCTGATCCGAGGGTCGCGGGGTCGAATCCCGGCTGCGGCGGCTGCATTTCGATGGAGGCGAAATGTTGAGGCCCGTGTGCTGTGCGATGTCAGTGCACGTTAAAGAACCCCAGGTGGTCGAAATTTCCGGAGACCTCCACTACGGCGTCTCTCATAATCAGAGCCATGGTTTTGGGACGTTAAACCCCACATAACAACAACAACAACCATCCGTGGTGTAAGAGCACCCAATGCAACTGCCACAGCGCTATAGCTTCGAACGCAATTTGCATTCAGGCCGGCAGCTGCAGCTCGGAAGGTATAGCAATGTAACTCAACGCTACGACACGCCTTACCAGACCGGTTTAGCAATGCATATACCGTCGCGCGATTACTGCGCTAGTTGTACAACCCACATGTACAACAAGCAGCTGCTGCATCCAATCCCTTTGCGGCAAGTGTCACAGCATCCAGCCATCACCCGCCATGCACACATAACGACGTGCTGCCAGCGCACCTCTTAAAACCTCGCACGCACTTTATGGAAGTGCTCTTCCCTTCGTCCTTCTCTGGTATTCAAACCCAGAGCGCGTTAAGGGTTGTTGTTGTTATGTGGGGTTTAATGTCCCAAAACCAGCTCTGATTATGAGAGACGCCGCAGTGGAGGGCTCCGGAAATTTCGACCACCTGGGTTTTTTAACGTGCACTGACATCGCACAGCACACGGGCCTCAACATTTGCGTTAAGGGTCCACGTGTGGCCGAAACTGCTGGAGCCCTCCCCTACGGCGTGCTTCATAATCATATCGTGTTTTTCCCACGTAATACCTCCGCAGTAATTATTATCCAAACCAGTGCTTGTGTTTATATCCCTCGCAAATTACTGGGCGGACGACTCAAACGACAAGCGAATCGAATCATGAAACAATGGCACTTTTAGATAACGCACGATCATCTTTGACAGCGAAAGAGACGCCTGCGGGAGGCCACGGTGAAGCGCAAACAACGCCAGTGATAGCGCTGGGCTTGGAAACCCCATATTTGCTTGACAGTCTCCACTAATATGCTGGCTATTAAAACGCTTCGTAACCTGCGCTTTGCCAGGGCGCCGTTGCTGGGTATACGCACATGAAAGGCTGCAGGCACAGATTGCTCCTGCCTTTCATGTTGTGCAACGCCCTACAGTCAAAAATAAAATTTGCGGTTTTTACGTGCCGAAACCATGATATGATCACGAGGTATACGCTAAAAGAAAAAAAATAAAAAGGCGGGGGGAAGGTCCGGATTATTTTCACTGCATGCGGTTTTTGAACGTGCACCCGAATCGAAACACATGCATGGATGCATTCTCGCATTTGGCCCTTACCGAACACCCGCGTGAGCGCACATGGCGGTGACAGTAACGTACAAAGGCAAGCAGCTGCGGAAGGGGCACGCAGATTTCGCGCTTGCTTGACGCTCAATGCTGTCATCGATGGAAGGCATGTCGTATACATCGCCTCACCTGATGGATATGGATCGTCCATGCGTGTTGCGTAAATCAGGACAGCAGCATGCAGGCAACACCTCTCGATGACTACGCACAAGGAAACAAATTCCAAACTGCGGATGCGCCAGGGTCAAAAATCGAACGCGGTGCCCATTTCATGTAAACAGGTGCCACTGACGTGAATGAAGTGGGTATCCGAATGCATTGTCGCATTTCTTCGGGCGTTCACAGCTCGACTGATGGTCGCGCGGACACCGAACGCCCATGGCGCGCACCTGCGTGTGATGTGCAGTGTTCGTTGTATGAATCGCGCAAATTTAGGCATAAGTAGCGCACGCACTTCCGTTTCCGCCGACTACACCGTACATGTCACATAGGCGTGGTGTCGTCTCGTACGCTTACACGTGGTGTTGGCTCGTACGCTTGTCACCGGCCACCGGCATTCCAGCCCTGTATTTCACCGCCTCGCTTTTAAGTGACTCCTCATTTGCATCGGAGCCCCTTCGTATATACTGCGCAATGTATGTAGACGCGGAACGCAAGATGGTCGTGATCTGAAACTCGTTCTCGCGCGTTCTTCGAAAAGAAAAGAAAGAAAGAAATCCACCCAACGCTCTCAAGGCCACCGTGCCACCTCCTCGTCCCTGACATCGGTACAGCGGCTGCAATGCGTGCCGCGCATGCGTATATACTTATTCGATTACAACTTTATATGCACACCCACTCCGGATGGAGCGACACAAAAGTGGGACACTAAAGAGAGTGGCGTACATCCGCGTGATATATAGCATACTTATCGTGTATACAACCGCCCGTGCACTTATTTCCAGTGTGCGATGGAAACCTCTATGTTGTGCTTTGGAGCGCTTCTCGGGGTCTTCCTCATTTAAAATTGCAGTTCCTAAAACAACACAGTGTTCATTGTATTGCATACACCTGTATCGGGGCTATACTATTACGAACTGCCCCGAAATACAGCGTTTTGTCGAACCTTTCAACTCTGAAAACGTCGGTCACTGAACGCAGCCTATGCGTATACGTGCAACGGCGTCACACGAGCAGTTTCGTTTTGTTTTTGCCAGCTGACCAGCGGATGTATGGACGAGCGCTCCCCTCCGTTATCGCGTCGCGCTAAGCAGGAAGCCGTGGTGTACACACACGGCGCCGACGCATCCGCAGCTGCGCAGCACTCGCCGTTCGTCATAGGTATGCATAAACTATGAGTAATGATTACATAAAGCCGAAGCAAATGATGCTTATATCATCTATCCTTACCGTCGCGCTGACAGTGGAGCGGAAGTTAGGGCAGGAGATTGCTAACGCGTAAGCTCCCGACGATAAAGGATGTCCGAGTTGAATATCCTTCTCAATATGAGGAGGAGGAGGAGGATGGGGAGGAGAGAAATATAGACGCAGAAGCTTGGTCACTGCGAGCACCGGATCGCTTTAACGCTTCGCATCAAGATAAAAAGGAGCAAGTGTAAGAGTTACGAATAATTTTTAATTTTATCATACGGCTAAAAGACCTGTTTTGTAACGAAGAAACCAGCGTATTACAGGCAACTCGCATACATGCTGAACCAGGGAGGTGACACAGTAAGTTTCGGGAAACCCCCTCCGGCCACTGGGGTTTGACGTTTCACACATTTAAAACAATCTTATCAGGTCGCGACAGGCCATAGGGACGCGCGCGGGTCTGATTTGGCCTATAAAGATTCATTGAAAACGAAAAAGAAAGAAAGAAACAAAGAAAGAAAGAAAGAAAGAAGGAAAGAAAGAAAGCGATTTATCAAGATCACCAATGGTTTCTTCACAAGGCTCTATGGGCGTATCGTGTTGTGGCACCCGCTTTACGTGGTTGGGCATGTATAGTCCACGGTGGTTACCAAACTTGATTCGACTGCCGTATTTACTGGATATAATTATCATCATCAACTATAGTTGAATAACGCTGGCGTGATGGTATAGGGCATGATGCCTAATTTTGACTGGCGTTGGCTAACTTGTCAACTATGCTGCCCCCTAATATTGGACATTTGGTATTATAACAGAAACATTGTCTCCACTGGACCTCAGTTCCCTGAGTCTCCGAGACAGTTTTTCTAAGCGAACTCTTTCAAATTCTAGTCTTTTAAATTCTAGTCATGCGCATACATATACGTAACAGTCTGTACTGACTTCACGCGTGTTCGATTCCACAGCGCGCCAGAGAAGAAGACATGCGTAGCAAAGAATTTCAGCGGTTAAGGCGGCTCCTCTAATCCGACTCCCCGCGCTTTAGTCATCCGTGTGGCCCGATTAACGCGACTATACAACGGTTACGGTTAGTCAAAACGCAAAGTATGTAAACAGGTGCACGGAAAAGACAAAACGCTCGCCTCATTGGACGAAACGTGCTGGTCTGACGCTGGCCCTCGGCTGCTTTCCGGCGTTACGCGAGCTCGACCGCCTCTTGCTGCGTGCACATGGCGAATGCACGCGCAGAAAAAACGACGCCGACTTTCCACGCTCGCGGCGAGATGCTTAGCGCGCGAGACGGTTTTGTTCCTGAGAACGCGGTCACTTCGACGAGCTCCGGTGCGTGAGAACGCTGCGGAATGCATGCACACGGGAGTGCTGCTGCTTACACGATACGTGCGACTGGAGTTTGTTGTGTACTAACACCTACCTATGAAAAAGAAGTTCTCCGTAGAATAAGGATGGGCTGGAACGCATTCGGAAGGCATTACGAAATCATGATTGGAAACTTGCCGCTGTCACTAAAGCGAAAAGTATTCAATCACTGCATTCTCCCAGTACTAACGTACGGTGCAGAAACGTGGAGCATAACGACAAAAACTAGAGATGAAACTAAGGAGCACGCAGCGTGCAATGGAAAGAAAAATGATAGGTGTAACGATGAGAGATAAAAAACGAGCGGAATGGATCGGAATGGATGGAGCGGAATGGATTTTTCTTTTCTTTCTTTCTTTCTTTCTTTCTTTCTTTCTTTCTTTCTTTCTTTCTTTCTTTCTTTCTTTCTTTCTTTCTTTCTTTCTTTCTTTCTTCCGCAACTGCGCCCGCGTGGCGTGGAATCCGCAAGGCTTTGCAGAGCAGTACGCTTGCCACGTTTGCATCCAGTGGCCATTATAGGTACTGCGAGCTACCGCGGCGGGTAACGAAGCCACCACGTACGGCAACTCGCTGACGATTATAGCAGGTTTGAAATGTATAAATAAAAAATTGGCAGATCCCACGTGCAGTGGGAACCAAGGAAATGCGAAGCACGCATAAGGAACGTAAAATGGACTTGCATTGTTGTCTCGCTATACCGTGTTTGGTACATATGAAGTTAACGAAACGGCCGCAAGAGCACCAGGAGAGTGGCATGTAAACCATGCCGCACATACACGCATGCCATGGTTCTAACGTTATGACTTGTCATTTACGTTCGTCATGCAGTCGTGTTGTGCCATAGCAATTTTGGTATACATCCCTTTAAGGAAACGAGTGGCATGTAGATCATGTCGCTAATGACATGCATGTCACGATTCTCATGTAATGACCTGCCATTTATGATCGTCATGCAGTCATGTTGTGCCAAACCAATTTTCGTATAGGCTCCGTGCAGTCGAGTTTTCCATGTGCGACATCAGCGCCAGAATGCACTGCCTGGTGAAGAGAAGAAGCAAAATTGGGCAGACTGTGACAGGGAAATAAGCGAACGCGATGCGCGTCTCCAACTCTATAGCAGCAGCGACCACCCGTCCCACCTTGTTTCGTTTTATTTCCTTTGAGACGCGCGCTCCAAACCTGCGGCAAACTGTTCCAAAGGGCGACGCCGCGAGCGTTCGTGTGGTTCGCAGCACGCCCGGAAAGCAGCGAAGAAACGCGCGCGTCGCTGTCGCCTCGGTTTCCACCGTGCGCGCGCGTCTCATACGTGCGACCCACGCGGCCAATGTAGCGATACTGAGCCGTCCGACGAGAGCTACGTAGCGCGCTCTTGTCTGTAGACGGAGCCCATACATCCCATTAACGAAACGGCAGTATAGCGCCAGGACCATGGCATGCAAATCATGTCGGTCATGACACGCGTGTCATGATTGTAATGTTATCACCTGCCATTTACGTTCTTCATGCCGTCGTGTTGTGCCATAGCAATTTTGGTACACGTTCCATTAACGAAACGCCTGGCATGTAAATCATGCCGCCCATGACATGCATGTTATGCTTTTCATGTTATGACCTGTCATTTATCTTCGTCATGCAGTCATATTGTTGCCTACCAATTTTCCTACACATCCCAGTAGCGAAACGGCCAAGAGAGCACCAAGTCCGTGGCATGTAGATCATGTCGCTCATGGCATGCATGTCATGATTTTCATGTTATGAGCTGTCATTTACATTCGTGATGCAGTCATCTTGTGGCATGCCAATTTTGGTATACATCCCGTTAACGAAACGCGTGGCATGTAAGTCATGTCGACCATGACATGCATATCATGATTTTCATGTTGTGACCTGTCAGTCATGTTCGCCATGCAGTCATGTTGTGGCATACCAATTTTCGTATACATCCCATTAACGAAACAGCCAGGAGAGCACCAAGACCGTCGCATGTAAATCATGTCACCCATGACATGCATGTCATGACTTTCGTGTTATGACCTGTCACTTATGTTTGTGATGCAGTCATGTTGTGGCATGCCAATTTGCGTATACGTCCGATTAACGAAACGCGTTGCATGCAAATCATGTCACTCGATCATGACATGTCATGATTTTCATGTTATGACCTGTCATTTATGTTCGCCATGCAGTCATATTTTGGCATACCAATTTTTGTATACATCCCATTAACGAAACGACCAGGAGAGCACCAAGACTGTGACATGCAAATCATGCCGCTCATGACACGCATGTCATGAGTTTTATGTTATGACCTGCCATTTATGTTCGTCAGGCAGTCATGTTGTGCCATACAATTTTCGCTTACATCCCATTAGCGAAACGGCCAGGAGAGCACCAAGACCGTGGCATGTAAATCATGCCGCTCATGACATGCATATCATGATTTTCATGTTATGACCTGTCACTTATGTTCGTCATGTAGTCGTGATGTGGCATACCAACTTTCGTAAACATCCGATTAGCGAAACGGCCAGGAGAGCACAAAATCGTAGGCGGCTAGATAGATAGATAGATAGATAGATAGATAGATAGATAGATAGATAGATAGATAGATAGATAGATAGATAGATAGATAGATACGCTCAAACTCGCCGAAGTTCGCTAAGAAATGCTTCGCATTTAAAAAAATTACAGCTTATCCACGGAGTGAACGATGATGAGTGGGCGAAGCTCGGGAGGTTCATCCTAGATCGTGCCGAGTTCCGGATTAATTTAGTTAACGCGCACGCTACGAATCCTCATGGTTCAACTATGCACAAGTGAAATCTCCCACCGGCACTTCATTGCAAGATCCAGTGCATATATATATATATATATATATATATATATATATATATATATATATATATATATATATATATATATATAGGTATGCCGGTGAACGCTTCTCCAACGAGAGCAGTCGGTATTTCTCAATCAAGAAACTCGCTAGGAGACGCTGCCTGCGCCAACGTTGTCTCTCGCGGGTGAGGGCGCGTTCTCCTTCTTTGCGAGCTGGTACAGCGTTCCTCTAAGAAAGAGCGTTTCCATAGCCAACGCGCGCCTTTTGCTCTCTCTCTGTCTCTCTCTCTCTCTCACTCGCAAGACAGCAGAGGCACGCGCCGGGAGGCACGCGCCGAGGGAGAGCGCGTGCCGGGAGGCACGCGGGTTACGCCTGACGCGTGACAAGGTTAGACTAAGAGGAGCTTCGCCCCTAAAATTACACCATCTCCCGCTAAAGGGGACTATGAGGCGATGCGAAGCAGCACGGGGGGTGTACACCGCGTTTGCATCGGTTTGACTAGGTGTCGCGTTTGCATCGGTTTGACGCTAGCAGACGCTGCCTGCGTCAGCGTTGTCTCTCGCGGGCGAGGGCGCGTTCTCGTTCCTTGCGAGCTGGCAAAGCGTTCATCGAAGAAAGAGCGTTTCCATAGTCAACGCGCGCCGTTCGGAAAGGAGGAATGCCGACAGATGAGACAAGGAGAGGAGGGCAATGCGCATGCGCAGTGCGGGTGTGGACGCCGCACGGCGGATGGATGGAGGGAGGGGGGGAGAGAGTGACATAACCCCCCCGACCATAAGTGGTTACGGTACTCGGCTGCCACCCGAAATACGCGGGTTCGATCCCGGCCGCGGCGGTCGCATTTTCGATGGAGGCGAAAGTGCCAGAGGCCCGTGTACTGTGCGTTGTCAGTGCACGTTAAAGAACCCCAGGTGGTCTAAATTTCCGGAGCCCTCCACTACGGCCTTTCTCTCCTCTCTATCTCTTTCATTCCCTTTCCCCCCACCCCCACGGACGCTTAGCCGTGCTCCCTACATGGGCTGCAGAAATTAGCGTTCTTTCTTAACCTAACCACAATCATCATCATCATCACACCCAAAAAACGCGGGTTCGATCCCGGCCGCGGCGGTCGCATTTTCGATGGAGGCGAAAATGCCAGAAGCCCGTGTACTGTGCGTTGTCAGTGCACGTTAAGGAACCCCAGATTTCCCTAAATTTCCGGAGCCCTCCACTACGGCCTTTCTCTCCTCTCTGTCTCTTTCCCTCCCTTTCCCCTACCCCCCACGCGGACGCTTAGCCGTGCTCCCTTCATGGGCTGCAGAAAGTAGCGTCCTTTCCTTAAAAAAAAAAAAAAAAAAAAAAAAACCGAACCACGAATTTCCGCGCCTTCATGTCCCGAAGCCACGATTTCATTATAAGAGACGCCGTGTGGAGGGCTACAGAAATTGTGACCAAGTGGGCTTATTTACCGCCCACTGCTTATTTATTTATTTATTTATTTATTTATTTATTTATTTATTTATTTATTCAGTTTCAGACATTAAAATACAAAACTGTCTTGTATGGGAAGGCTAAAAAGCAAAACGATGTCTGCCTGATTAAGACTATGTTACTCGTACATTTATTTCTCTTCGGTGATGTGTACTGTGTACACAGCAAAAATATTCGGTCACACATAAACGCTTATACATAGCAGTACCATATCACACACACACACACACACACACACACATAAGTATTATCACAAATATATAAAAAATAGGTTATGCGTCCTTATACGACATGTAAGAAAAGAAAATTGAAGGAAACTATGTATGTTTAGAAACACAATAAGAAACTCTCTTAAGAAAAAAAAATATATACAATGCACACAACAATGCATATAACGTTTAATGGACACTGTCTGCGTCAGAGATGGAACGGTAATATGATTATCATAACTTTTTGAAAGTGGCGAAATGTTGAGGCCCGTGTGCTGTTGCGATGTCAGTGCACGTTAAAGAACCCCATGTGGCCGAAATTTCCGGAGACCTCCACTACGGCGTCTCTCATAATCAGAGCTTTGTTTTGGGACGTTAAACCCCAGAAATCAACCAGCTTTCTGAAAGTGTTCAATTATCGGAAGTTTTGCACGCTACATGGTCCTCGGCATTTCGCCACCGTCGACATGCGGCCGACGCTTTCGGGATTCGATCCCGTCACCTTCAGGGCGGCAGTAGAGCGCAAATGTCGGCTGTCGAGCGCAGTTACTCCTCTCGGAATAGATGGAACGAGACATAGCCCTTGTTACAATGCGCGCATAACCACGCGTGTATGGATTATTTGTTGTTTTATTTTTTCTTTCTTTGGTACGCGTGGCTCATGCACCCATATCTAATGCAGTGTGCAACTACCGCCATTTAATTCATTTTCATTAATCGCCTCGATGCTTAAGTGACATTTAGCAGCGAAGCTGCTTAAGCTAATCATAATGACTCTGTCGTGCCAGTTCTAACAGCGAAGATGTTTAAGGTGGCCGTAATTTGTCAGGCATCATGCAATACAGCGTGTAGTGCGCTACGTGATTTGGGAAAGAACATGTCACTTGACGTTTCGTTACGTGATGCTGGCGTGACATTTCGTTACGTGACTTTGGCGGGGACATGTAATTGCGTTACGTCATTTGATCGAGAACATGACGTGACGTTTCGTTACGTGATTTCGGCGGAAACATGTCGCGTGAGATTTCGTTACGTGGTTTTGGATGATCATGCGACATGTTCCCGTCAAAATCACGTAACAAATGTCACGTGACATGTTTCCGCCAAAGTCACTCAACGCAATGTCACCCGACATCTTCCCGCCAAAATCACGTAACGAAACGTCTCATGTTCTTGACCGAATCACGCAACGCAATGCCATGTGACATGTTCCCTCCAATAATCACGTAACGAAATGTCACGTGACATATTCTTGCCCAGATCACGTAACGCAATGTCGCGTGGTGTTGCATGATTCCTGACAAATTACGGCTGCTTTAAACAGCTTTGCTGTTAAAAGTGGCACGACAGAGCTTGTAGCATTCGCTTAAGCAGCTTCGCTGCTAAAAGTCACTTAATCATCAAGGTAATCAATAAAAATGGTTTAAATAGCGCTGGTTCTACAAGTTTCTTCATTGTTATGCCTTTGTGCTGTCCATTCCTCCTCTCTAGCACCCGCGTTTTGCACGCATTTTCTAATGAACCCTTAACAACTCGCTCTGCTTTCTGTACTTTTAATTCACTTGACATATTAGCCACATAGTCGATCTCCCGTTTCATTTTCACGAAAGATCACTATTGCACTTATCGTAGATAAACGAAGACTGTGAAACCGATTATATGCGTCATCCGTAAAACACATTTACGAAGCTTCGCAGCGACTGCACTCATCGCGAAGTCCACGACTGACACACGTTCATTGTGGTTTGTGTAGACGGATTATCTATAACCAGTCCGTTATGTTTTCTGTGACGACGTCGGGGAAACCATGACGTGACTTGTGTTATGTATATGCATTGTAATAAGGCACAGGGGGGCGGGGGATCATATTAGATCAATCAAATTGATCTCATCTGTTCTGCAGTCTCCAAATCGCCCCGCCACGGTGGTCTAGTGGCTACTCTGCTGCTGATCCGAAGGTCGTGGGATCGAATCCCGGCCGCGGCGGCTACATTTCGATGGAGGCGAAATGTTGAGGTTCGTGTACTGTGCGACGTCAGAGCACGTTATAGAGAACCCCAGGTAGTCAAAATTTCCGGAGCCCTGCACTAAGGCGTCTCCCATAATCAAATCCTGGTTTTGGGACGTAAAACCCCATAAATCAATCAATCTCCAAGTTGTAATACAGCGCGCACAGACGCATGGTCTAGAAGACCCATATATAATAGGCGATCGCGTCAGGCACGCCCTTATACCTATAACAGCAGCTCTCCGTGCATGCCTGCTGGCGGCAAAGGGGTTTGCGAACGAGCGGCCGTCAAGTCGTCGACCTCCTTTTCCGCGAACGATGGCCGCGGCGGCCAAGTCGGGGCATGAAGCGTATACAAACAAAGATAAAAGGCAAAGTGGGGGAGCCGATAGGACCGACCCACCATCTTTCTTCCACATGCACCGACAATTCTGCGAGGCCGCTTTGGCCGACACCCTGCTCGGTGGACGACCGGAGCAAGGCGTACACCGATTCACCGAATGACGTGTACGCTGCGAGGTACACCCGCGCTTTTTTAAGGATTCCTCGTATGCAATGTTACACGCAAATCAGGATGTCACACGCGAGCAAGTTATGATGAGTAAGCAGCTGCAGAATTGGCCGATGACTAATGCCGAGCGTTCTTTCTGTAGCACGTACACAGACATGGTTATAGGCTGATTTTCTCAGATCTGGGAGGCGAAAGGCAGGTTGGCAGCGTGTTTACACGGAAAGACATTGGTAGACACGCCAATCGAGGCTTATCTGGTAATGTGAGCATTGGATATGCTTGAATAACAAGTGCGCGAAACCGGGAGATGTTCGAAAGTTCTGAGCCGCTCTGGCCCCCGCCTCCCTTTCCCTCTGTGCCATGTTTCCGTGGGCAGAGCCATCCAGTGTAAGCTTCGTGACAAAGTCCTTTCCGCTTTTAAGTGTGGCTAACAGCCGGACAGAGGCACTGACTTTGATTACAAAACATCCAGACAGCTGGTACATTCATCATCAGCCTGACTTCGCCCACTGCATAGCCTGCGCTAGATTACGGCATCACATCACGCCAACTTGAATATTGAGCTTGGTCGAGCGGCGGTCACCGCCCCGTTATAAAGGGGTCGCTCATGTCCATCGAACTGGAGAGATGAATGAGACGAACGAGTTCGGACGCGGTCGCTCAGAGGCTACTGCGATAACGTGTAAGAGGATAATGCTGCTGAGAACGTGGTTGCTGGTTCGACTCCCTGTAGCGTTGGTAGCATTCTGATTGCGACCTAAAGCAAGGACGTCCATGTATAAAGAATTATAAATGTGCGCTTGAACGAATTCATCGAAGTTGATTTGGTAACAAGCGTCTTCCACCACAGCACCATAATGATTTGCCTTTATATGTTACTCGTTATCAATCAATCAAGGGCTATTTAAAGAAGCATTTTGTTCAATTCATGGATAGTATATAATCAGCGTCCATCGACGAAGTACCAAGGGACGCTAGTGTATGGCTGGAATTAACCTTGCACAAACGAACTTATGCCCACATCAATAATAAGAATGCTAGCATAATTTTATGCACTCATATCTCGTTGCACATTTAGTCCGGCTTGACCCCCTTCCCCTCTCCACGCCCAACTCTCCCACCCCTCCTGTCAAGGGACGACCGTGTCACCCGGGCAGCTCGGTACCTACGCTTCTTTACATTAGTAGGCACCCAATGAAACAAGCGACAACATACTCAGACATTCGTTACTTTACGCCGCCAGAAGTCTCACAATCTAACTTTCAATAAAAAAGAAAATTACTCCGGTTTAATATTGTCGCGATGCAACGCGAACAGACGACAGTGAAACGTTCTGCAGGGGTAGCAGGACAGCTTGCTAGCCCCAGAACACAGCACAGACACACTTCGTCTTTTTCGGGATATCCCAAAGACATGTGAATGTTCGTTGAGTCATTGTCTTCGTTGCCGCCTGCAGAGCACACACGTCATATGCCCCCTCCCTAAAAGAGCATCGTCCCGATGCTATACCACAAATGACTTCTTGCGGCAATGAGCGTCTCTCGCGCAGTCATTCGTTAACGTACGGCTTCATGCGTACAACAAGCACAAGTTCAGGACGGCGCGTTTTACATTCAGCACCATCGAGGACGACCTCATATGTTACGTCACTTAGTCGCCGCAATACTTGATATGGTCCGAAGTATCGCCTGAACAGCTTTCCGGAGAGACCTCGTTTTCGTACCGGCGTACAAACCCAAACTCTGTCTCCGGTTTCATAGGTGACTTTTCCTCGGTGAACAATATTGAACTTGGAAGCTGCGTTCGAATATCCCATATCGGATGTTTATTATCAGATTAACCAAGCGATAAACAGAAGCTGGCGCCAGCATACTGCAATACCCTCCTATCTCAACATCAATAAATAGAGTGGAGGCTTCTGTGCGTAATTTCGCGCGTCTTAAACTTTCAGTCTAAGCCACGGGCATAAATGGCGCCGTTGTACCTTACCAGGCGAGAAGTCGCGATGCTGAGCCCAAGGACGTGGGTTCGACTGTCGGCCTCGGCTGCCGTATTTCGATGGACGAATGCAAGGACACCCGTCCACTTGAATATATGGATGAACGTCAAATACCCCCGGGTGGTCAACAAAGCATTAATCCAGATTCCAGAGTATACCCATGTTCGTCTTGCCTCGTAACCATCGTGGTGAAATTTCAGCACGTGAAACTCCAGGATTTAATTGACCTCCAACTAAGTGACCTTCAAGTGCATTAATGAATATTAGGCGGCCGAAAGGTTATGTCAGTGAAGTGACGATATCAGCGCACGTACTGAATCAGTAAGAGCATAGACACCCCTCCCATGTTACACTCGATGCACGAAATATTCGTTCGGACAGGAAGAATTTGCATCGCCGCGTCCCTTGTTTATTATTATCTTGCTTGCTTCAAAAGCAAAGTCGTACAAGCTTGTTTACACGGTAGCATGTTCTACACCATCGAATACAGCCTCCTGTTGGCGTAAGCGCCAGTAATGCGCGCGATGGAAACGTTGGCATGGAAGTCTAGTAGCGTACATACATCTATCTTGCATCGATTGAGTGCTATTCGCGTTTAACATTTGCTAGCTTAAGGAACCTGTCTTCAGTATATGACAGCTGAAAACAGTTAAAAGCGGTATAAGCACTGCCGATATCAGATAAGACATTTCGACGCGCTCTTTTAAGTGCATCCATTTCACTAAAACGGATCGTGTTTGGTGCAACGCGCGAAACTGACTTCACGCAACAGAGATACAATCAGTATGGATGACTCCTCAAGTGAACGATGAACCAAACGTAAGCCACAGCCAGCGTAACGCCCGCCAGCAGTGCACTTTTCGTGCATAGGTAGCCGTTGGCGTCAGCGACGCGACCGGTACTATGATGCATGCCGAGCACGCGAGACCGGTGGCGGCGGAACCAGTATTCCGGCATCTTCATCTCACACGGCGCGGGAGCAAGTTTCAGAAGCAACAGCAAGGAAATACCGAGGCCGGCCTTCGCCAACAAAAAGTTAATAAAAAGCAAAAGGACGCCACTCTCTTCTTTATCGCGGAAACGAGGAAACTGCACTTTCTTTCCTCAGTACACACACACGTGTTGTAATGACACAAGGCGTCGTACCTTTGCGAGCGACAGGTCGAGAGAGCGCGAACTGCCAGCGACGAAGAGTTGTGTCGGGGTGGACAAAGAGGCGGCTTCCAGCGCGATGGTAGACGGCACTGCCTCCGACGAGCTGTTATTCCATCGTGTCGGTCGGTCCCACGGCGCCGGCGACGTTACACCGTCGGCGTTGCGCACTGAAATGCTGTCGACCTATGCGACGATCAACGCGGAGATGGCTGAGGGGCTGCGCGGTCTTTTTCGCGAACGCACACCACCCAGACGCGGAATGAGCGACGACACCCGATCGGCGGGCTTCTACGCGGCTTCGAGCTGCTCCACGTAGAATGACGAGGTTACCCCCCCCCTCTTCTGCCCTTCCTCTCCGCTCAAACTCCTGCCCCACCAACGTCAGACCTCTCCACTCACGTCGTGTGAAAGGGGGTGCGAGGGGAAGAGGGGTACAGGGGAGAGAGGAGAGGCCCCCCAAAACCAGAACTGGCTGCGCCGCTGCGCCTGCTGCATGGGTAGGCTCGGCTCTGCGTCCTACGTCGCACCCGTAGCTGCTGCCGGAGTGCGGTGCGGGTCGCGCTTTGGGAAAGCGGAAGCTGCACGTGCGGCGCGGAAGTGACGTTCAAGGACTGTCGCGCCGCATCTTTGTGACCTGTTTGTAGCACGAGTGCCGGAGGCAACCCCCCGACAAGGGGTGGTGCCTCCGGCACTCGTGCTATCATTTTGTAATGAGAAGACATGCGCGCAACCGAACGCCCTTGCGTCCGGCCCGAACGCATTATCGCCGCTTCAGCGAAATGCACGAATGCCATTTCTGCGCGTTACGCGAACGGAGTTTACATGGCTCTCTAGGATTCGGTGTTTCGATAGCTTTGCAGCTGAGGGGCCTGTCTACGCGGCTTCACTTTCTCTTTAATGTTTCACCCAAAAGGATAACGGGTATAAGGTTGGAAGAACGTGCGAAGGCATAGAAATTAATGTCACACAAATAAGCGTTCTGATTCTCACGACAGCGGAAGTATGACGGCACCCGAGTTCTGTCGCGCAATATTCTTAGGAAATGACTGTGCTCCCCCCCCCCCCCCAAAAAAAAAAACAGATAAATAAATAAAGTGGAGGACACGACGACAAGCAGAGCAACATAAGTTTAAATAAAATACAATGTTAATTTTCCGTTTGTGAGCAGAGCTTATGCCTCTGGAACAGCCCAGTGCCAACGATACAGCGCAAGCACCCGTAACAAATAAATCACCCGTTTCGCTCTCTCTCTCTGTTCAATCTTAAATGTAGAAGACGAAGACCAACAGATGTCTTCGTCTGTTGTCTTTGCAACAGTGGACGCTGCAGTTCCTGAAAGGGCAATAAACTTTGTCCAAAAATATTTTTCGCTGTACAAGATTCGAACCCGGGACCAGTACCTCTACAAGGCGATCACATCAAACATATGAGCAGATTAAAAGCAGATTGCAAAGCGAGGGCGAATCGATCGGACAACTCGATGTACAAAGACATTGAACACGACAAAGGGGCTTACGCGAAGGTCCGCAGTGCAGGTTTTTTTCTTAAGTATTTATAACTTCTGGGGTTTTACGTCCGAAAACGACGATATGGTTATGTGAGACGCCGTAGTGGACGGTTCCTGTAATTTCGACCACCTTGGCTTCTTTAAAGTGCAATGGCGTCGCGCAGTACCCGGGCCTCTACCATTTCGCCTCCAACCAAATGCGGCCGCCGCGGAGGGAATTCGAACCCGCGACCTTAGGACCAGCAGCCGAGTGCAGTAGCCACTAGACCACCTTGACGTCGATAATTTTACGCACGCAGGACAAAATATAATGAATCAGTGACTGGCCCGTTCTCAGACTTGGTAGCAGTTCAACGTCCGTGCCAACGTTGTACTGTACGGAACATATTTAGAGACGTGTTTGCTTACGTACGTTTAAGCTGCGTAATATGTCTCGGCTGCGTGTGCTGGGAGCTATGTTCGCGAACTTCAATTTCCTCCGAATGGGGGCGTCCATTATAAAAGAGGCAGGCGCGGCCAGACACGGAGGATGATTAATGTCCTCCTTATTTAACGGTTGTATAATAACTAGCAATGTGGGTATATATAGCACCAGCAAGCTGTATACACTAAATTATTTAAAAAGAAGAAGAAGAAGACGCACGTGCGAGATTCGCGTAGTGAGGTCACCCTCGCGCTGTTCTCTATATGCGGTAATTAAGCATCCGCGGTTCTAATCAGGCCGTTGTGCTTCTGTAACCACTTGGACCAGAACTACGAATGGATATGGAGGTCACGAGGCAGTTTTAGTTAACGTGATTCCTATTCGAGCAGCTAATAATAAACGCGTTCCAGAAGTAGGTCATAAAGGCAATGCATTGTGAACAGCGAACTGATTAAACGCGCGAGGTTTCACGAACGCTGCAGATCTCTCTCTCTCTCTCTCTCTCTCTCTCTCTTAGTAGCATGCTGTCGGTTTTTCTTACACTTTATACAGGAGATACAAAGCAAAAAGGAAATCTTGACGCTGGAGACTCATTTATTTGAGAGTAAGTGGTTGTTTCATTTGAAAGTTTGCTGTCCTTCTGAATGATGGAGCATGTTTATTATGTTCGCATGCTGCATACCGTGAGCAGTATGCGAACATAATAATAATAATAATAATAATAATAATAATAATAATAATAATAATAATAATAATAATAATAATAATAATAATAATCAAAGAAAGAAAGGGACAGTTACTGAAGGGCATTCGAAGAACTTGTGGCAGCTCATGACAAACTTATGACAAGCACATCATTGTACAGAACTCCGGGAGAGAACGCGACAGCTCGGCGCACCGCGGAGAAGCCATACATTCAGGAATAGAAAACACGTGCTATTTTTCCGTTTTTATTTATTTTTTTTCGGTAACTTGTACGCACCTCGTGATACCTGTGCATGAAGCCATAAGGGTGAAAGCTGCCGTTCCAAAAACACCCTTCCCGACTGTCTTTTTTGACTGTTGATTAAGGGCGACCACATCGGTGGCCTGGTGGCTGGGGCGTCCGCCTTCTGTACGGGAGGCATAGGCGTGCGCAGGGTTGGTCATCTAGATGGGGGGATTAGAGGGCCGGGGGGGTTGCGAAGGTTCACTGCAGCGCCCCCCCGCCCTCCTTCTCTCAACCCCCTCCCCATGAGGTCATTTCGGTCAAAACGCGATGCAATGTAAAGGTATGGAACGGATTTGGCGCCCTCTTTCAGGTCATTGGAGGGGGAGGTCGCCCATCTCCCTGCCTCCCTCGCGCGCGCGCCCATGGAGGGAAGTGCTGGGTTCGATTCCCACTGCTGCCGGGCATCCACCGGTGTTTACAATCGGGGAGTGAGGCACCCTGACCTGGTGCTCGGTGCTGTGGGCAATCTCCACTCTCGTGAGGGTGGCCTCTCCTTTCCACTCTCTTCGCCTCCTTTTCAACCGAAACACTCCCCTTCCCCCGTGAGTGTTTCGGTTGAGGGTGTGCTCAGTAGAGAGACAGTTACCGCGCACTACGAACCGAATTTCTTTTCCAAAGAATCACTCTGGACATTTTCAGAGGCATGCACATTTCGCATTATTTCCTATCCTGCGTGCTAACCCGGCCGTGGGTTATCAACCCTAGGCAACACTGCTAGGGTTCTACAGCCATCATAACACTATATTGCAGTAGGCATAGGGACATTTGTCACTACACATGCAGCTGTCATCACGATGCATTGACGACAGGGTCGACCTACCTTTAATTCTTTTCCTTGTGGTCTGTACGGGCGTTGTTGAAGCGATCGTTTCATGCTGTCTGCGACACGTACAACGTCAGAAATTTTAGTCCGTATGGGCTAAGAAACATTCCTAATGAAAGACAACAATTGAAATGTCGAGCAGCCTTCGTGAAACCAGCCAAGCGCAGGACGTGCTATATATGCACTACCTTTCCCTAGAAGGTTCTTAGTTGAAACACTATGTGCTATTCCATAGCCACACACTGCTTGGAAGTAATGGACAACAGCAGTGCGCAAATAGTCTTCGAACGACGCCTGTACAACCATTTACGACATCCTCGTCCGTCCCTCCCGCTGTCGCTAGTTCGGCGCCACGAACGCCGTCTATTTTGAGTCTCTAACAGCGTCGCGTGGAAAAAGTGATCGTAGAGAACAGCGGCTGCCAACGTCTACATTCGGTCACGGAAGCGTTCCGCGAAATGATTTCGAGGAAAGAAAATAACGTTCACACTGTTAAGTACACTGCGACGTAGTTAGCACGTCTTGGACACTGCTTCGCTACAGTGCCTGAAAAACAAAACGAAGGAACCACGGTTGTGAAGTGGAAGGTGTGGATTTCAGTTTTTGTTTCAGTACTATACGTAATGTGCTGCACAAGCAGCCCGACCAACGAACGATCCCCCCGAGCGGCAAGCAGAGTCCCCCTTCCGCCACAACGACTCCAACTCAGCCGACCCAAAGGCTATAGTGAGTGCTCGTTCTCCTTCTGAATATTGTTGGTAACTAACAGAGCCTCTGAGAGTCACGATTCCCAAAACTAACATTGTCGTGGCAGCCATTCTTATATACGAGCAGTAGTGACAATCAGAACCGCATGTCAATGCATGCCACAATTGAAAAGGGAATTCGCAATTTGGTTTCAAACATAGCTGAAAAGCGCCCACAACAAATAACGTCACAGGGAGCATCGACTATATACGTCGCTTGACTTTTTCTTTTTTTTTTTGTTGATCTATAAAAAGATGCGTACATTTCTTTTTTTTTTTTTCTTTCTTCCTTGAATTCAAAACGGACAAATGAAGCGGAGTAGGGTATCTTTCTGCGATCATGAAATTTCTGTCTCAAGCGATGTAGTGAGTGCCTCCAGTGCCGTCATTTGTTGAAACAAAAGTGGACGCTTTCAAGCTGTTTTAAACCGAACTGTGCAGTGCAATAATATTCAGCTCACATGTTCACAAGAGTCCCCACGACTGCTCGGCACCGTTTTCTGTGTGAGTTTATTCAAAAAGTGTTGCAGGGCCCTCTTAGCTGAACTTACATGTCGAGATAGATAGATAGATAGATAGATAGATAGATAGATAGATAGATAGATAGATAGATAGATAGATAGATAGATAGATAGATAGATAGATAGCGCACGTTCATTTCCAATGCTAATCTCATCGCCCATCCGGATTTCTATCCTCTAAGAACCTTTACTCTTAGACATTCGTTTACCTGTTTCGATGTTCCTTGATACAACGGCTAAATTTTTATCTAGTTTAGTAATGTTAACAGTTTCGGCTGGCGTAAACTATGGTTGTGGAGCCACGCAATACGAAGTATATACAAATAGAACCTTCACCAATCTCATGCAACATAATCCTAATATAGGACGAAACGACGTAAACATTGCTACAAATCAAAACCACAACAGGCCTAAGATGCACGCTTCTAGCACTCCAGGAATTTATACACACACATCCAGCACCCCCTAACCCCTCCCCCAAATATTTTCCAGATAACCAATGACATGGTATCCAACCCCCCTCCCCCGCCCCAAATTGAAATTCTGGAGAAACATGTGCACGTCCACGCCGACTAGCTGCAGGTGGTAGTTGCCGTGGGCTCGAGTCCTCGCACGTCTCCGAAGGACGCACGAAGGGAGAATGCAGTAAGATTAAATGCGAAAGCCTTCTGGTTGGCCAAAAACAAACGAATAGAGCACGAGAGAAAGAAAGAGGGAGAAGCGTGCCACTTCTCCGTGTCACGTCTCATGACGTCCACGACGTCACATGACGCGCACCTGTCGAAGAAATCCCGGTTGCCCCACAAATCCGCCGGGTTGGGGTCGTCTACTAAACCGGGAGGGGGGGGGTCTCGCTGTAGCTTTTTCTGGTTGTGCGGCCGTCCTGCCTCTTCACAGCGGTTGCGCAGCATCGTTAAACAAGCCGGTCACGCATACAACACGCCGTACATGGGCAAATGGGTGGGATATACGTCTTTATCGTTGACGCCCTCTGCAGCGTTCGTACCCCGCGGCCCAGACCCCGTTAGCCCGTCGTGAATAGGCAGACGAAAATAGAAAGAAAATGTTAATGGAAAAAGAGGAATCGATTTGCTGGAGGACCTCGTCGCTTACAGCAAACTGGGTGGGCGAAGGCGACGTTCCCGTGTGCGCTAAAGCAGTCGCGCACGCTATTAGCCGATGGCACGGATGGCATGCGTCACGTGACGAGAAAGCTGTCTAGAGTGTGTACGCGAAAAGGTACCGTCTTTGGTCGTCCGGGTACCCAGCGATTTGGGAGCCCCGCTAGCGGATTTTGGACGCTACTGAGATGCATCCATACAGTTAAATCACTACGTACAATCGAACCTCGTTATAAAAAAGTAGCATCGGGTCCATAAGTTCCTTATAGGCGATACTCGTTGTACCATTAGAGATAACGAAAGGGTGTAGGAAATCGGCAACGTGTCCCGCGGAAAAAATCATACATACAGAAAACATTATTCTAGGCTTGATATCCACTGTAAACGAGGTAATCATATAAACTGTCTCCGTTGGGCATTTCAAACTAAGCAGACGGCAACATGAGATGGTGAAATTACAACACAACAGGGCTCTTTCGCGCTGAAGGACCAAGATTTCCACAACCCTGTAAAGAAATGTGGTTGTGAATTGCGTTTCAATATTCATTTTGCTTTCTGTGCTGCCTTTGGAGTTTTGAGCTTCACCCGAGCCAAACATTTCATTCTTACACAGCCGACATCACGGTGGCACTCACGCGTTCGGTTTCGTTACAACGATAATACATGTCATTGAAAAGAAACGTGACCAACCAAAGTTCGTATTTATTTCGCTATGACCGATAATTAGCTATATCAGTGTTCGTTATGGCGAGGTTTGACTGTACCGTGATCTGCAGGCTGAAATGCATTGCATTCTGAATTCATCCACTGGACAGGCACTTCTTACAATATGCAAGTTCCTTGCTTTAGCTGGAGGATTACTGCAGCAAATAAGAAGCCAAACAACAGTAATAGCCACAGGATGGTGCTGATTTCTTCGTCATTCTACGCAAGGTTCTTGACGGGGCTTGACAGGACCAAGAAGCCGTTCTGCGAAGAAGTGGACGAAGTTCTTCAGCACACTCTTAGTTAGGCCAATTTCGTCACCCCGTGTACTTATATAGGGTGCGGACATGTCGGACAGTTTGTCGTCGTGCGAAGCTGTTAGTATAAAACTCTGTAGCTGAGTATTTTCTAAATTATCAGAGCAGAACATCTTATTGTGCTTTCTGTGGGTCTCACCAAACGATAAATCTGAAAGCCACCTCGTCTATCGCAATAACAGCGTGAACGGAGCCCTTCGACGTATCCATCGGACTTTCGATGAAACGACAATGGGGATGTGACAAAGCGGTGGGAAGGGAAGGGGGAGTGGGGGAGGGGGTTCTGTTTGAGGGGGAGCGCACTTTAACTGCTGGCTGGCGAAACTGCACTCTTTCACCACTCAGTTTCGGTTTCCTGGGCGAAATTAGTCAGATTTCATGAACACGTAGAAATTAGCAGCGTCGCCCTTTTGCAAACATTACAACGGATAATGGATTACCTGTATGAATAACTTCCATTCTTCAATTTGGTTTGAGTGAACGAAACAGGCCTGTATTCTGCACAACCCTATATACTCACGAAGTTACGAACCTGCCACTACACTGCTTTAAAAGAACGGACCGCCATAGAGGAAATCGGTTCTGCGGAATCCCGCAGAACTGATTGTATCATTCTATTGTCCTTCACACCCCCAACTGTCGTGATCGGTTCTGCAGACCGCCATGTACTACAAAGCCTGAGAAGTGCCCATTGCGTTGGCACAGTAGGAAACATTGGCTCATGCAGAAAGGGCTATATTGCGTAGCGCTGTGGCAGGCTGTGCTTCGTGACTCGGTTAAAAACAAATAAAGGAAGAGAAAGGAAACTTAAAAGAATAGCGCAAACGAAAGAGGCAGGCGACTGTGATCGGCGTCGCTGAAGCGCGTCCTCCAGAGACCAATCCCGAAAGTCCCGGCCGTGGTCCCGCCCACTTTAGACCCTCGGTTTCCATGGCGACACGGGGAGTGCGTGTGCGCTTGTTGGCTGAGCGATTTGGTGCGGCAAGGCACGTACTGCGAATCGCACGTGACCCCACAGAAGCACGGTTTTGGTCACCGCGTGTCCTCGTGAATCGTCGGTAAAAAATATGGAGAGAAAGAACGAAGCAGAGACAGAGAGGAAACAAAGAAAATAAAGAAGGAGTGATGGGGAAGAGAAGTGGAATGATTGTGCACGAGCTGCAGGAGCGACGAAAAAAGTTAAAGCAAGCAGGTCGGGAACGCGTGTGCCTGCAGTATGCTTTACATTCCGAATGTGGGTCGTGATACTGCATGGGGACGGGCTTAAAATACAGTTCCATTAATCATGTGGTAATTATAACGGTTCATCATTGTAAATGACGATTTCGAATGTCACAATGTTGAAAGCTCACGCACGTCATTGCTAACTTCACGCACCGCTGGAAGCGCGTCACGGTGTCGTGGCAAGACTCTCTTGCCCCACGGCGACGCGTTCCATATATGGACATGGGGGATGACGTGTTAAATGCGAAGCATTTCTTGGCGATCGTACTTTGATCGTATCTATCTATCTAGCTGCCTACGTCTCGGTGGTCTCCTGGTCGCCTCGTTCACCCAAAAATTTAGGAGGTAGGGTATAAATGAATGAAAAAACATGAATGACTTATCTTTACGGCACTAACATGACATACACGTCATGTACGTCACGACTAACGATCCTGTAATCACGCGCTGTTTTCGCCACATCACACAGTCCACTACCTGCAGCATCGGCCCACACACGGGACGGCTGGCTTACAGGACTGACTCCGGCGGTTTTTTCGCCATGTTCTGATATCAATGCTTTCAAATGGTATTGGCAGCCCTGTAGCAGCCAGGGTGGTTCAATTTGCTCATAAACACGCCAAAAATTTTTAATGACCGACTTAAGGGTGTGTTCAAACCGCAACGGGTAGACGCTTTGTGAAGCGTATGCGATGACGTCACAGCCTCCCCATCATCAGAAATATGGAGCCGGTGCCACAAAAATGACAGTGGCGATGTCAACCGACGATGTATTGAGTTATGCCAGCTGTTCTGAACTTGACAGCGACGATTTGAGCGTTGGCGTATCGCCGTTTTGCTTTTGACGACCCGCGTACTCGGGTAGGCAGCGTTGAAGACAATGAAGTCAAAAACACAGGGTTGCCCGCCTGAGAATCCACTAAAAATTTTAAAATTCAGGAAGACAATTAAATGCAACCGTCTGGCTTGGCATATACTATTACAGTACGGAGTGGTATAGTGGGGTATCGAACACGGGCCCTCTAGGTGCCAAGCAATTAGCGCGCTACCACCACGGTGGCTTCTGCCACACGGCGCCTGCAGTTGTAATTGTAATTACGGCGCTTGTGTAACGTGAATTGCGCTTCTTATGTGTGATAAGTACTATGATAGCAACACATACGTTATGTCACCATTCGGTATGCTTTTGTACAACTTTGCTCCATCACGTGGGACTAACGTACCAATTCTTTTTCTATGAGCTCGCAACAGGACATGCAAGTCACAAAGAAAGAAAGAAAGAAAGAAAGAAAGAAAGAAAGAAAGAAAACTTGTAACAGAAATAAACGCGCCTAAAGAAGATACGAAGCTCCCAACTCAACAACTGCACCAAAACAAAATTTTCTTGTTTTTGTATAGAGGCCTCAACAACAAGATAATTTGGCACCGAAGCTGATGGAGATCACCAAGATCAACGGGTACGGGCACTTTTCGCAAGCAGCACTTTACTAGGGATGGTAAAATCGATGAACGTTTAATCCATGAAAAGTATCCCACAGTACGATTAATCGTCATCGATTTCCACCTTTCATTTAATCGACTTAATCGATGAAAACTATTCGATCAATCAATCAGACCCTTCCCCCCCCCCCCCTTTTCCTTCCCTCATGTTTTTGTCGCCTGCTTGACCCAATAGCCAATAGCACGGGCTTGTAAAACGATGCCGAGATGCACAAGAAGCGCGCAGCCCCTATTTTCCCCCACTCTGCATGCATGTGTTCCTTGGTACAGTGGAACGAACTCGGTGCCGGAAGCGTCCTTTCCCCGTGCAGGCGTAACTAAAGTTGCCCGCAGCCATCCAAATTACCGTTCTGTTGAAATTCTATTCCTTCCTTTCCTTCCTCCCTTTTACTTCCCCCGTGCTTGCCGCTCTGTTCCCTTTCGAATTGAAGGCGATCATACCAAGACGGCGCGAGAAGCAACTGTCGCCTGACGAGCGTGGATCGCATTGACAGATTTATAGTACCAGGGTAGAGGCGATTTCGGGGAGAGGAGTGTGAGGAGGACCCTTCTCGAGTTTTAATAATCTTAATCTTAAATAATCTTAAAAAGATTATTTTTCCTTAAAAGACGACTACGGTACGCACCACCTCAAACAAAACTCTTAGCTTATAAGACCTTAATTCGTCCTTTAATAGAATACGCCAACTTAGTCTGGTTCCCGGCCACAAATAATCTAATTAAAAAGCTAGAAGGTGTACAAAGGAAAGCGGTTAGATTCGTCTACAACAAATACAGTTACCTTCATTCACCCTCTGATCTAATAGCAAGAGCTGGGCTACTAACATTACGAAATCGTGCCAAACTTGCACGCCTAAAAATGCTCTTCCAACTTATTCATAGACAGCTGAACATCGACAGTTCTAGATTCATATCTATTTCAGAAACCAGACAGTCACGCCACAAACATCCATTAACATTACAGGAATACCGTTTCAACACCAATTGCTTCAAGAATTTTTTTTTCCCACAGTCCAATTAGAGAATGGAATAGATTGCCCGTCTGTATATCCAACAGCAAAGACTTGAATACATTTTTAACTTTACTTGATAAACATATTCATGCCAGAATTGATGATCCTTTTCCTGCTTTTTTCTAACTTTTACCATTTGAGTGCCTTTTGAATTTGTTAATTTGACAGTGCAATTTGTAAACAATGTCTCTCATGTTCATTAGCGACACTTTTTTGAAGATGGTCACTTTGTACTATTATGTCTACTAAATGACATTTGCCACAAACCTTATGTTGCCTACACTCCATGTAATATAGTATTTCTTTAGTCATGCATTTTTCACTACTCAATGTATGTATATCTCTTGTGTATTTTGGTTGCCCTCCTGCAATAGTCCCCATTGGGACTGGCAGTATGTATAAATAAATAAATAATGGGAACTGGACGTTACGGTACCCGCTAAGGGCGGAGTTCAGCTGCAAAAGGAGGAGCCAACGACGGGTTGGCATCGTGCAACGATCCCCGGCCTTGTGTGTATCCTCCGAGAAACAGTTTAGAGCGTTTTTTTTTTTTTTTTGCATCCTTTTCTTATTACATTTACTTGGTTTTTAACGAACACGCTTTCCGTTACCATACCGTCACCCACGGAACACGTCTAGCCGGCACTGAGACCGCACGAGGCGGCCTCCCCCAGGACGCCAAACAAACTTGACCGCCTCGACAGCTTGACCGCTTTCCTTCTGTTGTCTAAACCATGCGTCCCCTCTTGTCCTCCTCGCTTATCGTGTTAACCAGTGACCATTTTGTGAAATACACTTGGGAGTCTATTGTTTCTTGCGTTACAAGTCCGCCCCTATGCATTTACTAATCAATCTCCCAGGTAAGATATTCTCTCACAATTTATCCCTGTGACAGACATCCACCCCCGTGTCAGCTCTAAAAAATCAAGCCACTTTTCGATCATGCAAGACATTCCTGTGTTTGTTATAATTACATGTTCGTATACAGATGTTAACTACAGTCCTCCTTTGAGTACACACTCGTCGTTACTGTGCTCACTTATGAAGGGAATATTTTCACATTATATTTACAGTACGTCAAACTCGCAGAGTCCCGGGTAAATATGCTCTAACATTGGCACATTCGCGGATCGTGCCATATTTGGTAAAAGCACATTGAGCGAATATTTTCGACGAATAAGGCCACCCACGCTTATTCCAACGAAGGAAGAAGATTCCTCGTCTGTTGTGCTTCGGACGAAATTGAACCACAACAACAATACGCAGCGTTTCCTTTGCTTTCAGCGATTGCAGCTCGGTTTTCTTACTTTTTGTTTCCACCCTCCCTTTATGCATGTCTTTACAGGTAAATATGACATCTTTCCGTGAATCATGTGTGTTTCGTTGAATATTTAAGGTTGAAGAATGTGCTTTTTAGATCAGTGGTTGCAAATAGGGCTCCATCTAAAGAACCTGCTAACGCTGCTGCAATAAGATATCCCCGTTTTTCAAGCGTCAACCAAAATATCAATTAATCTTTAAAAACCTTGTATTGAAAGCAGTTAATCGATTAAAGGCAAAATAATCGAATGATTAATCGTTAATCGATCAAAGAGTTTGATCGACCATCCCTACACTGAACATCACAGTGGAGGGTGTCACTCGATCAAACGTGTTGCATGTGAAACGGGCGACACGAACAGCATAGCATCTCTGTTCAATATTGGGCATCCTAAATGTTGAACTTCAATGTGTTGCGTGGTGTCCATCCATGTTCCAATGGCATGACCTGCGGGTGGAGGCCTGGAGTGGAACTGAGGGCTCAACCGCCCCTTCCCCTCCTTCCAAAGCTTTAGTTTGCATGTGTTACACACACACACGAGCATACATAAGGCATGGGTCCCCCTCTCCCGAAAGTAAGATCCTGGCTATGTTGGAGCAGCTCCATCACGTCCTGCAAGGGTGAAACTTGATGCCTTACCAATGTGGAGCCTGGATTTTTTCTTTCTTGTGCTATAAAAATGTAATCCTGCAAAATCGTTCACGATGCACTGCGGGGCTAGCATTCTTTTTGAAAAGCAGCAAGATTGCTAATATACAAATTCCTGGAGCTGATATTCAACACCTATCTTCAAAATGACAAATGTAGCTGGTTTTAGACATTTGATGTTTGCACGGTAAGGGCAAGCCATGTTAAAGGACTTATTGCAGTCTGCCAAGTTGATCACATCAGATGGAAACTGTGTCATGCGGAAGTCATCACATTTATTTGCGTTTTGGTTCACAGTAGTATGACCAAGGTTGGCCATGGCACGCAATTGGAGTATACGCACATCTGTGACATTAGGTCTCACAAATGCTTTGATGCTACACTTTACTACAAGTTTCATAACAAACATTCAACATATGGAACGGCAAAAAACCAAAGGCAGCATGAGACTTCCAAACAGCGTTAACATTCTGTGAAATGGCACAAAGGAAAAAAATAAAAAAACCCCAGCACACTACCTGTGCATGTAACATGGCAAAAAAATGCTCCACAAGAGTTCATCTATCAAAAACATGCTCTCATAAGCATCCATGAACAAAATGCTTTGGAAACACATAATGTATTTGTTATTTATTTCTGAAGACACACAAGCTACAAGCAATAACAAGATCATTCAAATGAAAGCCACTGCTTCTCCTTTGGTTCTCTGAATGCTCACATGCCACTTAAAAATAGTTTTTGGTCTTTAAGGAAAGAAGGAAGGATAATTTTCTAATGCCCATAGCTTTCAGCAAGCAAATCAAATGATGCCTGATTTATTACATGCATAGTAGCCATTAGACAAGAAAAGCAAGCTTTAAATAGGGCCGAACAAATATAAAGATTGTGCACGTTGTGCAATATTAACGGCAACAGAGAAACTTGGGCCTAGAGAAAACGAAGCTGAAGAAAGCTGATCCTCACTCACAGTGAAAAAAAAAAAACACTTTCTGACAAGCGCACTCTTGTGCAACTGCTTGAATGAATTATCAAACCGGAATGAAACACAAACGAACCAAAAACAAACTAAGTAGTCGTGCCTCACCTTTCCTTACATTCATTAACAGACACATCATTTTCGAGCTGCGGCATGTTCAAGTCGCACTCAGAGTGCCATTGTAAATTAAAATTTAAAAAAATCACCTATTAAACAAATTTGCTCCGTATTATATTCATTTTGTTGCAGCTTTCTTATAAAGGTCTCTTATGAAACGTTTAGAGCCATTCGACAAGTTGCACCGCTACTAAGGCATGTTTGGGGCTCGGAACTTCGGTAGTAATGGAGATGACTTTCCATAGTTCGAACGCTTTTGAGGCAGTTTGACATGTGTGGCTCTGTGTGTAGCTGGCCTTCAGTATGTGGCCAAGGACAGGTAGCCACAAGCCCCCCCCCTTCTGCCTCTCACCTTCAGATCATCAGACCTTAACATTCAGAACTTTTCCATTAATAGAGCCCAACTCGCATGCCACCCTGCCACCTTAATCAATCTTGAATTGATTAAAGAAAGGTTGTTTCCTCCTCCTCTCACCACCTTCAAAAACATCATTGTAATGACTGTGGGTCAGAATCTCTAACCAAGGAACCAAGGATAGAATTTGTGTCAAGCACAGATTCCCAAATAAGTTAACCAGAACAACAACATGAAACAAAACAGGCAGTACGAGCCTCAGTATCAGGGTCCAGTAACAGGTGTAGCAAATGCAGTCTTCTGAAGCTATTTTTAAGAAGACTGCATGTCAAACTTTCACTGCAAAGACCTTGTGACAAGCAAAGATTCCTAAATAAAAAGAACAAAATCTTGCCAATGCAAGCACCTTAAAGTACAAAAGGTGCACCAATATGAGCTACTAAAAACACTAGAGGGACTATGAAGAAAGAGCACCACGCTTAACAATCTGACCACATAACTGTTTTGTGGAAGCACATGTATGGGACAAGCTGTGCCTCGTTTCAACCAGCTGCGGCAAGCTGAACATGCTGTGCACGGAATGCTCAACGTTGAATACAAGCACTTAACAAGCAAGTGCCAGCAACCTGGTCAATACCATCAGTCAAACAAGCAGACCAACTGCAGTAACACTACAACAATCAATACTCATGCAATGCAGATTAATACTGGGCACAGAGATGAAAGAAGAAGTGTAGTATTTAAGCAATCACGCTGTCACTCTCTATAGACAAAACACATGCCTTCAAAGTCGCTTGATAAATTGCTGTACATATCTTTGCACAGGCCATTAAGTATATTATGTCAGTTGTTATGTTTCATCGGACAGTGCCAGAACAGAAAAGACTTTGCACACAGTTTGTAAAGAAGATATGCTATGCATACACAAACAAATAATAAAAATGCTGCCAAAGGCATCCTTGGTGCATCCATGTTCCTAAAAAGCACTCATCAGAAAGAAAAGCTGTGTCATTGAAGATCACAATAAAGTAAAGTTTACTAAAGAAAAACTGACACATAGCTGTTGCGATCCAATCACCCAATGCATGCAGGAATTAAATCATATGACTAGCGAACTATACTTCTGACAATGTTTGCACATAGTGTTAACACACAAACACACATTCTTGTCATGAATTGTAAGACAAACCAAAGGCACCTGCATCCCTAATGGCGGATGCATGTCATATAGAATGAGTGGTTAAAAGCTGTTTCAAACTGATGCCATGAAAAAAAAAAAAAAGAAGAAGATTTTAGGACAGGCAGCATGCAGGTGTTGTGGAGTACACATACACCATAAAAAGAACACCTTTGTGTGATTTCTCATCACAAAGATTCAACATTCACTCGATTCCGTATGGCACGGAAACCAACATTTCTCCTCACCAAGCAGCCATTACACATAATCAAACAAAATATTCCTAATATTTTTAACACACTCAAGTCACCTTTATTTGACTGAACGTTTCAATCCACGTCGTTCTTACTGTTTCATAAAAAAGGGGAAGAATAAAGCAAGGACAGGCTAAAAGACAATGCAGCTGCTGCTACGTCAAACGACAGAAAATTCTTATGCAAGAGATTTGCTAAGGTACTACAGCCTGAACTAAGAAAGAGCATACATATAAAAGAGAGCAGCATAAAGCACTGAACTTCAAAAGCCCAAGCACAACTTGAAAGTTTTGGTAACCATCTATCGCTATAGAACAGAAAACAAGACCAACGTAGGCCAGTGTTGTGCTCCATTAGCCCTGCTCATAAAACCTACTCTAGTATGAGAACTACCAGAAACTGTCGCTCAGCAGAAGCAAACTATGTATGTGGCTAAAGGATGCCATAATATCTGAAGCCAAAGCCATTAATGGTTCATTTACTGTGATCGCATTCTTTCCTTAATATGCCAATATATTTAAGTGACAATTCCAGAAATTAATGATGGCACATGAATCAGCTGATGATGGAGGACAAGATGAATGAAAATAACAGAGAAATAAGGCATCATCCCTTGAATACATTAGTGCACAGAGTGTCATGTGTGATTCTCGATTTGTTAATTCTTGAGCAATTTTGTGCAAAAGTTACCTGACATATTCCGGTTACCCACTTGGAGCTGTAGGTTTTGGTATGTAGAAGTGGTCTATTAAATATGCATCTCATTTTGCAATGGATGTTTTTATTGCCAAATACTAGAAAGAATAGTCTGCTCCAACATAAAATCGTACAGCTGGTGGGCTGGGTCAAAAGTTCATTTAGTGAAGCTATCTTAGCTGCACTTTGTGCAGTTGTTGTAAACTTCCTAAGCTTAAAAGGCATCACCATTTGTCTCCTTTTCTGCAGATCATGAACTACTATTTCACAAGAGAGCTGCAGATCATTAACAAGGTGAAAAGAGTTAAATACTAATAACTCTTCATCGTTTATGACATTCAACCAGCTGCAAGTTGTCCATTTTTCCTAAATTTCTTCTGGTACAGGTGCTTATATGTACACTACATAACAAATGAAACTTTGCAATTTAGAGCTAAGTGACGCACGTAATTTCACCTCCACCATCTTTATTTTGCGTACATTGGTGTAAAATTGGACCATACATTTAAGCAAGATCCCAAGTCATGTTTTGTGGCCTTACTTGCATTAACATGACGTGGTTATCCTGAGTGATTGTGCATGCTATTTGTTTTCATCCCGCGAGCGCTGTATGTAAAACTTTAAGGTTAAGCTTAGAAAGAATAAATTGCAAATGTTCCTCACACATGCATCTATTTGTGTGTTCAATATCCTTAGATGCTCTTAACTTGAATACGATACTATAATTTTCTTATCATGGTTCTGACAACAACAGCAAAGCAAGTTGTGAACAAGTAAAATGCAGGAGTTTCACGAGATGGCAACATCACTAGGAAAGATCACAGAGCACTTGCATAAGTAAATTTTGTTGAAAGGCATTTTCGCAATGACAAACAAGGCTCCTGCACATATGCTGAAGTGTCTTTTAGCTATTGTATTACTTTGCTCATTGCTGCATTTCTTTTAACTAAAAGTGAGCCAGAGTTGTTTGTTAGAACAGGACACATATGAGATTCTTTAGCAGTGCAAGGCTGGGAAACTTCTAGGTAAAAAGAAAAGCTGGTATGCAGCATGAATAGATGTGCTGAAAAAAATAAATAAAACAGACCATGAACATTTTTAGGTTACTTCCATCATGGACAATGCTGGCAAGGCAGTGTCTAAATAAAGCACTGCTGACCTTGAAAAGGCACAAGCGATGGTTCCTTCAGTGTTGTACACCAATCATAACTCGTTGGACGGAAATGTGCAGAAATCTAGGCAGTGTGCGCTAAATGAAGGAGGTTTAATGTAGTCCCGTGCAAAAACAAAAGGGGAAGGGAAAGGAGACAGAATACACAGCCAAGTGTGCTTCTATCTACCAGCAAACAGTTGCACACATTTAATGTGTGACTCGAGTGTGGGATTCATAATCACACATCGTAACACAAGGCAGACATCATTGTCTGCACTGCCAAAAGACTTTCTCGCAGCACTTTCACATGACATCCACACATAACGTGCCACAAGCTGCAGATCAGAACCATCCCATGTAGCATGTATGTATGACCCTTTCAGGGAGAACCTAACATACAACAGAGCACTCATTCTGCCAACAGTAATGGCCTTGTACAAGGTCAAGGAACTGCTGAAGGCACCAGCACCCACTGTGAGTGAAGAGGCATTGATAATAACAACTGTATAGAATTTCACGCATCACAGCCGTCATATGGTCATACCTTAAAGTACACCTAAACCTAAGGACATGGGTGTTCTCTCAATTTTTCTTCATCAAAATGCAGTCACTGCGGCCGGAAGTCAAACCCATGTCCTTGAGCTTAGCAGCATGACATCTCACCTGCCAAGCTAGCACTGCCGGAAGTGATGAGGCATAAAGGTTTGACAAAGATGCAGGAAGTATATGCACGTATGTGTGGACATTCCAGAGCGATGAATCATCTGCGATTGCCAAATCATTAACCAGTTGCAAAGGTTTAATACTACCCACAGATGAAATGCAAGCTAGATTGTTAAAATAAAACCAAAAGTAACAAGAAATATGCACCAATAAACTCAGTGTAAAAGTGCACTTCCTTTTTTCCTGCTCAAAGAAAGACAGTATGCTGCAACTTTTTACGATTGCCCTCACATTGCTCAAAACACAATGCTTAAAATACAGTTTCAACATTATGCTCTGTGATTATGAGCGGCATACCTGTTTAAGTAAACAATCACATGAACCCATTTTACTTCCCAGCTGCTTTCACACAAAGCCTCATGGAGTTTAATGTCCTGAAACTGCAAAGTGGCTTACGAGGGACACTGTCATGGAGGGCTTTAGGTTGACCTCCACCACTTCAGGTCCTTCGACATGCACTCAAAGGATGGCACACGGGCTTCATTGCACTCTCATTCAAATGAGGCTAATCGAGCCCCAGACTTTGTATTCAGCACCAGAATGACATACGTGAGAAGCCAGTAACATGCTTTCAAGTCGCAGGTTGCTTTTTAAGTTTTAAAAGTGACAAAAGGGCAACTTCTTAATGAAGAGAGACAGAAAGAAAGCAAGCATCATTCAAGTGTGGTGTACCCCTGACAATATAGAGCCTCCTACTCACAGTGGGCAACTGAAGCTCCTTACAGTGCCCATCTACATATTTCACATCACCATGGCAGTCGCAATCACCCCCACTTGCCACTACACATGGGGCACTCCTCATTATGCATAGAGGCTGATGTAGCCAAGCCTCCTAGCGCCACACTCGCAACAGTACTTGGCTACGGTGACTGGGTACATGGTGCCACACTGATGACACAGGTAAGGAACTTTGGTCTCCAGGCCATGCCCCACACTCGGCAACGAGCCGTCGCTACCACTACTGCTGACTTGAGCATCACGGTCGCTGAGGGAGTGTGCTGCCACTGCGTTGTCGTTCATACGCTTGGCCCAGCTTTGAAAGAGAGAGAAACAACAAGGCGTCTTCAATGAAAATGGACAATATGGTTGTGACCCACATCGTGAAAGTGTAAAGCTATCATCGCCCGCATATCATGCTGATTGAAGCATTCAAGTATGGGCCGCACACCTAGAAGGGCCCTGCAACGCTTTTTGAAAAGAGTCGAGGAATGGTGTTGATCTGTCATGGAGACTTCTGTGAACATGTGGGCGAAATATTTTTCCGCTGGGACACCAGGGAATTCACAATTTGGTTTCAAACACAACTCGAATGCACCCACTCTTCTTCCGACAAATGATGCTACTGGGGGCACCTACTACATCGTTTGAGGCACGAATAGTATTGCCGATTTCATTATTGCGGAAAGATAATCTGCTACGCTTTGTTTGTTTAGCGTTCAACAAATAAACAGGATGGGTGTATCACTCTTAAAGAGCAACAAAACAGGTCCAGCACTGTATTTGGTGGCCCCAGTGATGCCATTTGTTGAAAGAGGAGCTTTCCAGCTGTGTTTGAAAATTTGAAACCAAGGTGCAAACACCCTGGTGTGTGCAGTGCAATAATGTTTGGCTCGCATGCTAACAGGAGCCTCTAGGACTGGTTGGCACAATTTTCTGATTATGTTAAAAAGGTGTTCCAGGGCCTGTTCAGCGTGCATAAGCCCCATGCTTGAATATGCGAATTAATGGGACCTGTTTTATGTGGTGTATGTCCACGCATTCGAACACATTCAGTCTCCTCAAGCAAGATTTGTTCTGGCTGTGTATGATCAACTTGCGAGTATCCATAGCAGGAAGCAACACCTTGAATGATGCTCCCCGGGTGAAAGAAGGGTGAAGTCTTCAACTCTTTTATTGGCCACAAGACTGTTGACTCATTGTACCATGCTTTATGCCCCCAGGAATAACGCCATGATCGGCACTGTGGGTAATGCACAAATACTGTATTCACTCGCGTAATGAATGTACTTTTTTTCCCAAAAAACAGAAGCAAAGCTGGGGGTGCGTTTGTTATGTAGGGCAAATTGTTTACAAAGGTTTTTCGGGTAGAACAAAACATTTTAACACGCAATAAAGGTGGCGTTGCAACTCGCGATAATGCTTAAAGCGATGTGTGCAGTAAAAACACTAAAAAAGAGCTATATGGCATCGGTACTATGCGACTTGGCAACCACTGCGACAGCCTTTATGGTGGCTGCATTTTGTTCCATTGCAATGGCCTTTTGCTTCCGTTCAATGCATGGTTTGCCCACAGCGCCGTGAAACCGGATATATGGTGACGCCGTCAAACGGCCAACAGTGAAAAAAAGAATGAGCAGCATGCGGCGGTTCTCATCGCGCACAGTTTCTATAATTTAGATGTCGCCGTGGGTCAAGCCAGTAACGACGCCATGATGCACATGATGCGCAAGCCAATGATCGTCGCCGCGCCGGCTTGCGGCCAACCAAGGTCGTTACGTCGCCAATGCAATCTCGGAGACGGCCAGCTGCATCAGCGTTCAGCATCGTTCGTGGGGGGCCGTAACGGGAGAATAGATGTTTTCCATAACTGCACACAGAGTGGCTCATCATCGCAATTCTCCCTCATATCTGTGCTGAGCCTCTCAGTCGCGCGTGCTAAGCACGATGTCCGAGATTGCATCGCGGCAATATCACAAAACATTTGTTATACAGCAATATCGGTGACCACGTAGGCCACGCCCCGACAATGCTTATAGGCTTAGATGCACTAGCCTGCCCAGCACCAAATGGCAGCACGCCTGACAGCAAGCTGCAGCGAGTGAGAAGGAACTGCGATAGCACAGAGGAACACAGTAGTGCGAGTTACTGCTGCTTGCACAAGGCTATGCACGGCAATGTGGGACAATTTTATCTGGACGCAGGAGTTAGGAATTGCTATGCTGAACGGCTCGTGAACATTGCGGATTGAGTGAAATGGGAAAGCCACAGTGCGGGTGTTCACGGGACTGCAGGGGTTCGAATTTGGGGCAGTGGCGCACCGACGGGGGGGGGGGGTTCGGGTGTTGTAACCCCCCCCCTGAGGCCGACCTAACTCCCTCCCCCTCTGTAACTGCTCCTATGACCTAGAAGAATGTGGCACTAATGTCTCTGCAAAATGCCGAAAACAATAATAAAAATAATAATCATCATTCCTGTTACTATTATTTGGCATTTTATTTGCTTTACGATTCCTCCAGCTGAAGCAAGGAAATGACGTATTGCGCAAGGTGTGCAAGTCGCATGCCATTCGTGAAAATTTGAACCCCCCCCTGACAGAAATCCTGGGTGTGCTACTGAGTTGAGGGGTGTGTTTATTACGCGAGACAAAGAACAAATTTGGAATTTGACTACTAAAGTTGGGGTGCGTTTATTATGCAAGTGCATTCATTATGCGAGTAAATACGATAATAATGATCAAGAGTGCTGGAACCTGGATTCAAAGCTGTAGAAACGCTACGCAGGATGTGTGGACATTCAACACGGTCTTTGAATTGAATGGTCACTATTTATACGTGAGAATAATTCTCAACTAGTTCCTCATATGTTACATTATCAGATGATGCTACACATGCATAAAATTTGAGAAAAACTGTGAATATAAACTCAGCCGTTGCACCGGATATAGAAATCTCTGAATTTATATAATCAAGTATGGTGTACGTTAGTCAGGAAGCCAGATTTTTCCAGCTACACTACTGCCGCCCATGCTCACTGTGAAGAGCCAAGCACACCAACAAAGTGTATGTGTTCATAATGCTTTATCTCTGCTTTTAGTAAATATAACCATGACCGAAATAAGCTGGGCCAAACCACTATGTAACTAACAGAACAACTGAAGCTTGTCATCAATGAAAGTAATGAACATTCTCTCAGTCAGCATGGTTTTTATTATACCTTGGTAACCTTCTAGTATTCACATAAACCATTAACTAACAATGCAACTGCAATGACAGAATTTGACCTGAAAGTTTGCACTAACTATGGCAAGCAGAGTGTCCATTTCCTATCTACTGCTTTCTGAAAAATGTATATTGTGATGTCTCGACAGAGAGCAAAATTTGCTCATTTCATGTAGCAATGAGTCTAGGGTATGATCATTGTGATTATAGCAAGTTTACGTAAACGATGCCTGTGTTTCTTTCAGCAGCGACTGTGTCTGATAGCAGCAGCAATTGCAGATCAGCGTAGCATCACACCATGACAACGCATTTACTTTGGAATATTTAGAGTGCAGCTGGTTTCTAGACACAAGCACTATAATAAATTATTTATAATACCACCACACTCAAACTTGCTAGCCCATTGTTTAGGTTATCAAGATCTTTGACGTTAAACGTAAAACAAAGACAAGTTGAAAACACAATGTTGGTCAATCAGCATTACACAAGTTCATTGTACTAAATGGGTCACCAGTGCATACTACTGTCGAAACAAACTTGCGATGTGAAATGGAGTATTTGCTCCCATTCAGAAGTTGCCCATAAGACCAGGACATTTCTTTTAATGGCATAACACACAATGTGGGCCAGAAATTGGCTCTATTCAGCCTTAACTACTCTTTCCTTGTTTACCTTCTGTAAACGGAAAAGTACTGCATGCTTTATTTGTTATAAGCCCTCAATTTTTCTTACATATTATTACCTATATACCGTCAGGTTTCATAATTACACCTACCCAGATTGAGATGAGTTGTGTAAGTTGTCCATTTTTTATCACTAAGTACCCATCCCGAGTTATGTAATGTGCAACAATGCAGTAATGCTACTACCACTATGCACACTTACTTGTTTGTGAACTCCCCTGTAAATCCTGGCCTCGAAAGCTCAGCAAACTTAGCATTGAGGTAGTTCATTTCTTCATCCAGCTTGTTTTCAGATCCACTGAGCAAAGGAAGAATACTTCTTACATACAGAAAGAAAAGAAAGAAGGAGAAGAAAGCAACACATTATTTGATAAGGCTGGGAAATAATGCACTCGGCTTATAAAGCATAATGTTGTGAAAGTTTTCATGTGACCTCTGTAGCAGAGCCGAATCAATACCTGAATGTTGCCTCGATATTCAAGCACTGAACTAACATATTAATGTCGTTTACGTAACACTTCTTTTTCACTGCTAGTATGTCATGCTCAATAATAAAGCTGCATTCTATGTCGAATTGTTTCAAAGCACTGCATTGCTTTGACAGTGTAATCAGCATGAGTACCCAGAAAACTATCACAAACTCTTCAAGTCCCTATCGCTGCTTAGTATGAAAGGCAGCATTAAAAAATAAAAGTGCAGCCCTATTTTTGAGATAAACCAATCACCAACTGTAAATCCCTCTTTATATTAGGAGCAAACTGTCAGGTTGAGTGAGTTCGGCAGGATTCACTGCGGAGTACTTTATAAACTGACCCTTTTACATTACTTCGCCGACGCATGATTACGCATCACTGAATATCCAGATTATGTCACAGCTCACTGTAATTTTGGAGTGTTTGTGTATATACAAGACACGAAAAACGTTTGTGGGGTAAGCGTCTGGGAAAAACCTTTGTGTGATTTGCATGGAGAAAGCTCTGAAGAGGACCTTTGGTCAACTTGAAAATTGTTGTTTGCATGCAGCATTCACATTTGGTTGAAGGAGAAGGAAGTCCTCTTTTTGTGCAGCAGCCTAGGAAGTAGTTTCCAGGTTCGAAGAGCAGAGTGTTTCCTGAAGCCGAACAAGACACAACACACTTTGCTCAAGAGCAACAAGCTGCACATCGCAATGTCAACATCAAGCTGCTGCAAGCAAAGGCCGGAGAGGTTGCTAGAGAGGAAGAGGCACTCAGCAGGCAAACTTCAAAGCAAGCAAGCACTGGGTGTCTGGCTTCGTGCACCAGCGAATTTTTCTTAAGTTGGTGCAAGTTCACATAACAGAAGGCGCCCAAAAGCCATGAAGAGCTGCTTGCGGCCTCTCAGTGACAGGTGATTTTGCTGCAAAGGTCAATAAACTTTTAATTGGGCCAAGTGTGCTACGCTTATCAAATGCTGGAACATCTTGACATGCCCTTGGCACTACTTTGCTCCACTAAGCGAATGCCTTCTGTTTGTGATTTGTAACTCTGGCGGAGCGCAGTAATAATCACACAGCTTCGGTTTGGCCCAACTCCAGTACTCTTGTATTACCTGTGGGCGTGTGCACAGGGGGGCAAGGAAGGCATCTGCCCCCTGTAATCATTCAAGGGGGTGTAGAGTCAACCACATACCTTCACACTGCACAGCCTTTTCACCTTTAGCGCCTCAGTGAGAAGTGTCAAGAGGAGGGGACGGGAAGTGGAGATAGTGCTGTGATAAAGCTCTGGACCACCCCTTTGGATAATGGAGAACTCTGAGCACATCTTTGTTATTAGCGACTTTACCATCAGAATGCAAGATATGTTTCCCATGGACCATTGTTGACTGCACCCACCGTTGTACAAGGCATGTGGTTATTCCAGAGCTCACTGGAAAAAGCAGCCCACATGTGTGCTATTCTAGCGACTTCATTGATATGATATGAGGTGTTGTTCCTGCTGATTATGGCATCATGGTCGCATTTGATGCTTAATCACTGTTCACAAGTGTTCCAGTAGAACTGGCTGTAAAGGTTTCTACTGCTGCATCAGAGTCTGATAAATTGCTGCTTGACAGGTGTCTGTTGGAGTTGCCAGAGCTCCCTTGACCTCTCAGGTTTTGTTTGTCAAATACATACTTTGTCCTTTAACAAAAATTTTACTCACAGACACATTTTATGGCTAAGGATGCATTCATTTCTGGTTAAAATGAGCAGTGAAAGTGCTCCACTTTCACAGCTCATTTTAACAAAGTGAAAAGGGCAATACGGTTCACTGTTGAACAAGAAGAAAGCGGTTGTCAAGTGCAGTCAACATGGTGTGTCTTTCGGCATCTACAGAAACTTGTTATAGCATTTTATTTTAACTCAGTAAACCTGCACCTATGCAAAAGGTCTATTGCTGCTGCACTATTCCAGTGAGTGAAAGCCATTTAGGCAACACATGATTATATGTGTGATATTGTGAGCGTACCTAAAGATTTAAAAACCCACGGCTACCCTCCATCTTTTCAGTCCTTGCTGCAGAAGGAAATATCACACCCACTAAAAAAGTGTGCTATATCATCTCCAAAGACGTGAGCTGCTGTTCTTTATGTGATTGGCACTAGTAAGACTATGTGTTGCCAAGACTGTGCTCGTGCCAACAAAGGAATATTACAGTAAACGTGCCAGATAAGCTGTCATGCAAAAATTTCCCCACTGTAGCCTTCGTCATTACCCACGGTGAGTGTGATTACAAGCATATATCTGTGACATAGCTGGCTTCAAAAAATGCGTGAGACAGCAAAAGTATGATGTCCAGCCATTCAAGAAAGAGATTAGCCTTCTGATGTAAAGAGGCCCAAGTTTCTATGCAAATTTCAAAACTAAAACTTTGACATTCATTTCCTCTTCTGTTATTGAGCATAAAATAACAAAATTAATGACAGTCGAGTTCACTCAATAAAGGTTATGAGTACAAACAACTTCACCTCACCTTATTGTCCATTACAAAAAAAAAAAAAAAAGAAAGAAAGATTTACAGATGCTAAAATTTAACCTTGGCCCTGGAAATTATGCGACCGGCTCTTCAGCAGCACGCCATAACAACTTTAATGAAAAACAACGCTTTGCTGGTATAAATACGACATCCATCAAAAAATCACAGCATATCCACGGGGTGAATGATGATGAGTGGGCGAAGCTCCGGAGGGAATCATCGGTAAACCGTGAATCTTTCGCGTAAATCGCCCAGTCGATCATCATGTAAAGGCGTGAGAAACACTGTATTCGTACGCTGGGATCTCGCGTTTAAGGGGGATATACTGTGCTAGAGCCAGGCCTGCGCGGAACTGCAGGACAGTGACAGCGTAAGCAGGAGGAGCTACTTTCTTAGAGGCCACTTTAAACGCTTGAGGAAACTAGTGCAAGTAGAAGTGGTAGGTATCTCCTGCGCCATAACTTATCATTTTGCCAAGTAGGGAAGTACCCACTACGCCATAATTATCAGTGCCTCCGTAATGGGTTCAAAGCTACAAAGCACGCAGCTCTGTGTTCTTTCAAATGATGCCTCGACGTCGTTATACAATCCATTTTCGCGTCGTGTAGCGGTGTATTACTATTTTTCAACGTAACATTACGTTTGTTAATGCGATTCCGCGGGAGACATTATACCTGTTTAGGTCTTTTAGCGATAATTTTTCAACCACAGGCGTAGCTCAGTGGTAGAACGCTCGACTGCCACGCCGAGAGCCTGGGTTCGAATCCAGGCAGAGGACGCAACTTTCGGAATTTTTTTTTTTAATAAAAGTAGACGTGGCTACGTACATCACCAACGAACACCATGGGAAATGAGAGTGCAGCATGCTTGGATGCCAGAGCAGCCAGAAGTTACGTTATTGCACTCTTTAGGAAGCTTTTAGGAAACATTTAAATACCAGCAACAGGGATACCCAAAGCCTAAACACAGGGAAAGTGTCAAGCATATAGAAAGAAGCTTCTGAAGAACAGCCGGCTCAGCATAACCACAGGACACAGCTTCTCAGCGGAAGTAAATCCTTCAAGCAGAATTTTTACCTGTTGGTGCTCGTGTAGCTGTTGGAGTCGCTCAGGTTTCCATTTATGCTGGTGCTATTTAAGCCACCCGTGCGCACTCCCGGAACTGTCCTGGGGTTCTTGGTTGTCAGGGTGGAGCCTCGAATCAATTCTCGCATTTGCATATCAGCCTTCTTGTATGGATCATAGCTGTCATCAGAAGGATACCTGAAAGCAAACGATGTTCAGATGGATGAAAAATGACGGTAATAAATGGTTATCTTATTTCAACGTGAGCCAAAGTTTCAAAAAGGTTTCAAAAATACTCAATGGCACATGGTGCAAATCTACTCAATGAACTGTACTACATAAGAAGGTGGACCTTAACTTCATGGTAAATCAAAATGCAAAAGTGAAAAAATAATCAAATTCCCCGAACAACTTTTTAATCCTTTGCATGCATACATTGTAGTGCATAAAATGAAGCCAGTGACTTCACAAGGCACATTTATGGGGAATGAATTTTGAGACCAGCGCCAGTTTTGAGGTGACGGTTATCAAATTTGCTGCAAAGTAGCCCATTCATTCCATTTATAGGTGTTCAGTGTCATAGAAACTTACACAGTGCCTGATCTTTAGCCACATATCTTCTTAATTATGACTGGTTATGTCACTTAAATTTCAGAATAACAACTAAATTCCAAGTTTGGCAATGAAGGATCAACCATTACTGTTCACCATAGTATAATTGTTTGCATTTAGTTCAATTAAACAAATGCAGACTAGCTTTATTCACACCCAGAACAGCAACATTCAAAAAGCCTCGTTTATCTCAAAGGAGGGCCCAGCAGTGCCTTTCTCAAGCAAAGCTTGCATTGACTGACTTGTGAAACTCGTGGTGGCAGTGTTCCAAGAAAACCTTCCTCACCCACATCAGGCATGCCAGAAACACACCCCATTCATCTCACACTACGCAGCTGCTCACTGAAACGCCCTCCGTGTGGCTGTTGACGTAGTGTGTCACGCCAGTTACGCAGCTAATCACAAGCATGGCCTCATCCAAACAACGAGCTGGGTTGAGCGCCGGGTTTCACGTAAGTTGAGAGCTTACAGTGGCATGGCACACCCGTGCTTGGTTTGCTCTGCTGAAGAGAAGGCTGCACCGAAGAAATGTCTACAGGAGCAGGCCTACGAATATGGATGCATGCGCACTGGCTAATGCCAAGCTGCATGAAGCTGAACAAGCGAAACGTCAGCATTGGGCTGACCCTGCTGTCCATGAAGCTGAACTCCAAGTGCAACACCAGTGTCAGGCTGACCATGCACATGCCATTAGGCATGCACAACCAAGCTTCACTTACTCCCATTTTGTCCATAGGAGAAGGGCTCACAAATTTTTGAAGTTATCATTATCATAGCATGTCCTTGCTACTAAATTTTGTTGGCTCACAAATACACAGCCACAAAATGTTTTACCATTTTATTACACATTATTGGAGTCATTGCCTAAACAAAAAGCTTCATTTCTCCTCTTGTAGCAGCCACGGGCTCACTGAAACCTACAAAGGGGTTGAGTGGAAGGCAGCAATGTGCCACCTAAAAATTGTGATGCCGCATATCATGGCCACACGTTCCCTATCTTTGACTGTATTGGCCAGTATTTCTAATACATGCGTGCACAGTACCGGCATACCAAGGCACTTGGCCTCGGAGATAGTTTTAAAGAACACTATTCAAGAAATCAGCCAATATCTGCTGGGCCCACTTGCTATGTGGCTGAAAATGACATTGTTAAATCACTCACGTGTGTTTTTCATATGTAACTATAAAATCCCAGCTGCATGACCATGATATGGTACTTGGCTAGCATACTGACAGGAGTCTTGACAACAGAATTCCAACATTTTCTGATTATGTTCGAAAAGTGTTGCATGGGGTGTGACCAGAGCAGCGTTTCTTGAAGTTGGGGGCAAGGGCAGCTCGTTCAAGGCATGTAAAAATAACAATCAAAACACTGAGGTATGAGTGTTGCAGAGCTGCTCTAAATAAGATGAGAAAAAACTGAGTCTGACCTATATGGGCTGCTGACATGGTTGGGAAACTTCTCTTTGAACTTCATGACAGCCACTGGCTTGAGTTGTTTTGGTTGCACAGGAGGAGGAAGCTGCTTCACCCGACGACTGAAAAACAAGGTGAAATAGGAGTTTGAAAGTAACAGGCCTTTCCATGCAAGCTGCCGTGGTTATGTTCACATCAACTCTCTTTGCAGCAGAGCTAAATTAATTCAGTGCATTATAATTTTTTAAATAACAGACACAGAATCATAAATGCAGTGATGCAATGACAATTTCTCCTGCAGTTTATAGTTTCGGGGCACAGCTGGGTAATGATCAAGTGAGACACAGTAAAGAAACTTATTTATGACAAAGTTATAATCATGAGTAGCACACTAATCTATGATTAAACCAGATGTATTAGCAGCCATAGATATCATAATCACATTCATCTGCATAATCATTATATGTACGCTATGCAGGTAAAGAAGGGGGAACTTTCTTTTAATGTCTGCAACTGCCAGTCATGAAGCCACACATGCGTAAAGCCAAGTTTCGAGAAACATAGTACCACTTCAGTAAGCCGTCAGCCTCGCCTCCCCACTCCTCCTCCCCCTTTTCCCCCCACCTCATGTTGTTGTCAATGCACAGGTACTGCAAAGCTGCACAAGGGCATAATTCCAAAGCAAATAAGGGTGTGAGCTCATGTTTCATGCACCATTAGGTTAACCGTTAAGTGTGCATGATGTGGTAATCAAGCAAACACAACACTGTCGTTTCTATATTATTCAAAAAGCATCTGCTGGGTAAAGCACAATGCAGACATCTAAGTACATGAGTACAGCTGGCACAAACTGCAGCAGTGGTCAAGTGGCTAGACTGCCCCCACCCAATGTGGGATGTACTAAAATGAATTCCCAGTAGTGCCAGGCACTCGCTTTTTCTAATGAGAGAAACGTAGCCAAGCAGGCACTCTGTGGTGTGAGCACTCATACCTCAAGATATGGGGCCCTCCCTTCTGCTCTCCTTCTATCCTTCCTTCGTTTGCCCCTCCTCCTCCATAATGCTGCACCATACTCCTTAAGCAGTATGCTGTGTTAGGCTAGTTGGTACATAGCTTAACTGAACGACATGCCACAACAATAAAACACAGGAGAGCAGAGAAAGTAACAGACAGAGCACCCTGTCTGTTACTTTCTCTGGGGTCATTTGTTTTGTCATTGGGCCACGTCGTTCATTTAAACCATACTTCTTTATGGGTTGCAGAAATATTCATCTTTCCTGATCCCACTATCAGCCTGCACACCTTCAGGAGACATCTCACCCACGACCTATGACTAAACCTGAGGGAATGTTAAGGACAAGAACGCACTGCACAGTGATCATTCAAAGTGTGACAATTGGCCAGCATGGTGCTTGGTGCTACTACAGTGGAACCCTGCTGTTACGTTCCTCAATGCTACGTTTTCCCGGCTGTTACGTTGTTTTTCATCAGTCCCAGCATAGCTCCCATAGGATCCCATGTATTGCGAACCCCGCTGTTACGCCGCAACTGTGGGCCTGTTCCCGCATGATGCGTCGCAACCTGGCATGCCGTACCCGCCCGGGCACCGCTGTTCTGATTTGACTTTTGACAGTCTTGGTCACGCTTGCAGGAATCGCCGCCCGCTAATGGCTGCCGAGATAGCGCGAGCGCTAGCGCTATCTCGGCAGCCATGCGATCGCTCGGCAGCCGAGCGACACTCCCCCACCCCCGCCTTTGCATCTTTTCATGATCCTTAAAGAAGGGCGTGGCGTATCCTCCCCGCTTCGACGGCAGGCGTCCCCCGATAGGGGTGATGTTATCGCCTCCGAGCGACGGAGATGGGCGGCGCGTTTGATCTCTGCTTCAGCCGTTTTCGTCGCCCCCACTCGCGTGCTTTTATTCTAGCGACCGTACTTTGGGCTTCGGGGGCTTCCGGAGAAAAGAATCGGGAAAAGGGAGATCGCACTCACAGCCGCTTTTGCATACGACTGCGCTCGCCTGCGCAGCGAGGGGCGCGGCCGCGTGGCTGTCTAAAGTCTGTCCGTGCGCGCGCCGGCGAGCAGCTGGTTCGGGCCGGACGGCAAGCGCAAATCTGCAAGGAATTCTCTTTTTGTAAAGCTGGCTAAATATCAGGGGTGCGCAAATTATGCGAGGGCGTAAATTATGCGGGTAAATACGGTAAATAAGCACTGAAGACGGAACGTGAAAGCGCTGTCGAGCGATCGCGGACCAGACGCGACCAGCCGTACTCGCAATCACAAACCACGCACGGGGTGCGGGAACAGGACGCGGTGATCGCAGTGACGGGGCGACTAGCCTCCAAAATTGGCGCGTCACGCTGGAACTAAACCTCAACGATCACAGTATTGATTGCGATCTCTGAGGCCATACTTTCTCTCATCAGGGCGCCGGAGGCTATAATGGCGGCCCATTCACTGCGCTCGACAGCCGCGAACGGAGTCCGAATTATCGATCGTCTTAACACATTAAGTCTATGGGGGCACTAACGGTACCGTGCGGCTGTCCGAATTATCGGTCGGCGACCTAGATGGCTCACCTTGCTGAAATAAATTGTTTGAAGTCAAAGCGGCCCTGTTCTCATTCATTTTCGGAGCTTTCCTCACTCTTGCATTTTCCCGACTGTTACGTTTTCCCCCCCCCCCCGATCCGCTGAAAAACGTATGAACGGGGTTCCACTGTATTTTGAACCACATGTGTGCTTTGTGTACCCTTTACTGGATCATTATGGAATACAATTGAAGTGAGGGCCTCAATCCCGAGTAGTGACAGCGCTCAATGGTAGCATAAAAGGTGCTGGCTTGCACGCAAACCAATTATAATGCTTCAGTTGAAGCGTACTGCACATTGACAGGTTGCTGAATATAACAAAGTTTAATGAGAAGCGTATAAATGAGAACTCTGCAAATAAATGAATTGCATCATATGTTTGGCCAGTTTTACCACAAACACATAATACCTGCGGCATTCTCCGGCACTGTACAGCTGGTTTTACTTATTTCTATGCCTTCAAGAGGCCACGAAAGCATAAAGAAGCTCACCTGACAGCAGGCTTCTTTGCTTTGTTTGTGGTCGTGCCATTTGTGTCCAGCGTCGATGGTGATGACTTGGTCCTCTGGTGATTTCGGTTGACTGCAACTCTGCTGCTGCCACCGTCCTTGGAGCCTTGAGAGCCCGATGGACTCACTGTACCATTCTTCTTGCCTGGTGTTGGGACCTTGTACTGCACAACAGAAACATAGACAGTTGACCAGGTAGCCACGTCAGCAAATATGTGCAAAAAGAACAGCATATGTTAGGGGAGTGCACACACACGCACACACACACATGCACACCAATGCATATACATTTACGTATACATGTATCTTCTGCAACCATAGTGTCACCGCGGGCTTAGTTTGGCATAGTCACCGCCCAGCCTTCTACGACAAAGCAGAGCATCATGTACTACCTTGGTTGCTATGTTGTCTAGACATCTTTAACAAAAACGTGCAGACAGCAAAGTGATTTGACAGCTACCAAGTCAAAAGGTTACTTGCAAGTCCCTTCACACTACTTGCTGAGATTTTTGCAGCTTGTTGAATACCACGTAGAGAAATTCATTGTCGAGAGGGTTGTGTCTGTAACTGTTTATAGGGGCATAATAGAAAGCATCCTTAGTCACAAATGGACTGTGCATGCAAGGGTATTGTGCCAATCACATTTTGTAACTACCCAACGGCTGAAACTGTTTACTTTTCTCTAAAGTTCCACTTGGATTTTTCTCACACGGGAAAAAAATAAGGCTCTGAGAGCAACCAAGTGTCCAATGCGCCCTGCATGTGGAAGTTGAAGGTCAGGTGACTAAGCTCCCCAAGCCTGCTTGTATTTATATACCTGCATTGTGGTAGGACATTTTGAGTTACTTCCATAATTGGAATGACATCGTCTGCAGCCCATTCATGTCAGCGAGGCCTGTTTTGTAACTTGTGTATTCATTATTAACACATACATACATTTTTCATGAAGTGTATAACCTTTACGAGCTTTGTACTGTCACCTGCATGAGCCTTTTACTGTTTATATGTAGCCTTTTACATGAGATCAGTGTTTTATAGCCAGTATGTATATATTCGAAAATCTATCTGAGTTTAACTTGGACTTTAATTTTCATACGGTGATTTTTATCTCTGCTGCAAAATTCCCTTTATCTGACATATTTGGTGAACATGTAATCATGCATTCTTTTATATGTCTGTACTTGTATGTATGCTTTCGTTAGTTTCTGTTTTGAAAATAGAATGCTTACAGCCTGCGACGAGTTGTTTCTTATGAAAAATTAGAATATTTCAAGCCTACATTTAGTTACAGTAAAATTTCTGTCTGGTTTTTAGTAAGGTAGGTAATGACTTAATTCGTTCTTGGCGTTTTACATCCCAAAACCACAACATTATGAGGAACACCGTCATGGAGGGCTTCAGAAAATTCGACCACTTGGGTTTCCTTAGCATGTATCTAAATCTAAGCACACAGGCCTCTCGAAAGGCAGTCAGGGTTTTATCCCGTGAACTTCAGGTCAGCGGTCAAACACAACGACCACTAGACCAGCATGGAGGTTGGTGAACAATTCAGTAGTATAGAAAATCTTGCCTACGGAACCTCCTAGATCTATCAGCCGCACAAGCAGGCCCTTGTTCAACTTTCATCTAAATGAAGGGAGCTGTCGTAGACATGGTTGGCGAAATACATTAAACAATCGCTCGGCATCTGCAGCCTGCAAGAGCCCTTAGACATTTTGCAAAAAACACTCCTACCACAAATGCTTCTTTGACATGGCCACAAACCGAAGTAGTACACAAGTGCTTTTGCATTTCGTTGCCCCCAAAATTTGAGCACTGTGACCAGCCATAAAGATGATGCCCTAGTGTTAAAAACTGTACCTTGCTAAGCCACTGAGGTGGGTAAGAAAAAGCAATATCAAGGCTCTTGCATGTTTTCAAGTGTTCTAACATACTTGTGATATTCGTTTCAGAGCTTTTTAACTTGTAGTCTGCCCTAGACAGCGAGGCAGCAACATGCAAGAAATCCACATTTTTCTTTTCTCTAACGCGATATTTCCTATGCCAAGCGTTGGTGAGACATGGTAGTGCAGCAAAAAGCAACCTTTAAACTCAGTCACACATATCCTGAACAATTTAGGCTGGGTATCCCTTGTATCAAAGCGTTGATAAATCATCACACACAAGTGTCATCAGTACATACAGCTCTGCAATGGCAAAGTCGATCCAAGTTCTTCCGATGATGTCGACTACAGCCTCAAAGAAAATAAGAGCATCAGAAAGGCATGGCCAAGCAGTGTTCGCTAAATTGGTGTGCAGCACAGGGCTGCAGCACAATTTCATGACAGTCGAAAGGAATGCCGTGACTGAACATACATCTATGGCTGCGTCGTGCAGGTACTGCTACGTTGCCTGCAAGCGAGGGGAGATGATAATGTAAAATCTCACTGAAAGATGTCGGTGAAGCCACCTGAGTGGGTCTCTGCCACAAAAACCTTGCAACATACCAAAAGCATGCGTTGTAGGGGTTATTCTTCTAATTACTACTACTGCTAGCAGCGGCATCGCCGCTAGCAACCCCCTGCAGTGGGTTCGAGCACTCAACGAGCAGAGAATGAGGTCGTCGCGTCCGCGCGCTCGCCATCTCAGTCATGCATCGCCGCGGTGCCGCGCGCTTCGGCCTGCGGCCCGTCTCGCGGCGGGACAGCACGAACCGTCGCACGCGGCGAAGGAGGAGAACATTAGGCACAACTCTCCGTGCATGGTGATTTAATAAACACGTTAAAACAAATAAATAATACAGGGCCGAATCAAGGATCGAATTAAATATAAACGAAAGGACAATAATAACGATAAACGACACGAACACACACGAACACAAACAAAGGACAATGACACTGAACAACACGAACACAGAATAACACACAAAAATACACAAAGACCATGCAAGAGAGAAGCACCTAACCCCGGCCAGCGCACCCGCGACCGCGCCCCAAGAAAAGGAAAATAGAAAGAAAGGAACATACGTAGATGGGCGCAGATCGCCGGCCGCTGCCGTGGGTCACTGGAGCTTGCAGAGGCACGCCATCCAACCGATGGCCTGGTCGGCCGGAGGGTCACAAAAGTACGTGCGCACCTCTCCACGCGCCAGCAAGCATCTCAAAAACCAGAAACCCCAGAACGCGCAAACGTTCGAGGAATTTCTCGCTGCCCAATGGCAGCCTATGTTAAAACCACATGGGGCAAACGGGCGGGCCGCCGCCCCGTCAAGCTGGGGAGAGGGGGGATGCGGAGACATTCCACGCTAAACATGGCGTCGAGCGGGACCTGGCCCCACAGCGTTTACAGCAGCTGCGGTAGGAGCCTCCTTGGCTGCTCTCTGCAGTGATGCCCCTAGCAGCTGTTTCTGTCCCTATACCAAACTTGGTCCGAAGTTTCATGAGCAGTAAAAAAAAATTCACAGCATACCGCAGAGTGAATGATGAGTGGGCGAAGCTCCGGAGGTTCATCGTAGATCGTGCCGAGTTCCGGATTAATTTAATTAACGGGCACGCTACGAATCCTTTTGGTTCAACTATGCACAAGTGAAATCTCCCACCGGCACTTCATTGCAAGTCAAGATCCAGTGCCTATATATATATATATGGGTGGCCAGTGAACGGTTCTCCAGCGCGAGCAGTCGGTATTTTTCAATCAAGAAACTCACTAGAAGACGCTGCCTGCGCCAACGTTGTCTCTCGCGGGTGAGGGCGCGTTCTCCTCCTTTGCGAGCTGGTACAGCGTTAATCGAAGAAAGAGCGCTTCCATAGTCAACGCGCGCCTTTCGCTCTCTCTCTCTCTCTGTCTCTCACAAGACAGCAGATGGAAGAGTGAGAGAGCTCGCGCGCCGGGAGGCACGCGTCGAGGGCAAGCGCGAGCCTCCCAGCGCGCGAGCTCTCGAGCGCCAGCCTCCCGGCGGCGCGAGGTGGCTACATACATACTACGACTACTACTACTACTACTACTACTACTACGACAGAGGAAGGAATGACCCACACCCTGAGGAGCTTCGCCCCTAAAATGCATCAAGAGAAAATTGCATCAAGAGACTCTAGTGACAGCACTCATGGTGCACCATCACTCGTTCCTAGTCCTCCGTGCAGCCATTGGCTCTTGTAGACTATGCCCTGTTTCGAGATACAGTGCTAATGTCACTGTTAGGGAAATGATGCGAGAGAATGCAGTGCTTGAAATATACTCCCCAATACCGTTAAACGGCAGACATGTGTATACTGCATTCACACAAAAATACCAGCATGCTGTCTTCTGTGGTGGTGGTTGCCTTGCAAAACACCAAACACGTCACACTGTCATTGCCATCACCACAACAGCACAACATAACAGTGAGCTCAAGGTGTGATCACTGTACGAAGAAATATGGTATATAAACATACACTTCGAAGGGAGGTAGAAAGCAAGAGAATATAGAAAAAGCAACACCACCAACAATATTTTTTTTCTATTGCATTGGGCACTTTCCTGATTCAAACCACAGAATCTTCCTATGACTCCCGTCTAGCGTATTGTCCCATCCAAACTATTTTGCTGCTAATAAATTTCTGCACTAAAGACTTTCTGTCCCTGCAAAATCAACAGTGTCTAGTAGCCTAATATGTACTAACATGACAATGGTGCTTCAAAGGGAAATTAAAAAAAAAAAAAAAGACGTTTAGGCGTCATTTTCGACAATGGCATCCTGGATTGAGGACGACGCCTGCTTAAGGATGACCATCGTCATGTGCTTCTTTAAATAAAGTTTACTTCTTTCTCTTTCCAAGTTTCATTTTCTGTTCAAGCAATCAGCCTCTCTAAGCAAAATAATTAAATATCAGCTCCTGAAAGAATGATTAAACTGTCAAAAAATACCTAGCATTTCTCTATTGGTACGAAAGGGATATTGAACAATTATATTGGCTACTGGCAGCAACATGAAAAAGAAATTAGTATGTTATCAATGAGAAACAAATTGTATTCTCAACTAGCAGAGTTTGTGACCACTTTTACCAAACCATATAGCCAAAGGCAGTGTTTTCAGTACAGAGAGGGTTGAATTAACTGCATGTTTAAGTGGTCATTGAAACAGCTTCTTGAGTTTATGTACACCGTTAATAGGCTGAACCACAGTTTAAGCAAACCATGTTTTATGAAGGAAGCTACAGCAGGCAATTAACAGTAACCCTCTTTCAAATCTGTGCTTTTTCTCAGCATTCTTGTTGAGCAGTCAAAGCTACAGTCCACCCATTCTGCAATCCTCCATTATCTAGTATAGTAGATATCGAAGCAACACTATACATGTGTTTTTGTCTAGTCAACCTCCACGTCACAAACCCAACCACTCCGATTTTCTTTTCCTATGCAAACAGTAGAAGGCAGTCAGAGCGATTGCACCAACAGCAGTTAAAAACAACACTGCTTCCCAGAACGGAGGCAGCTGAAAACTTTAGTGTGGTGTAACAGCTGTTACCCGTAGCAATGGATGTGTTTAAAAACATGTAAACAAAATTGCGTACTTCATGCACAGCACATAAATAAGTTATTTATTGATCTGTACGGCCTGCACTACCAGCTCAATGAGTTTATGACATATCTTCAAAATTGTTTCACGGTCTCTTTAACTACAAGACGTATGGGAAACCACCCACTGACCTTTGTCCTGGCCTTGAGCCTCTCAACGGCCTCGGCACTGGCGGGGCTCTTTGGTATCCGGCTCTTCCTCTCTTGGCACCACGCAATGTGTCGGTCAGCGGCACGATCGCTGAAGTTACGGTTGCAACTTGGGCATTCCACATACCCTGCGGCAGAAAAGAAACAGACAAGCCATGACTTATGGCAACAGTTTGAGGCATTAGCTTTCACTGGAAAGCCACCACTTGTCGTCTTTTGCAGTGGTGTTTGAATACTCAAATAGTTTTCGAACAGTGTTTGCTATTTGATCAGATTCACATCTAACTTTAACTATTTGAGCTATTAGGTCTATGTAATTAAGGGACAAAACATGCTACATCTCATGACAGCAAGTGGGCCCTTCTAGCTTTTGGTACGCTTGCCGCATAGCAGAGGTGTCTGGCAGCAAACCTGACTTAAGGGAACTCCGCTCAGCAGCGCAACTGACATGGAAAGAAATAAAGCTTCTGAACACAGGACACTCGATTTGCACGAAGACAATGTTTATGACATGCAGAGCCTAGAGGAAGAGAGAGAGAGAAAGAGAGATAAGAGTTGTGCGGAAGGCAGGCAGCTTAACTAGAACAGAACTTTCAGTTTGCTACCTTGCACTGGGGGATGGGTAAGAGAAGATAGAATAGTAAGAAGAAAAAGAATGAGAGAAAAAGTTAGGCAAACACACACACAAACACGCACAGATGAGCCTAGTGGTAGCCATGTGCTGCAGTACAAGGCATGAAGAAACAAGAATGTTTGTCAATAATGCGTCGTCGCAAGCTACATATTAAGATCATGCTCAATACTGAACCGTCAATAACAAAGGCCACATGCAAACGTGGCTGCAGTGCTACACCGAATGAAGGCGGAACCAGTCGGCCACACAATGGCCCTCCCTTTTACATCAGTGAGGACAGCAGAGAGTCCTGCATGAATTTTGGGAATGCAGGCGGAGTTCCCCAAGGACGCGAAATTTTAGAATCACTGCCCTCCCTATTGCACTGTCTTTTTGTGGTGATGCTAGGGCAGATTATTCGAACGACTGGCCAGAATTCAGAGGTCCCCCAGACTAGTAGGGAGAGTTAGCAGATAGAATATGGCGCATGACGCAAAGTCTGAAAAATAAAAATGAAAAACTGCCGTGCAAGTGCGCGGTATGACCATGAATATGCTATAGATAGAAGCAGAAGGCAAACGGTTGTAACCATGCCATAGCAGCCTTGATTTCTCATTTGCCTTTACTAGTGGTACACAGCTCGGTTTCAAATACGAGTAGATCCACTTAAATTTGAGCAAAATATGTGGGCCCACGACAGCCCAAACATGCTAATAATAATTTCTGGGGTTTTATGCTCCAAAACCGCAATATGATTATGAGAGATGCCATAATAACAAAGGCCACACACAACACAGAAATTTCAGCCACCCGGGGTTCTTTCATGTGCACTGACACTGCACAATACACGGGCCTCAACATTTCGCCTCCATTGAAATGCGCTGTCACAGCCAGGATCCGATCCCGTGACCTTTCGATCAGTAGCCGAGTGCCAGGGCCACTAGACCACCATGGCAGGGCGATAAATTGCACGACAGTGAGAACATGGACACTTGTGCATCACTAAGGTTAATTTGCTGCACAGTTATTTACCAAACTGCTCTTTTTAGTCAGTGGTTCTTTTTTTTTTTTCTTGGGGCAATACTGTAGGGGTACACCAGTTGTAAATAAATTGGTCACATTGGCAGCACATTTCTTCTATAAGTAAACATGGAAATATTCAGAAATACGCTAACAATATTCGAAAAGTATTCTATTTAACTTGCATTCAGACATTAATATTCAAAATCACAGTATGGTTACAAGGCTCACTGCAGTTGGCGGGCCACAGATAAATTTCAAGAACTTGGAGCTCTTTAATAATGCAAGTATAATTTTAAGTACACAGGTGTTTTCGTACATTGCCCCCACTGAAGTGCATCCTCTTGTTCAGCACCGCAACACTAGCTGTTAAGCTACCATGGCAGGCTGACAAACTTCACAAATCACGCAAGATAACGGGATGAAAATAGCAGGATGAGGGCAGTGAACTTGCCTGCGGGCACTGCTGGCCGGCTGCCATTAGATGCTGTGTCGGCTGGCGGCCCGACGTCTTCACCCCGTGCCGCACGAATTGTGCGGATGAGCTCCTCGTGTTTCTCTTTCCAGTTGGTCCTGGGTTTCGGCTTAGGCTGTAGGGGCAAATTGTATTAGCGCTTTCAAACACCAGGATACATAATAGGCCAAAGGCACAAAGCAGTGGAGGATTTGGTGGGCAGATACGTATCTCTTTAACACATGGACACATGCACATAAATTTTTGCTCAGAGATACGTAAAGGATATCATATAGTTAAAAAAAAGCACTTTCTGATTTGACTTCCAGTGCCCGATGTCTCAAAGCAGAGCTTGGACAGTGGAAAAATTGTAGCAGAGGGCTCTGCGTCTATAAACAGCAGTGTCGTTCCCTTCTTACGTATTTTTCCCTTTGTTTTCTTCATTAAACCAGCAATATATATTTTCAGAAAAAGTGGCACATACTTTCTCATACCAATTTGTTAGGTGATCATGCCTTAATATTTGACTTTGGTGCTTCTTTGAGCTTCTAAGTGCAGTGTACTGTTGTTGTAAGAGAAGGATTAAAAAAAGAGATTGTGAAGCAGCACCAAAACAGCATAACGAAAATAAGGATTCAACATAAATAGCAAGTTAACATGTACAAATAGACATAAGCACCTACTTGTGGCATTATGACAAGCTTAGTGCTATTTAGAAAGAAAGAAACATGCCAGCTAAGGTCACGTGGTGCTTTTTGTCAAAGGACATGCAGAGAACAACCAGAAAGAGAAAGTAAATGCCAGGTGTATTGACACCACACAAAAAGTTCACACATAACAGTGGGAAATAGCTTTATGTGATTGATGCTCCCTCGGAAAGAAACAAATGGCTCTTGGCAAACATTTCAAGTTGCCGAGTGAAACATAGAAGCAGGACAAGGACACTTAAGCAATAAGCGTGTGCCAAAAAACCGAAACGTTTGGCAATAGTATGGGAAAGGGGGAGTCGTGAAACATTCGCACGGTGGAATTTCTTGCTCCGTTGCCAAGAGCAGAATCTTTGAAACATGTGAACAACGCAACAACTTGTCAGTGAGAAAATTATGTCCTGCACTTGCTGCGTTATACTTTCTGGTTATTACCAGCTATGAGAACATGGCTCAGATAAGTGCCATATGACGTAGGCAGCATTGTTACCACTTATGAGCAGCAGCTGTGTTATGAGCTTGTAATGCAAGTGCCGTTTTTAGTAATTATTTGAGTCTTACTAGGCATCCTCGATTGTGATTGAGGCCAACCCAAGTCAAATTTCCTTACCGTGATTAGTTCCCATCCTTGTCATGCAATAAAGATCCAAATGAAATTGATAATTTTGATCTGAGTTTGAAGGGGTCATTATCAATTATGCCCCGTTTCACTGACAATGTGTAACATATGTTATTAGAAAAAAGATCTTGATTAGTATTTTGTCTTTCAAATGAGTGGAACTGTTAAGTTATTTGCGAATTAATGAATGTATTAGGAAGAAATGAATAAATAATGTGTAGAAATAATGCATGTGGTCTTTGTATCAAATGCAATAAAGCAACACTGCGGTAGTAGTGAAGTGAGTCACCTTTGGTGTAGGTGATGGTAGCTTCGGTGCATTCTTGATTTCTGTTCCTTCAATCCTTTGCTTTGAAGAATCAAAAACCTTGCGTGGCTTGGATTTGGTTTTGAGGCATATCTGCTCATGTCGAGCCTAAAATAGAGAGCAGGAAAGCGTTGTAGAACCAATTCGTAGATTTCTAGGCACTACTGCAACCCAAAAATGCCACTAATACACGAACAGTGGCCAAAGGGGCCCCAATCTGGTATTCCAGGTTTCAACAAGCACTTACCAAAGCATCAGGGCGAAACGTTCTCCCGCATATTGAACATGGTGTCAGCGTTGACTGCGTTGAGGCTGGAGAGATACACGCTTATTTATTTTTTCCATAAAGTGAAACACTTACTGAAACACTGAGAAATTACGCTGGGAAGCTGTATGACAGAACATGTATATGTGGGTACTGTAACGAATTGAAGCTCACACATAATGCTCAAAATTTGTCTATGTACAGGTTAAAACTACAAAAGCTTTAACTTGTACAGCCTTATGCTAGCACAAACACTGTTTGTCAATACATTCAGAGTATACCTGTACACTATGAATAAACTAAAACTGACAAACAACCTCCTTAGTGCATACGTCGCTTTCAGTGCCATATGTAGTACTACCCAATTATAATGTGTACAAGAGCATGTAAATATGCATATACTCGTGAAGTCATCACCACAGACACAATGCTTCGAAACATTAGAAACTGACGAAGTAATGAACCACGAACAACTCACCAACATCCTCCATACTGCTACTCGGCGTGTCGCTCACATGCTGCACAGTGAAACAGCTGCAAGGAGAAGTGTACACGAATTATTTCCACGATTACGCGCGATGGGGGATAAAGGTTAATGAGTCAACCGGCGGGCTTCAGGCAAAACAGGCTGACGTAGCAAAATGGTGCCACTCAGATCGATTTTTGACGTATCGAGATGCAAATCGCGCATTCCAAGGGCAGAGCGGAGTGTACAGGCGAAAATACGGAACGTAGCGTTAAACCACGAAGATCAGGCGCGCACAGCGCGCAGTGCTCGCAAGAACGCGCATTAGTCAAGCAGCCGGCAAGAGAAGGGACAGCACCCGACGAGGCAAGCATGGTTTGACACAACGCAGTCGCTTTCATGCGAGCCAAGACACATTAACGACAGCCAGAGAAAGCTCTCGAATTCTAGACGCCTGCCCATATAAGGGAAAGGATGGGCTATCCCACACAGTACCTCGGTTAGTCCACACCCAGAACGAGAGTTGCCAAGCGGGCACAGGCAAAAACGCTGGCGACGATGGCACACCGGTTCTCAGAGCGCCTGAAAGAGTGCAAGCGAAATCCGTAGCGCACGCCGCAAACAATTCCTTTCAGGCAAATGCGTCCGCATCACCATGGCAACCGGAAGGCAGGCAACGGAAAACATCGCCGCGTACAGGGGAACGGGAGGGGAGGCCCTTTTTACCTTGCCAGTCGCGCGAAATACACGTTGCACATCGCTGCCACGCCAGCGCGAAAGCGACAAGAACTGGACCTGTAGTGGACACTTACGCCCCGGTCCACCCCGGCAGGAATTAGCCGCTCCCGAAATTTAGGTTAGGAAAACTAGTCCCGAAGAAGAACGGTGCCGACGCACTCTGCGGGCGGCCGCCGCGCACGGAGAAGCGAGTGTGCTTTTGTTTTTGTTGTTGGTGCTTGCTTTTGACCAGCGTCGCTTTCCTTTCTAAGGAATTGTTGGCTGCAGATCAATGATGGCCGCGCGAAAGCTACGTTCATTTCGAAGCCAATCGAAAGGCTACGAGTTTCTTCTAAAGGCGAAATTATCGTTGCAGTATTGTCACGCTTTTGATTCTATGCGCGTGTAAAAGGCACAGTGATTTCACGTTTGTCCGAGGTTCTAAGAGATGGCAGCATAATCTCACTAGCTTGCCTCTTATTTCCTAGATGGCAGCACAGGTCTTTCGCGCCGTTTTTATTTTGGCACGTCCGTGACCTCTCACCGTAAACAGAGAGCTTTTCCGTGCATGAAAGCTTTTGTGAAGCGGGGTGAATGTGTGTGTGCGTGTGACTCGATTTGACAGCGATCACAGACGCTCTGAATCGGAACTCTGCTGCTACGGTTTCCCCGTGCCATTGAAGCAGCTAACGGACTTCCGAGGTCGCCAAAGAAGCGTCGAGGATTATTGCCTGTCAGCGAAGCTCGCAAGCCAAAAGGCTCCCGAAACTCTGCAGGTATGTGTTGGAATTTTATATATTCTGACCACTCAGGGTATCACTGCTGATTAGCAGCCGTATTGAAGACGTATAAGTAAGTGGCCATCAGTGAGTCGGAGTAGGGTGACGCTTTGACGCCGTTCGCTTGCCAACAAAAGCACAGCTGGACTGTTGCCGTGGGCCTGCTTGCCCGTTCGCTATGGCTGTGATTTCTAGGTCATTTACATTGCGCGTTTTGGACCTGTGCCTTAGGAAACCGCTGTTTACCATGACATCAGGCTTTCTTTTTTGTTGTATCGGTTACCACGTTGAGCTGCCCGTCGAAGCCGGGTTAACGCGAACGTGATTTGATGTTGCGTGCGCGTTTCACTCCGCAAGTGTTCGGTTGGTGGTCGTTTTCTCACCCCTGTAGTTGAGGGTGGCCCTGAATTTGTGGTTTCGTCCAGCAGTCCATTGATAATCGGAACAGATACGTCTGCGGGTGAACACCGAGACACCTGCTGTGTGACAGATGTCGCAGCGTAACGCGAAACCGTGCTGAGACTCGCTCATCTCGCGAACCACCGACCGCCAACACATCTGACATGTCATCGTCGCGGAACAGCTGAGCTGCAGCCGCTATCGATTACTGACTGTGGGTTTCGCTTTGATGAGGTGGCTGATGTGAGGTTGTTCATGAAAACGCGCTCAACGGCATGCTAGCGACGGAAGTCCTGCGTCTTTTACGGTCACCTGGATGTCAGTGAGCGCTGTAAAAAAAAGAAAAAAGAAAAAAAAAAAGAGAAAAGTTGTACTTAGTTTACTGACATACAGTTGTCAATCAGACCTTGACGTGAAGCCGAAACGTCTCTCTTTGTGTTGGAGAGCGGGTACGAGGAGGCTCAATAAGTGTCCGCTGCGCCGAGTTACATAACTTAGGTTTAGCATATGCTCATGCTATTAGGCAGAATTGCAGAGCACCCGCATTGTATCTACGAGTGAATTCATGTGGGACCTCAAGCCGAATCATATCCTTGTGACCTAGCAGGATTATGCAGGTGTACACTATATGAGATCCACACGGACTAAATTTCGTACACGTCATGCCTGAATGAACAGGCACTCCTAAGAGAGAGATACACGAGTACGTTGACTTCGTTGAGGACTCTATTCGTTGCCATCAATCATGCGTGCCCAACTTATTCGGTCAGCGCGTCGTTTTTTGTGATATAACTGTGGTTTCTGTGAAGTACGTTACTCAAGTGCCGCACTTTTGATGCTGACTGACGTGTAACAAGGGTATTGTGCTCGTGTTTGCGCGTAAGAACGTGTTTTGTTATGTCTCTGGAACACATCCGCAGTGCGCTCCCATGCCTTATGACATGTATGCTGTTTGGAATGGGTCAAAAGCTCGTTTATTTGTTAGAGCCAACCTAACGACGACAACAGACAATGAAGCCAAGGCAATCACAGGGGACATTGTAGTTTTAACTGTAGTCTACAATTATGGAATAGATGGAAAGGAAATACAGTGGACGAAAAAACACACCTGCCTTCGGTAGGGATTGAACCTACGACCTTCAGATAACGTGGGCATTGTTGGCATTTCGAACGCTTGTCGGCTCAAGCTGATAAAGTGCACGGTCGCACTCACAACACGGCTCTTGTTTTATTTTCGTGCCTCGTGGTTCAGTAAGGAAAGTCGGTCGAGGTTACACCCCCACCCCCCCACCCCTTGCACCTTTTGGTAACATTATGGGTAACACCCCCTCGAAATCGAAATTCTGGGTGAACCGCTGCCTGTATCTGCCGCAAGCGCAAAACCCCAGGAATCAGTCGTAAAAGTTGTAATGCGCGTGCTGTACGATCGAGCGGTAGTGTTGACATGCCGTCACTGTAAATATCGGAATTGGTTTATTTCCACCACATACGGTACGTAATAACGCATTGCAACTTTGGTATATTTGTGACAGAACGGAAAAATGTACCAGCTTTGATGTGGATAGCAGGGTAAAAACAGCAAATATCTGCTGCTTGATTAGCCCCACCAACCCTATAACACAAAGGCAGCAACATGTGCAGGAACAGTTGTAGTTAAAGAAAAGGTTTCGTCACTACAAAAAATTTAGAAACACTCAAGATATAGCATTCACGTCCGAGACAAAGAAAAGATTCAAAGACACCATATTTAAAATTGAAGTTTTAGGCGTTACACGTACTCTGTGATCTGTTAGTTTGGATTTGTTTAGCAATATCGACTCTGAGTAACGTTACTTTCAGCATTGATGGACTGCAGTTTTTGTGCGGTTGGTGTCCCTGTTTATAGGACATGTGACCATTTGAAAACACAAATAAGAAACGCGAATTTGTGATAATATGGGACGTTCTATGAAAAGAAACAAAGCGCCGACAAACACCGAATTTTCGACAGAAAACACTGATAAACAAGAACCGAATTTCCTCAGTACTAAACCCATGTGTTATTAGTTGAAAAAGGCTACTGCTACCGCTCGACTGTATTCCTTTTTTGTTCACTGCTTAGCGTTACTGAGCTGGCAAAAAAGTGGTGTTACATTACCGTGCGCTCATGACATGCATGGTGTCATTTACTTGTCGCAGCCACTGTACCGTACCGCTTCCTCTTTGTACCGACTGTGTGACGTAGCTCCTTGTGGCAGTAACTGAACTTTCCGTAGACGATGTAGCATCTTGGGTAGTATGCTCAGAACGACCACACATTAAGAAAGAAAGAAGAAAAAAAAACAGTAAGAGGAAGACAGAATGCAGCGTAGGTTCGACACAGAGACACCAGTAAAGATATAGTGAATATATTCTTAGGACCATAGCGGAGAGGTCACCACCTTTCCAGATTTGCCTCTCGCAGCCAGCGCTTACAAAATCCGCGGTGACACGCTTAACGCACATATGGAAAGATTTGCGAGCAGGAGTTGCATGTTATTAAATAAAGCCTGAATATGCGAATGGTGTTGTGAGGTCCGTCCTGATGATGCGCGCAATTCAAAGACCTCCGCTTCTGGGAGAGACATCGGCGTGCGGTCGCACTGGCTTGTTATCTTAGGCAAACACTACACCCCCCGAGTCTGCTTCCCTTTTAATGTGTCTTGCTGTTTCTCGTACGGCATATTTTACACTCGTACGAGTCGCCGCCGCGAGGTACGACGTCGGCGGGAAATCCGAAAGCCGCACAGCTTGACGGTGTGACGTGGTGCTGTGTGACTTATCGCAATGCGCTCCGTAGTGGCGGTACCGTCGGAAACCGTTTCCCAGTGTTCCGCGGTGTGACACGTAGTCGCAAGCTTGGTACATATAACTATAGCTGTATATGCGCCAACAGCGACCAGTAATTTCCTCCAAATTCGACTCGTTCCGTTCCGAAAGCAACGTATTTCGTTGCTGCCAGCTGTGGGGTAACTGACCGCACACCCCTGCCCCGCCCATTAACCACTCAATTACCCCCCCCCCCCCCTTTTTTTTTTTTTTCCGATTCCTCTTCGAAACCGGTATTGCGGATGAACGTTTGAACAAGGTCACAGTGAGTGCAAGGACACTTTGTCTACGTTCTCGGGCACTAGGAGAAAAAAAAAAAAAGAAACGAGGGGGGGTGCAGTGTTCCCAATGCGAAGTTCTACACGGCATCTTTTTCTTCTCTGTTCCCGGCGCTTTGTTGTCAGGTGCTCGGTGCGCCGAAAACAACCGACATCGCCACGACCCGGAAAAACGAAACACCACCACGCCAAAGCTTCTCGCTCCATAAATTTTTCTCCGCGCCTAAACCTGTGCCTTCAAGGACAAGTGAACGGTGGACCGACCGGATCTGAGAACGGGTTGCGGCGCCGCTTGGGCGACAAAACCAAAGGGAGGAAAAAAAGAAAACAGTGTAAGTGACGGGGAAAAACAAGCAGTGCAACGCAAACCAATCATCAGCTTCCGCACTGTCAGAATTCTCGCCAGTTGTGCGCCACGTTGCTCTGTCAACAGGGTATATCTCTCTTTCTCTTTCGGCTGGTACCACTGCAATGCCGCCAGCCAAGCGGGAATTCGCGAGGTGGTTCTTCCCAGTTCTACGTGTAGCCTCCTTGTTTTATTTATTATTTTTTTTAAACGGCTGCGCTCTCCAGACACGCCTCGGCGGTTCCTTGGACTGAGGCCAAGCGTCTCTCGACCGTGTGCTGGTGCTTCTGGTGTTAGCCACGCGCGGCGAGACCGTCGCCGAGGATGGAAGCGTTGATCGACGTGTTGGCCGTGGAGCCCCACAGCTGCTGACGCGCGCGATCTTGGGGCGACCCTGCAAGAACTCTGGAGGAGACCGGAACGCCGAGGTCTTCGCTTTGACGGTGAAATGACGTATTTTGCAAGCCTGGCATAACGTATATAATTTAAGTAAATTAAGCGTGAAGGCCGCATTTCGAGCTGGTTCGAATTTAGGTACTTAAACGTCAGTGCACGTTCAAATCAAATAAAATCAAATGTTTATTCGTAGCAAAAGCACATTGGGTTAGAAAATACAGAAGGAGGTCCCATAGCACAAGGCTGAAAGGGGACCTCCTGTCAGAGAATTACGTTAAAGGGCAACTCCGGCGATTTTTCAATGTCCATTGATTTCAATGAAATTTTCAGTATAAATTCTCCTCGGTACTATAATATATGCCAAGCCAGGCGGTTGGAAGTCGGTTACTTGTCCTGAAAATGAATTTTGAAGTTTCTTTAGCGGATTCTCACGGAGGGCCACATTGTGTTTTTGACGTCATTACCTTCAACGCAGCCTACCCTAGTAGGCCGGCACTCAAAATCGAAACGGTGATACATCAGCTCTCAAATCGTTGCTGGCAGGTTAAGGAAAGCTGGCATAACTGAGTGCATCGCCGGATGACCTCGCCACTGCCGTTTTTCTGGCACCAGCTCCATATTTCTGATGGCGAGGGGGCTGTGACGTCATCGAGTACGCTGCGCGAAGCGCCTAACCGTTTCGTTTTCAGTTTGAACAGCCCATTCAGTCGGTTATTTAAAAGTATTAATGCGTTTCTGAGCAAACTGAACCACCCTGGCTACTACGGGACTATCAGAACCATTGGAAAACATCGATATCAGGGTGTGGTGAAAAAACTGCAGGAGTTGGCCTTTAATCAACGGCATCATCATCATTATCGTCGTCAGCTTGGTTTACGTCCACTGCCTGACAGGGGCATCTACCAATGATCTCCAATTTGCCCTGTCTCGGGCAAGTTGGTTCCACTTCATTCTCTTTACGGACAGCTGCAGGTAGCCAGTGTATGATCCGTGTACCCCACCATTCGGGTCGCATTATAATCATATCGCGATTCTGGCACGTAAACTGGCGGAATTTATTTATTTATTTATTTATTTATTTATTTATTTATTTATTGTGTGTATGGAATATCGAAGGCCCGTAACCAGGAACATATTTTGGGCGGGAGGGCACTTGCTGAATGCCTTTACTCTTTGAGGAAAGCATTTTTTTTTTTTTTTTGCGGGGGGGGGGGGGGGGGATTATTCTCGGTCAAAATAAAAATTCTGAGGTTGGTGCAAATCTAGATGGAAAGAGGCGGACGTAAGCGAACGGCACTAGAGCGGTCTAATACGCTTCCATATGGACGTACTCGTTAATTTGACATTCAGGCGCGTCGTTCAATACAGAGACGTCACTTATGCAAAAGCTCAACATGGCGGCTTGCATGGATCTAAAATAAAATCTTCGGTAGATCGATTTCGATTCGTTAGTCTTCCGCGTTTTTCTTTCTTTTTCTTTTTTTCCACCGTGTCGCCACTTCTGTTTTACGCCTCCCGTGGTATATACTCGCCGCCCATAGGAGCCTCGATCTTTACATTGCCTTGTTGCCGTCTTTTCCTGGGTTGATGCGCGGTCATTGAACTATGCACACAGAAAAAATCTTGGCCGCGTGTGAAGTGACAGGTGCTCTTTTTTTTCTTTCTCTTATCTTTCCGTCAGCGCGAACGAGAGTTCAGTCTCCTTTACTTTCCGCTCCTGAATGACGTCCGCGAACGAAACGTGCGCAGAGTAAAAAGGAGGAAAACTGTAAGTATGCGGGACTGTGAAGATGAGAACCGAGATCCTAGCAGCGGCCTCGTCAGCATCATCAACGGCTGTCGGCCCTTCGCCTCGCCAGTAGTTTTACGATGACCACCTTCCAGTCCCGTTGCCTCCTGGCGCTGATAGGTCTTATCCTTCGAAGACATTTAAGCATAATCGGACTGTGTTATACCAGTGTACTTTTACTTATATCAAAGTCAGACTGATATTATCAGTGCCCATTCTTGTATCAGAATTAACAACCCTTATTAACGTTTCGCATCAAAGGTCTGCTTTCCCTTGATACACCGTTGCCGATACTTGGTATACAGGTAATATTTTAACTATGATGCATGTATAATGTCGAGTAATAGGGTTTCCGAGAAGATGATGATGATGAAGAAGGGAAAATGTGTTCTAAATTCGGTTTCGTGGTGTGGTGGACGTTCAGGGTTGGTAAAAATTACGCTGGTTAACAGTCAGTTAACTAAACTCGCCAACTGTGATTTAATTTCTCTGTGGCACATATTGCGTGTGAATGACTGTAGCCGCGGAGAGCTTGCGAGGCGTAACCGCTTGGAATGCCGTCGAACTTGCTATAGAAGTACGACCTTTCAATGCACTACTACTATATTACAGTGGACTGCCGACATTGGCTTTCCCTCTTGCCAAAACTAGCGGGTGCTTAGCACATACGTATACTGTTTCGCAAGGTCTATATAAGGGAAGGTAAACGCCCAGCGTAGCTCTTCACATAAATGTAGTTGGCATGCCTTCCTTCATTGCTCACTGTGAATTATTCTTCGTGTTATTGTTGTTTGGGGACCAACTCCAACCTTAGTGCCAATGTGCGCCTGGGAGTAAAAGGTAAATAAACAAATAAATTCATGAACAAACAAGCAAGGTTCAAGACGAAGTGGTGAACAGTGTATTAGCCTCCGCGCATTTGAATGGACATTCTTGCTAGTAAATAGCTAATATAAAACAAGGAAGGCCCGTAGGAAGCATTGGCACACCCAGGAGATGGGAGGTAATTGTATCTCCATCTCCATCATTCTCCAGCAAATTGTGTTCGTGGTACGAAGAAAGCTTATCCAAGGTAAGAAACTTGTGCCAACTTAGAAGAAACTTATGCAACTGTATTTTTTTTAATGCCTTTCCGCTAGGCCTAGACAAGTGGACTTAACATGCAAGAGGGTACGGAAGCGGTTTACTCGTGGCTAAACGGTTTCTTCACAACATTCAGCGCCCTATCTGATCACGCAATTTCTCATTCAAGCTACGAGGAAGCAAGCTGACGTCGAAAATGCTGAACACTTCCGCGTTCTGCTTAATTAGGCTGCGTCTTTGACCAGACTTCGCCAACGTTTATATAGTTTTCTTTTCTCTCTTCTTTTTTTCTTTTTGCCTTTACTTCTTAACCAATCCTTTATGTAACGCCCTAACCCCGTTGCCATCATGGCACGGTATGGCCGGCGGCATCGGCCATACCACATCGAATACGCCGGTTCTCGTCCTTATACTCCATCAAGCGTCCACTTAAATCATCATCATCAACATCATCATCATCATCACTATCATCATCACCACCACAATCGTCATCACCAGCCTGTCTGCTCCCACTGGCAGGGCAAATGATCTCCCCATAGATCTCCAATTATACCGGTCCTCTGCTATAACTAACCGTATGACGTAATTTCCGGAACGTCAATCGCGTTCAGTGCGTCCTCACCTGACTTTGTCGACGCTGCCGCGATTGGGCCACTTCGTTTCGACGTCCTCGTACCTTTCGTCTCCCAGGTGATGCGGCCGTCCAAGAAGTCGAGCGGAACCCGAATGATGCGATTGAAGAAGGACTACCGGGACGACCTCACTGTCGTACTCGTCCGGGTAGCTGCTCCCCGTACGATGTCGCCGTTGCAGGGCGTCGAATCGCGCGTGCGCCGAGAGCATTGCTCGAACGCTTGTACAGCTAGCTTCCTCCTTGAAGAACTCCTCCGCGAGTGCTCCCGCGGAGCATATGCCTGTGTGTCGTCGCGTGTATACACCTCTGCGTCGTGGTGAAGTGAAGGCGTTCTTCTTCGCTCCAGCGCGTTTTTTCGCGCTGCGGGGTTCCGACTTCGGTCGGGCGTGGCGATATACTATCCCGGCACACCTCGCCACCGGCGTCACACGGTGCATGTAATACATACGAAATTAGCCCGCGCCTTGTTGCGTCGAGGCGGTATTCTATTTTTAAATTCAACGCCCACGCAACGGCAGCGTGGGGCGCCCTTGTGTAAACAGTGACAATACATGTGTGGGGAGTACACGATTTCACATTTGTACGGTTTATGCGACAGTTTATGCGGATGCGGTCGCGACAGTGTCATATATGCGCAGTTTTTTCTTTCGTTGACGGTATACACCGTACCGTACAGCATACGCGTCTGCGTATACGTATGCATACACAGTGTATAGTATGTGTAGATGTGTATATTAAACGCGGATGCGTCCTGGCGGTTCGCGGGTTATATGCGTATCCACGTGCACGTCGTATGTATATGCGTGTTATATTAACCGTGGATCTAATGACTATACGCGGATGCGTCAGAACAGTGGTGCGTTCACGAAGACGGTATATACGCGCGTAATGTGTACCTTTAGTCCGTGCCTTCAGTATAGCAGTATATATGCCTGGCAGTGTATGCGAAGTGTACTCTCTGGTTGACAGTATACGGGCATATGCGATCGGGATAGCGATGGCAGTATACGCGGATGTGGTTGCCGCAGTTGATAGCGTGCTATTTGGGTGACAGTATATTGCATGCGAACGCAGTAACATTCCCTGCTCTGCATATACCATCGCAATTCGTGGAACGTGTGCCCCTTATAGAATCGCTTGTCGCTGGCGCGGCGATGCTGTGGGTGCGGGGCGGGGAGGAATTTCTTTCGCGGAGTGGCATTCCTTTTCGGCGAATTGCTTGGGTCGTGAAGCTATCAAACGCAAATTCCACGTCTGTTACCCTTTTCAACGGCGATTCAGAAAGAACCGCCCAAACATCGTTAGCAGGTGCGGTGCTTACCTAAAGTCCGCGGAGCGTCAAACGTTACGGCAAACCTGCCGCTGAGGAACCTCAGCGGCAGGTTTGCCGTAACGTTTGACGCTCCGCGGACTTTAGGTAAGCACCGCACCTGCTAACGATGTTTGGGCGGTTCTTTCTGAATCGCCGTTGAAAAGGGTAACAGACGTGGAATTCGCGTTTGATGATATGACTCTTCCCTGTAATGAATTGAATAATCGGTCACATAGTTCGCCGTTCAATTGATGGACTGACTGACTGACTGACTGATGGACTGCCTGGACGATTCCTTATCTGAACTCGTATACACGGTAGATGACGCCGCATGACCTTTGACCGCCTCGCCACGGTGGTCTATAGTGGTTATGGCACTCGGCTGCCGATCCGAAGGTCGCGGGATCGAATCCCGGCCGCGGCGGCTGCATTTCGATGGAGGCGAAATGTTGAGGCCCGTGCGCTGTGCGATGTCAGTGCAGGTTAAAGAACCCCAGGTGGTCGAAATTTCTGGAGACCTCCACTACGGCGTCTCTCATAATCAGGGCTGGTTTTGGGACGTTAAACCCCACAAATCAAAGCAATGACCTTTGAACACCTGCAGCTCTTGGACGCATTTCTCGACTTTGTACGGGTAAGAGAGGTGACGGGATGGGGGAGAGGGGGGTTGGCATAGCTAAATCGCGCGTTTGTCTTGAAGCAAAATGCTGCCGTAGGCGGAAACCGAACTGTTTACTTCGAGCCAGTGTCTTGAAATCGCGATACGTCCGTACGAAATGCGTCGTGGTGTTCCTTTCTAAGAACGCATGCTCCGGACAACGACGCCTTTGTGTCTGAGTGGGTGCCAATTAGTTTGTCAAAACACGGCTTGCAGGCGCCCGCAGTTGTCTCGCGCTCGGCACGGTTAAGTGGTGAGGCTGTTGAGAGCAACGTTTTGAAGATTGAAAAATCCTTGCTCCCCAGAATAAGGGACGTCTGATTAGATTAGCGAGCTGGGTGCGTTGTGTGCCCCGGGCCCCGGGTGCCGTGCGCGCTCTTGTCATGTGTGTACTTGTTGGCGCGGTGCCTCCGAATCAGTGGTTTAGCCCCTGAATTTCACTTAGGAGGTGGGCTGCCGCCGTTGGCGACCGTGACGGATGATTAAAAAGACGTCATGAAAGAGAAGTGCTGCACATTGTCACTGACTGACAAAGAAGTGTTGAATGTGCCGCCGCCCAACTGAGATGTGTAGAGATGTGCGCTTGGTTTGGCGAACCCGGCGCTGATGTCACAAGCGAGTCCTTCCCGTTTCTCTTGTTTCTCTTTTATGTATAGATAAGATGACGTACTAACCATGGACCGTGGAAAAATATAGCAAATGGCTAAGTCTCCTGTCATTGTAGTTGTTCTTTTGTTTGGTAGTGATTGATGATGATGTCGATGGTGTAGATGGTGATTCATATAGTTACGTTGAACACCCGTTAAGTGGACTGGTCAATAACCCGGTGTCAGTAGATATATGACGGGAGTCTATCGAACGGCTGAAGCGACACGAAACTATATGACTTCAGGAGGCGAGATTGACTGCTATATAACAAACACCCTTGGCACTTGCCGATGGTGCGGTATACCATGCTGCTTGCAACATCTCGTCTCCTCGAGGAGGCAGCCGCCGAAGTGTCGCCTCCTGATTGGTTCGGGAAGGTCGCCGCGCGCTCTTCACAAGCGTCACGTGTCACTACGAGCGACGTCACGCGCCGACCGTACGGTGTGACGTTCTCCCCAGAGTTCTTCAATCATACCAGTTACCAAACTCCCCATATGCCCCATGTATCGAAATCCGGACACGCCAAGTGCCAAAACTGCGGAGGTTAGCAGATTGTCGCGCCATCTGTCGACACAGAAACCAACTAATAAATGCTATGTTGGTGTGTTTTCTGTTATGGAGCGCAGAAAGCTCCGGCGCGTCAATGAAGCGAGCCTTATGCAAACGATGTTGCGCACACAGAAAATCCGTCAATTCGCCGTGATTCTGGCGTCCCTGGCGTCTTCGCCAGAACAAGAAAATTCACTGACCTTGTGCCGTCGCTTCTGCACGAACACTTAAGGTTCACGAAGTGTTTTGTCCGTGCTCTCACGAAAGAAGCAGGGAATCGTCTGTTCGGCTGCCGAGGCCGCTGGTGAAAGAACAAGAAAGCTTTTCGAACAGCGGATTATTTTCGGTGAATAATTATTCCTTTTTTCGTCTGAATGTCGATGTGTCATTGGGAACCCAGCACAAAGCGCGCACCAGTGGTATTCAGTTCACATGACTACAGCATCGATGTGTCAACACAGCAGCAGAAGGCCTTTAATGCAGAGCGTGTCGTCTGCAAGCGAAAAAGCGGATGGTGCATAGTCGACGATCCGAGTGCAGGCGAATTGCAATGTAAGGCGTCTCTATCTCTCGCTGCTTTCTTCTGCCCCTCTTTAGCCGCGTGATAAGAGAGCCATTAACAACTGCAGTTACGGTGCTCCAACGTTTGTGGCCGCCACTTTCATGCAATAAACATCGCCTCCGAGATCCGGTGAGTGTAGCGTTTCCAGTTACGGCTCCCAGATGGGGCGACAGTCTGTTAACCTCCGCCAATTTGGCCGTCGGCTTGTCCAGATTTCGGAACACAGTTTGGCAACTGGTATGATTGAAGAACTTTGGTTCTCCCTTCATCCCTCCATCTTGCAGGAGGGCGCGTGTGAGTAAACCAAATAATGTCCTGTTTGAAATTTGAACTGTTTCCGTAGCGGGGCGTAGCGATGCAATTCTCGGCAGACACGGTAGTGAGCGCGCCATGTATGCAACGCGCTTGTCGGCTTAAAACTGCAAGACCTTGTTAGGGGTCCTTAAGGTAGAAAAAAAAAAACACAGGAAATTTAAAGAGAACTATACTGTCTCTTGTGTATGTTTTTCGTCATGTGCCTCTTGTTGTTTGTCTGCTGTTTAAAATCTGGGAATTCAGTGAAGGAACGGTGCTGCTGGGTTGAATTTCCGCGCGCATATTAAAAGATAACGAAACACGAGCTCCATTAACTTAAAAATGAAATTATATGACTCTGTTACCGTGAAATGAACGAGAATGGAGCCTTCAAGGAATACTTCGATCAGTCTAGACGGCAAGGTTTAACGTTATTCTTTAACATCCCGCGTAATATAACTTGACACAGAAGAAGTGTTGCACACACTGAGTCTCGAAGGAATCCTCTATCAGTCTACACGGGTTTAGTGTTGCGTCCTTATGAAGTTGATACAGAACTAGTCTGTAGTTTTCCATCCTTGCAGAGGGGTCAGGGCGTGCGGAACCGGACACTCTTCGTGGTGTAGTCGCGCTTGATTGATAAGCCGTGCTGCATGCGTTGACGGCAGCCCACGTCTTGGAAGAAGAAAGCGTCTAGAGGCATGGAATAAATGAAAAAAAAAAAAAAAAAGCAATGGCCTCCCCTATTAATTATTATTTTCAACTTGATTGAAGTCAGAATAAACAAGTAAATAATTACATTAATACGGCTACAGCGGGCGCTTGGTCGAGTTACTGTGCATTACTACAAAATAAAAAAAAAGGCGAAACAAAGGGAGATGTTCCGTGTTTTTGCGCTGTTTATCTTTCTCTCTCTCTGTTTATATATATATATATATATATATATATATATATATATGAGAACTTGTGCTCAATGGGCCAAACGCATTTGGAGTAGAATAGCAGGCACGACTGTGTGTGTGTGTCTGTGTGTGCAGTCCAACAAACATTCTCGGGCAGTACGACTATATGGTGTATCGATATAGTCACGTGTTGGGCCGATACTTCGAAGGGAAGAGGCTTCACGAGTAGGTCGCTTGCCAAGACTGGCTGCGTGACGTAACGCTCTCTCCTGTAGTTTATTTCTTAATCCAAGTCCTTTCTTCCTCCGGCGCATAGATGAGACAGTAGAGGAGGAGGAAACAGAAGGAGATACGGTGACGAGAAGACGAAGCCGTAGCGCTATCCAGCTGCAGCCATGGCTTCTCGGATTTCGCGTCTGGCTGCGCAGCAGCCTCCAATCTCTTGCAGACGAGACGGAAAGTAGAGGCGCGCGCATACGCAGCGGACGTAATAACAATAAAAAAAGAAGTAATAATACATTTGCAGCGTAGTCGGCGGCGCTGCTCCTGCTGCCGTCGCTAGTCACGCTAGTATTAGTGCGTCTACTGCGTCGCCGTGTGACGCATTATTATACGTTTCTTCCGCGACGATTTGCAGGAAACGCAGGGGTTTTCGCTTGCGCCACTTCGCTGAGATTTTCTTTCGCGCCATCTTCCTTTCTTGAGCGACGTGCTATGCCCGCTTGAACTGTGATAAGCAGCAGACGACCTACTAGATGTTGTATAGTCTGTTGTGCTGAGCAGACACGACACTGGGTGTCGTCTGCTGCGCGGCACAGGCGACGAGTCCTTGTTGATGGTAAACGTAGGACAGCTTTTTAAAAAGAAAGCTTAAAAGGAGAAAGAAAAGAGAAATTTCGAAAAGAGAAAGAAGGAAAGGCGAGGAAATTTGTACGTGGGGCTCATATACAGTGTATCTTGTCGCGAATAGTTTTGCGTCAAAGTGTGTATAATGTGTCTCTTTCTTTCTTTCTTTCTTTCTTTCTTTCTTTCTTTCTTTCTTTCTTTCTTTCTTTCTTTCTTTCTTTCTTTCTTTCTTTCTTTCTTTCTTTCTTTCTTTCTTTCTTCTGTGCGTAACACATCACACGCTACCGAAAAAGAGATGTAGCAACAAGGCGTCTCGTTAAACGTGACAGCCGGTGGCAACGAGCCAGAACTTTCTAGAATCAGAGCGCCGCCCCGTCTTGAAGGAACACAAACAAACAGATTGAGAAAGAAAACAAAACTTCTTTTTGGAGGTGTTGGCCAATTTGTGCTTTCGCGCTGTGCTGCTCTGTACTGTTGCTGTGTAGTATAGAAGTCGTATTCGATCGAACGTTTCTTACGACCTTGCAACGGGCGCCTCTCTATATACTGTTACGCTGCCTGCTTTATTGAATAAAAGCAAGGCTGTAAGCGAAGGGTACGTGTGGTGCTGGCGTGTTTATAGCAGGCGCACGCGGATTGCAAGCGACGTGTACGCGCCTTGTCGCCATTATCGAGTTACATTTTCGGTGCGGCCGCGCCGATCAACAACGTCGATTAATTTAAGGACGGCGCCAGAGGAACACGTTCCCGCACGATTTTGACATCGTCTTTCGGGCAGCAGCCGTTGTTTGAGACCAGAATCTCTCTCATCTCTTCCTTACATGCGATTAAAATTTTGTTTAATGCGCTACTCCGCGCAACTTTGGGATGATATCCATTGTTTCTTTGAGTTGTTGTTGTTTGGTTCGCGTGCATCGCGGTCGTTTAAGCTGGTTACTTATAGTGTATGATGTTGAAAAGAAAGACTGTCGGTGTTCACGTTGCAAGTGAGCCCGTATAGGAGCCTATAGCGTGTGTATTCGTAAATCGTGGCCTTCGAAATCAACGGGAGGCGCGGGTTGACCATTGGTGAATGATGCGCGCCGCCCAGATCACGGAGGCCGTGCAGCCATGGCGTAGTACCTGGGACGACATCCCGGAAGCTTCTCGTTGCCGTTCGCCCCGCCACGGTGGTCTAGTGGTCATGGCACTCGGCTGCAGATCCGAAGGTCGCGGGATCGAATCCCGGCAGCGGCGGCTGCATTTCGATGGAGGCGAAATGTTGAGGCCCGTGTGCTGTGCGATGTCAGTGCACGTTAAAGAACCCCAGGTGGTCGAAATTTCCGGAGCCCTCCACTACGGCGTCTCTCATAATCAGAGCTGGTTTTGGGACGTTAAACCCCACAAATCAAATCAAAATCAAATCGTTGCCGTTCGGGGATGAGCTAGGGATGAACTAGCGCAACTTAGGTAGCTGTACGACCCGAAGCAATGCACTGAACGAGGCAAACTTTCTTTTGCATGAGCTTTCCGCCTCCTTGCAGTATTCCGCAAAACTGATGTGCGATATGCAGTCCGCGCATTGATTGAATTTGAATTGCTTGATTCGTTCTCGATTTCGCGATATTCTGGCATCCTGTGGCTATCTCAGATATCACGGAGCGGCGTTGGTTTCTGATTCTAACTCCGGAACAGCACGATATTTTTCATTAACTGGGGAACTTCTTTTGCTCAGGTATCTGTATCTTGCTTGGGCTACAGCGAACTGGCGCGTGACAGTTTCCTCATTTCGTTGAATTCTATGCTACGACTTTTGCAGTCGATCGCTCGTTAATTGTATACAGCCACGGGAATCGCGTACAATACGCGAATTTCTTTTCCCTTTGCAAACACCGGCAACCTTTCGCTGAGAAAAATGTCTTATACCTTCTCTCGCTGTTCCTTGTGATTTCCTTTTTGTTCTGTTTTGCTTCAATTTTGCTGGAGATAGCGAGGTCCTTGTTTAAAAATTATTATGTATAGCCGGCGTTTAGTCATGTGAATGGTCAAGGGAATTCGATGGAACGAAATAAAGTTCCTATACAAGACGGGTGGAAATGATAACGCAAATAGTGAAGCAGTAAGCTATGCGATATTTTTGCGATGTCACTTCGAAGATATTCAGGATTAACACGTATTTAGTGTATTTACTTGTTACATGTTTTCCGCAATAAACCAGGTCTACAACTTGTCGTATGCCCTAGGAACAGTCGTGTTGCCGGAATTGATCTGTAAGCGTTCCAGTACGTCCGCGTATACTGTGCGTGGTCGAGCGTTTCCCGGTTGCACGCCATGAAAATCGCGAGACAATGCGGAGAGAGAGAGAGAGAGAGAGAGAGAGAGAGAGCCGGAAGAAGGTGGCCGCCTTGCTCCCCAGACATCCGAGACAATGCACTGTGCGTGCGTGCGTGATCGCTCTCACGTGTATACGTCACGCCGTGCTTTCGCATCGCCATATGGTATTTCGCAGCAGTTGCGTATTGCGCGCCTTTATAACGCCGAAGGTGGTTCGTGCTCTTTAATCACGCGAAACTTTCCAGCTTTAGCTGCGACGTAAACGCGCCAGCTTCCTCGTGCTCGAGCGAAAGGTGTTTATAGTTTTCAAGTGAGAGGCGATACGTTTCTTCTTCCTCCTCTTTCTTTCTTTTTCCATTTTTTTTATTTGCGAGAGTTGTTTCAGGTCGTACGGGGAATCATACTCAATGACCAGCTTGCACTCAGTGCCTAGCAGTTTTCTTTAGCATTTAAATTTAAATGCCCAATAAACAGGCCCCGCCTTTTTCTTTTCTTTTTTTTTTGTTACACCCCCCAAATAAGCCCGAAGGCCGCGGCGATCATGTTTTACGGGACTGTGCGCGTCGTGGGGTAAAACGTGCTTTATCCCGTCTTTAACGCGATATAGTTAAGGGGTTTCGTGTTGCACAATGTGCGGTGTCCGTGTTGGCGTCCACGGTGGAAATAACAATTTCGAATTCTACCACCGTTTCCCCGGACCACTTGACAGCGCAAGCCATCCGCCGCGGGGTAGGTGCTTTAGCGAACAAAATTGAATTTCTGAAACATGAATCCGTCACAAAAAAATAAGTAAACCACGACCTAACTAAAGCCTACACACATGACAGCTCTGACTGTAATTTGAATGTACTATAGGACACAATTAATTCACTTACGAGGAAACCCGGATAATTCCAACATTTTAAGATAACCAAGAAGCTAAGTTTAATAATTGTTCGATGGTGAGGCGGTGCGAACGGGGCTTAACGGCGCTATCGCGTTCCACTCTTAAAGGCGAAGCTTAAAGGGGCACTGACACCAAAATTTCGCTGCTAAGATAGCCTGCGGGATCGATTTTCGTGGACATACAGATGTCATCTACCAAATCTCAATGGCGAACACAGCTCCGAAGGTAATTTAAATGAATATTGAAGTTCGCATGCGCAATCGAGCGCTAGACGCCGTACATCGCGGCATCGACAGCAGCAAAGGTGACCTGAAGGGGACCCCCAACTTCCGCGACGTCACCACGGCAGCCGAGCTCCGAGAGTGCAGCTAGCAATGATGACGTCATAGCCGCCATTGCTTATTCGCTGCGGCTGCGTTAGTAGACTGCCGGCGACGCCAGACCTCAAGAAAATAGCTGCCACCCAACAACGATGACAGTAACAGCGACAACAACGCGCAGGACGTGCGACAGGCGAAAGAAAACGAGCACGCGGCGGTTGTCGTGCGGAAGTGCGTCACAGTTATGTGTGCTCACGTGACCGAACTCGTCTACTCCATCGCGAGCGCTAGATGGCGCCAGTTTCACCGGGCGCCTCGTCGTTTTTTGAGCTTTCCCAAACCAAAACTGAAACTAGTGGGTAATAAACATGCCGTAAATAATTATCTGACGCGCGCTGGAGCAAATGATGGGCCGTGTTATGGCTAACAGGTCCCCAGCTACGTATTGCAGCGAAAAAACAGCAGACGAAAATTTTGGTGTCAGTGCCCCTTTAAGCCTTCTCTTACTCCTTTTTTTTCTTCGAAAGCTCACCCTTATAACGCGCTTTGAGATAAACGCCGTTCGTCATCTGGAAAAAGGGGTCGGTATATGGAAGACACATGAGCGAAGTGGTCACCTAAGAATCCTCGCGTGTCCGTCGTCCATCGTCGTAGCGATTGATCCACGTTCCTCTCGTCGCATATAGTGGTCGTCGTATATGGTCCGATCGATGACCGCGCACGATGTGCGCTCATGCTGTACAGAGGAGACGCCTTTACACAGCTCGCGTGACCAGTGACCACTGTGCTTGTCCGCACGGACAATGTGGAGCATTGCGCTCACGGTGAGACGCGTTTTCGCGACGCACGAGCCGCGCGTGCTTCAGCCTCGATTGCTTCTCTCTTGTCTATGTGCCCTTCTTTCTCTCGTGTTGTTCTCCTCGAGTCTACTGTGGCTGCTAGTCGAATGGCCTGCCCTGTTGTTGTCTCGGCCTCGACCGTGCTCGCGCTGGTCGCTCGTCGGTGTATAGAGGACACACACACGCGTGCACTCCCGTTTCGCCAACGACTCCACGAACGCATGCGGGTCGGAACGAGAATCGGAAGTATACTTCGGCCGACGGTTAGATTTAATCCGTGCAGTATGGAGTTTTCTAGCCGAACTGTGTGTAGGCCTAGTTGGAACAGGTCCATTTTTGAAAACACTTAGCGCGCAAAAACAAACAAGGACGAAGAGAAGGAGACACAGAGACGAGCGCTCTCTAACAACTCTGCCTGTTCTAACAACTGTACCAACGCGCAGGCACGCACGCACACGCACAGAGAGAGAGAGAGAGAGAGAGAAAATGAGAGAGAGACACATGGACACCGACACATCGTGGTAGACATCTAACGCATCGTGGTACTGCAAAGCGTGACAATTGAGGTGTCGTTACTGGCGTTGTCAGTGCAATGTGTGGTTCCAATGATCGAATATCAGTGGTTGTAATTTATATATAACCATATATCCTTTTGCCGCTTTGCCCGACTAAAATGCGTCAACAGCAGCTGTGTTGTGCGTGCCTGTTTTGCTCAGCTGCTCTGAATGAAGGATAGGGTTGCAAGAGAGCCTTATCTGGAACCTTGTTAGTGCGAGTATTTAGAGCAGCTTTGAATGTTCTTCGCGGATATTCGTAAGGAGAAAAGAATGCTAGAAAAGCCACGTGGGCTTCTTTTTTTTTTTTTTTTTTTTTTTTTTGCCCTCACGTTTTGATGGGGAAGAGGGCAGAAGAAACAATCGGAAGAGGGGAAGAAAACGGGGAACAAATGATGCATGCGTACGCGCAAGAATCACTCAAGCACTCGCGAAAGTAAATAGGGGTCATAGTGGAAACACACGCGCTCGAACTCTGATGGGTCAGAGAAAAACTCGTGCCACTCTGAGTCGGATCAGATGATAAAAAAAAAAAAAAGAAAGGAGGAATGGCCGCGTATCGGCAGGCTTCGCTGCAGATGTCGAAATCTGCCGGCCGTACTACGCTGCGTGAGATATAGACGCCGTCTGGCAGGGCCTTCGGGAAACATGAGCTTGTGCAGAATCCCAGGGCAACTGCCAGGTGGCAGCACCGAATCGTCGTCAGAGGCCTTTTTCGTGTATAGCGTCGCATTTTTAGCGCAGCCTAACAAACACTAAGGTCTTTAAAATTACGTATCTATGTATTTTCTAGTAAAGGAACACACAGCTTAATACTTACATATTGATGTTGCGCCTCAGATATGCGTAATATTTGCTTTTTGATCCACAATGTTCACAAGTATGAACGCACCCTGCCAGTTCAAGATGGCTGGGCGTTAGCCAAGCGCCTAAACTTTGGCCGGGCGGCTGAATCGTTTGACAGACAGACAAACAGAAAGACAGGCCAAAATTTCTGCGTTTGAGTATCCAAGAAAGATTATCGTCTTTAAAAATACAAGACACTCACCCACACAGTCCCGCACGTGGACGATTATTCTTATGGTTTAATGGTTCGCTTTTGTGTTCGCTGGCTTCATTGTTTACTCGTTTACTTGTTTACTCTATACTGGGAGTTTCTTTTGGCTCGTACGAAAGGTCAGAATTCCCCACGTGCCACGTGCGCGTGTACGTCACGTTGACGCATTCTGTAGTGGCCGAGAGGCATGTCAGCTATTTCGTCCGATGCCGTTTATAACGCCTCGCATCGCGAAGACAGCTTGAAGAAGAGCTGTCTGGCGAAACGACGTGACGGCCCTTGCGTTGCGCTGCTTTTATATATAACCCCGTTTGCACGGTGCACGTTACGCAACTCGACATGTAGTACGCTCGCTAGCGCCGTCAACGCTGCTAATGGCCATTAAATCAACGCGCGTACCCCCCACACAACGCCAACGCGCTTTTGCTGCATGCATCTATAAATGGTATGCACCTTCTCATCGCCCCCGCGCTCCGTCTCTCCCCGTGTCATTTTTGTTCTTCCGCCACACGTGTATCATAGTTCTGTGCAATAGATCAAATAGTTGACGAATTTTCCGAAGGGGAATTGTGCTAACGTGAGACACACGTAATAGCTGTAGCGGGGTAGAGGCACTGTACCGTATGTGTGTTTTATTACAGCATTACCAGTTGCTTGTATTATATGAGTAAATGCGGTATTATTCACCAAGCACGCCTCAGAAGAATTCGTGTAGTTTTTATCTTCTGGTGTGTCCAACGACCACCTAGCCCCGTCACGGCGGTCTAGTGGTTGTGGAACTAGGCTGCAGATCCGAAGGTCGCGGGATCGAATCCCGGCCGCGGCGACTGCATCTAGATGGAGGCTAAATGTTGAGGTCCGTGTACTGTGCGATGTCAGTGCACGTTAAAGAACCCCAGGTGGTCGAAATTTCCGGAGACCTCCACCATGGCATCTCTCATAATCAGAGCTGGTTTTGGGACATAAGCCCCACAAATCAATCAATTATTATAGTTCTATGCGATTGTTACAGTTTGTACGCACTACTCCTATGCGCCACGGTCCCCAGATGTTTCTCAAGCTGCAGTTTTAGTTCAAAAACATTCGTTTGGTGCTGATTGAAGAGCTGTTTCCGAATCGTCAGTTAAGCTACCAGAGATTGCTCTGCAATAATAATAATAATAATAATAATAATAATAATAATAATAATAATAATAATAATAATAATCAGACCAAACTCCAAGTTTCCGCAGATGTGCTGCGCTCAACAGACGGGACACGTCGCACAACGCGGTCCTTTTACACGCAGTCACGATTGCGCAAGCAGAGCAGGGGCTCGCGGGTGGCCGGCGGTTAATTCCGAGCTCGTTTGCGTTTTTACACAGCCGTCCATTGTGCGCAAACCAAAAGGGGGCCCTTCCTTCCGCGAGGAAACTTCTCGCTCTTCGTCTTCCTGCTAATGACTGCGCCATTGAAGAGGAAGGTTCCGCATGTTCTCTCCTGCATTTTATTTCTCTTTTGCTTCTTCTTTTCTCGGAGGACTGGTCGAGAATCCGGCGCTGTCAACCGAAAGAAAAGGAGACCCACCGGCACAGTTTCGGTAATAAGAAAAAAAAAAAAAAACTGGGTCTTTGACGCATAAAGAGGCGGCTATTGTGTACGTAGTCTATAGAGTGGCGCTCATATGCGCGTATAACGTCCCCCGCAGTGCGCATTCGTCGCGGCTCAAAATAACACCTTTCCAGACGAGTCCACCCTCTCACCCTCTTCAAGTATGCTCCCCGAATTACCCACTGTTACCACCTTTCCCCTCAAACGAACGAATGTACCGGTGCCTAGGTGTGACATACTCGTACTAGTCCCACGTCGTCATGAGTATACTTCTTTTCGGGCTCGTTGGTTCGTCTTGAAACAGGTGGATACCAGCGCAGAAACGACCGCAAAAAAGAGAGACCGTTCTTAGGAAAGGAAAAAAAGACTTACACACAGGGGCTATGTCCCTATTGAAAGTACGCTGGTCCCCTATCACCATAATCCACCATAACCACCATTTGCATGGTGGTTTTTGTGGTGGACATCGTGGTTAGATGGTGGTTACATGGTGGGTGATATTTTGTGCTTCATTAAATACACACCTAATTGGCTGAACGAACCCCATCCTCTTTTACGCCTGCGCCCACTTAAGTCGCAGTTATGGCGACGCAAATAAAGCCTCAAATCCCAACAGCAAACGAAAACTGAAGGTGCCTTCTCTTAATCAGAGAAGGCGTCTACCCTCTACATTGCTCTGGCTTCTCTGTGATTTTCTTTTTGTCCATACAATAGTAAACAACTGTACGGAGGTGCATGAGAGGCCTGGACGGGCTCAGTCAAATAAATGTGCATTCAGCGAGACACATAATATCAATCACCATGTAAGCACGATGTCCACCATAAAAACCACCATTGAGTTGGTGGTTATGGTGGATTATGGTGATGGGTGGCAGGCGGATTTTCAATAGGGGTGTAGCTGTATTCTGTGTAGCAATGAATATATGTATGACGAAAGCGACTGGAAATTACTGTCTACGTGACGTATAGTGAACGAGTGGCTACAGTTACTGTTGTACAACACAAATTATATGCTTACCAAGCAATTGTGGCACAATGTCTAAAATTTCGGAAACGAAAAAGAAAAAACAAAAGCCAGAGGGAGTGCCACAAGCCACGAATCGAGTCACCCAGCATAACGCCTTGCTCAAACTAGGAGCGATTTATTTTGCCTGGCGTGTCCAGAGGGTTAAGGGGTATTTTCCCAGAGAAAAGAGGAAGGGGGGGGGGGGGGGGGCGGACTGGCACCGCCCCACGTAGTAGAAAGGCTAAACAAAGCGATGAGTGGCAGGAATCGTTACCTTGAAACTTATCTGCATTCCAAAGACGTCATGTTATGCGCCATTTGCTGAAAAGAAGAAGAAAGAAGAAGAGAGAAGAAAAAAAAAAACGAGAAAGGCCTTGGCTCGCATAGTCGCCCTTGTGCGCTTTTCTTATCGCCGTCGTGCTTGATGCATTTGTTTACGCAAATAATCTGGCTGCTGATTGTTTCTTGTTTTCAGCGCATAAACGAAGCGTGTCACGTTTCTCGGGTGCGGAGCAATTCGTTCTTTTTAAAAACAGTTGCGTATGTATAGGACGTATACAGCACGCGCGGCAAGTGCACGCGAACCAATCCGGCGTTTGGCGTTCGGCCAGATACTTACACCAGATGCGAAAGAACCGAGGTGTTTAAGCTTGCCCGAAAACTACTTTTTACCGTTTGCGGCTTACGTCTTGCTTACACAGGAGGAGTAGATGGAAAGTTTTTATTAAGGCGAAAGCCTTGTATATCTCATGGAACGTGAAAAGTGACCGTCTGTCGTCCTGGTCGGCAAGAACGCGAATGGTACCAAAGTTCGTACGGCGTCATATCGAACACTGAACGTCAATGAAAGCATGCCTGATCGCATTGATATGATTTATAATGAATCGAAAGAATTAAGTACGCAAATTAAAGCAAATGAGCCTGAATTAAGAGATTTGATGAATCAAATTAGAGCGAATGAACGTGAATAGAAATTGATTTAAGAGAACTAAGAAAAAAAATGAACGCAAATTAAGAAAGAATTAAGGAAGGAGTTAATACGTGTCAGCTTTATACGTAATGTAAATGAAAGAGAATTAAGGATGAACGTAATGTAAATGAAAGAGAATTAAGGATGAATCAAAGACGAATTAAGTCAATCGAGAAAGTGATTAAGATGACAAACCGTATATTTATGAGAATGAAAAAGAGCTTTCGCCGTCAAGTCGGCTTAACATGCGACAAGGGACAGGATTTTTTTTTTTTTATTCCTGAACTTCTTTCTAGTCCTCATTCCGTTAACGCCAGTGAAGGGTAGCAAACCGGACGCTCGTCTGGGTAACCGCCCTGCCTTTCCTCCTCTTTACCTTCTTTCTCTCTCTCTCTCTCTCTAAAAAAATCAACTTCACCGCCGTTGTCATGAACGGTGCACCATAAAGCCACAACGGCTAGAGTAGCGACATCTTGTCGTTGTTCTGTTCAACTATGCAGTGAGTTTTGTCTTCTAGTTAACCTCCTTGCCTTCTACAATCTCTATTTCTCTCTCTACAATGCGTTTGCAGAGTGTTTACGTCGCTTCAATGCTCTTGTCGATGAAAGACCATAAACGTATACGATCCACGCTTCGAGTGTTTTACACCACGCACAAGCAGAGCGTCATGTAATGCAAATACAGCGTCTTTGCTCTTCTTGTTTCCATCTATAAGCTCTCTGCCATCAGATGTCGCTAGCAGGGTCATTGCTGACGTACGCCTAATTAGTAGCACAGAAAACCACAAACGGTAGGCTGGATAACTGGCATCCCGTGTAGTGTCTCAGAGCCCAACCAGACAAACACGGAGCTATTTTAGGGGCGAAGCTCCTTAAAGCGGCACCCGTTCGTCCCTCGTCGTCGTAGTCGTAGTGCGTAACCAGTCTTACGCTTTGACCTCCAAGGTGGTGCCGGTGGGAGATTTCTCCTGTGCGTTGTTGAACAATAAAAAATTCGCAGCGTGCGCGTTAACTAAAAGCCGAATTCTTCTGTCTCTCATTCCCCATTAGCAGCCATTGGCAAGTTCCAGTAGGAAACGTTAGTAGAAGTAGAAGTGTAAGTGTTAGCTAAAAGCCGACTTCTTCTTTCTCTCATTCCCATTAGCAGCCATTGTTTACCTCCAAGGTAGTGCCTGGTGAGATTTCTCCTGTGCGTGATTAAACAATAAAAATTTTGTTCAAAACGCCGTTGATTGATGAAATAAACCAACGAAAGACGCCAGATGTTTTCTAAAAGCAAAACGAAAAGACGCCAGATGTTTCTAAAGCAAAACGAAAAGACGCCAGCTGCTTAACGAAAGACGCCAGGTGTTTTCTAAAGCAATGGTTTTATATTCAAAACCATATCGCGATACAGGTTTGTCAATCGTTTCACGTCAATTTTATCGGGCGAATTAACGGAAGAAATTTCACGGTTTAACCGATGATTACTTCCAGGAGCTTCGCCCAATCTCACCATCATTCACCTCGTGGATCTGCCGTCAATTTTTTGGGGGGAAAGCGAGCGTGTTTTACCGTTTTACATCGTTGTTGTTGTAAGCACTCGGCAGCGGCTTCGTTGTGAACATGTTGTCCTGTTAAGATTTTCCTCTATACCGACGGAACGGAAAAGGAAATTAAACAAAACGATATATAGGAAACGTCAGCAAATGCCGCTACCAGCGTCCCGCAACACGGTAATGGGAAAGCGTTGCTGCTGGATTCTCTGGAACTTTGTCTGCAAAGGTCAGGCGCAAATGTGGCTGATCTGGTTGACAGCACTTCGTGGTGTCGAACGGCATAACCTGGCATGCATTATTGTAGTGGATGAGCTTATGTCTTTCTGCTTCGAACTCGTGGCAGTGCGATAATTGGTACAGTGCATCCTCCTCTCCCCCCCCTTCAATGTTTTCAGCCAGAAAGCTCGTGGAACACGTGTATGTACATACAAGGCATTTTAGTTAGACTGGGCATCACAAGACGTCGCTACCAGCGTTTCAGGTAATACGCAAACCAGATTGCACAGTACCGGACGCGCTATAGGTAGCTCTTATAGCAGCGACTTCTATAGTGTTCGCGCGACGTTGCCGTACAAGCTCCCAGATACGAGCAGCGGCTTCAAACTATTTGGCAGGGGTTGTGTGTGCAGGGGTTGTGTGGCCACAACAAACAATATATGCATGCGGCCTAATTCTGGTTCAGGTTCTAAACCGCTGCAAGAGAAGGCTTGAAGGTTCCAACAAGAGACGACGTCTGTTCTCTTTTTAAACAAGGCAAACGGGATAGCAGGCGCTCGCGTAAGTTTAAAGCGAAACTAAACCGGCAAGGTGCCCTAGTACAATTAAGGAACGAGGTGAGAGAAATAGAGAGAGAGAGAGAAAAAAAAGATAAACGTGCGGTTCTACTTTCGGTGGTATTTCGGGACGGAAAAGGGGGGGGGGGGGCTCTTGTCCGGGCCGTCGAAGTAATCTCCGTGGCACGGCAGCGATTCCGAGACAAAGGGCGTCGGAACAGAGTGGTGCGGCTTCGCGAAGAAAGATAATTTTTTATTCTCTGTTTCTTTTTTTCTTTTTAACTTTGCTTGTGAAGCAGGAAGTGCAGGAAACGTCTTTGAGAAAGCAGCGGCGGCGCGCCGTGTATGCACGGGGGCTCTGTCTCGAGAAAAGGGGAAAAGGGAGTCGCGTTGTTGTGTCGCGGACCTCGGGGAAATCTGCGTGGGAAAGCCATCGACGACCTGCACGCAACAACGGCGCGGACGGGCCTCGTGGTATACTTCCGCGCGGAAAAGTAGTTCCGCATTGTGAACCGTCAGTTCCGGTGCAAGCGGTCCCGTTAATAAGCAGCTATCAAGGGGAGTACGGTTGCGTTGTACTGTAAGCTCCGCGCTTAAAGATCGGCAGTGTCTGCTGCACGGCTATGATCATTATGTTGTTGACATGACGTAGTTTTATGACGTTTGCACATAGCGGCATTGTGTTTCTTGAGGGCACCCTTTGTTTGCATACAGCAAAGTGGGAGCTGAGGGTGTCCAGTAAGATGCCACAAATCCAAATAAAAATAAAAAGAACCTGCACAAAACAGGACAGTGGTTCAAGTTAACGGCCCTGTAGGATCAGTACGACACTAGAGCGCGTGATTAGTTAAGACAAAGGTCGATTAGCGCTCGTGATAATTAACTAAATTAACTGAATGGACCGGAAGCAGGTTGTCGATACATACGCTGGTGTGCGGGTTGTCATTATGTGGTTATCAGCCACACGTAGAAAGAAAGAAAGAAAGAAAGAAAGAAAGAAGAAAAAGAAAAAGAAAGAAAGAAAGAAAGAAAGAAAGAAAGAAAGAAAGAAAGAAAGAAAGAAACCACGTCATGCTCATACTCGCTTTGGATATGCGTGTATGATGTGTTGTGGCACGTTATGTGGTAATGTGTGCAAAAGTTTCAATCTGAGAGATTCCTTTCGTTTGTGTAGTGGCTCGCAAGCGAGGCTTTATTTTTCTCTTGAAACGCCGAAATTTCTAGTATAACTCGAACATACAAACCGAGCAGCCATGTGTTGAATTCTTTTCAAATTGGGCGCATGACATGGTGACCACGTATCCCACACTGCACAAGCCTGATCTATGATAGATCGGACATTAGATATGTACACCTGTGTCTTAGCCTCGACTGGTTACACTATTGTGTTTCTGCGCAGGAAGCTAGAACGCGACTTTTTTTACTTGATTAATCGCTGATGTGACGGCTCCAAGAAAGAACAGATATAAGATATCCCCCAAGAGTGTTTGTAAGCGTTTCTGTGTTTGCGTTCCTGAACTGATAACGGCCTGGTTGAATTAGCATTGTAAAAGCAATCACGAGGTCTCTCTTTTCCCCGTGAGTGCGTTTGCACGTTTTTTGTAATTAATTAACATGCGGGCAAATTGCACACCACTGAGAGACGGTGCCGAGATCGTATATTTAAGACACTGCAGTTGGATCGCACTCCCCCACCACGGTGTGCCTCAGAATAATGCGCCTTTGCTTTTGGCACGGAAACCCCCCAAAAATGTTGCCTTTAAAGCGTGCACAAGAAGTACGTCGATGACGATTACTCAAACATCTTGCATGACCATGAGGCTTGCTGTAGCCAAAGAAATTTTTGAAATTTAAATAAGAACTTTCAAAATGAGATCATTACAACACTGAAAAGAAAACACACACAGTACACAATAAGGCGACGTTCCGAATTCTGTAAACCCGTTTCATTGTCGTGTCCATTGTTTCTCAGAAAGGCTACGTTGTGTTTCACTAGTTCCTGTGCCGCAGAGCCAAGGCTATATACGCGAACGTCGAGCGCATGCTCTTTCGTAGCGAGATTTAATGCCAGCTTTCATAATGGTTACCTTTTATAGTCGTTACTCAACCTTGCGTAATTCCGCAGAACTCATATGCGAGTTCAGGTGTGTTCGCCCTCGTGACTGTTCGAAGCGGCCTGTAACTTCCACAACGCTGCATGGAAACTCTTCAAACAAGGTATAGACACATTATATACACACGCACCTGCCGGAAGTTACGTCACCGCAGCGTCTTGCAGCTCTGCACCGTTTGTCCTCTTAGCGCAACGATTTCCGCCACTGTGTGCAAGGGGCGGCATCGCCTCGAGTGGCGTCGCGTTAAAGAAATAATAGCTCAATCGTTATTGCCTCAAGCCGTGCTATTGTCTCCATTGTGTTCCCTCTGGTGCTTCTTTAACTGTTTCCCTTTGTGTATGCATTGTGTGCGGGAACAGTTTTTAGTGTCCGCAGTGTGGCGTCTTCAACAGAAGCGGCTTTTTCTAGGAAGTGGTGCCTAGATGTAAAAGAACATTCCGTGCAAGGCCAAAGAGTCCCCTTCGAATAATAATAATAATAATAATAATAATAATAATAATAATAATAATAATAATAATAATAATAATAATAATAATAATAATAATAATAATAATCAGTTATTTAAACGTGGCCTAGAACAACCGAGAGGTCTTGGTGCTGGCGCACGCAAGGCCATGGCGATACTGTAAATGAAATCGAGAAAATGTGCACAAGTACAAGTAAATGTAAAAGAAAGAGAAAAAGCTTAGAATATCTTCACGACAGGGCAGAACCAATATCAGACCCATAGAGGGACAAGAAAGAAGATTCAGAACAACATACAGCCAAACACAGAGGGGGAAAATGCAAAAAACAAGACGACGACGACGACGACGTGTTGTGCGGAAACACCTTTCTTGATATTGCCTTGCAGCGTGCGATGTTCGTACCTGCCGAAATAGCGCAGTTGGGAGAGCGTTAGACTGAAGATCTAAAGGTCCCTGGTTCGATCCCGGGTTTCGGCACTGTCGATTTTTTTTTTTTGTCATTATACTTTATCTCTTTCTGTCAGTGCCTGTGCATACTTTTGAACACTGCATAGATTAAACTCTTAGGTTTTCATGCATTTGTCAAAACCACGACGTGCTTATTAGTTACAGACATGAGGTCAATTTTGACCACGCGGGATTCTTTTTGCACACTAATGTCGAAGTACACGGTTGTGCCATTGCGTAATTTCCGGAATCTAAACGAGTCCAGCTCGGCCAGATGACGAGCATGCGACCTCCAGGTTGAGCAGCACAGCGTCACTTTATCACCAAACCACTACAGCGTGCGTTCTCTAAGACGCATTGTGACGGAATATTCATTTATAGAGCAGGGCTAATCAGTGACTGTACTCCGCATGGGGTCCATGTACCGCAACGTTAACACGGCTACAGACGAAACGACTGATTTCGCCTATAGCGGCGCCACCTGTCGTCAGGGAAACGAACTGTTTATGACATGCCCCCCCCCCCCCCCCTTCCCCCCTGTGTTTTACTCGGCGCAAGACCCAGCTTGCTAAAGCTAGTGTTCTTACACTATCGGTTTGCTTGTGGCCACAAAGCCGTGATTATGTTATTGTGGCCACAAAGCTCGTCAGCTGCTCTTGAAAGTACTTCTCTTGATTCTCCCTGCGCTGACTCGCTCAGCGACAGCGAAGGCTGCAACTGTGCGTTGTGTTTTATCCACACGCTAACCGCTACCAGCCGCTACTTAAGTACCTCTACGACAGCTTTAACCGCTACTAATCGCGAGAGTACCTCGATGTGCATTAACCGGCGCAGTACTGTCCGTGAACATGTTCGAGTTTCGGAGCTGAACTTCACAACCGTACGTACTACGACTGAAGAACTGTGATTTTAGCGGCGTTGTAACTTGTACGTTAGAAAACGTGAAGTAGGTGTGCATGGCGAGGCGCTTTCTTTTTATATGGTGGCGGTGGGTGGCAGTGCACGTGTTCACGTATTCAACGACACACAAATATATTATCCATAAAGGGTTGAATCGGCCTATGTCAGGGAGTTTTCGTTTATCCGCTGATAATGCAGTTTGCTGATTACCAGATCGTAAGAACCCCAAACTCGAGCGGCCGATTGGTGCTACGGAATTCAAGCTTGACCGGTGGTAGCAGGGCCTACGGGTCTTGCTGCTGCTGATGCAAATTTTCGTCGGCGACTTAATCGGGAGCACACTGTTTTTTAGCCCCACAAAATTACTCGTGGAACACGAGAACGCGTTGACATTGAATTGCACTGTTGAGTGAAGCATTGCGAGATGTCACAGCAAGCTGATGGTGCCTATAGTTGTTCCAGAAGATCGAACGCGTTAGCAAAACTGAGTGGTGATTTAGGGGTAATCAAGCACAGCGTGAATGCGTTAGCGTTCTCTTTAATTTACTCCACATTCACTTTATAGTCAACACCCATTTTGCCTCTGCTTCGGAATACATCGTTTGACTTTTTTCGCTGCTCTTTAAGAGAGATATACGCACATCTTCATTGTTTGCTGCACTGGAAACGAACAAATAAACGTGGCAGATTATCTTTCCGCAGTCATGAAATCAGGCGATCGTATCCCTTCCTCAAACGACTTAGTTGGTGCCACGAGTGACGTCATTTTTGTTGGTTGATTTCTGGAGTTTTACGTCCCAAAACCACCATTGATTATGAGAGACGCCGTAGCGGAGAGCTCCGGAAAAGAGTGTGGAATTAGGCTTGTTGGTACTGCCTAAGTAGTTAATTAGCGCAAACACTTTTCACACAGGACAGAGAAGGGACACGGACGGAAATTTCGACCACCTGGATCTCTTTAACACAGTACACGGGCCTCAACACTTTGCCTCCATCGAAATGCAGCCGCCACGGCCGGGATTCGATCCCGCGACCCTCAGATCAGCAACCGAGTACCATAGCCACTGGGCCACCGTAGCGGGGCACGAGTGACGTAATTTGATGAAAATAAGAAAGAGTGGGAAATTTCCCACTATGCTTGAAGCCAAATTGCGAATTCTCCTGCGCGTGCACTGGAGTAACATTTGGCTTACATGTTCACAGGAACTTCGTCGACATGGTCTGCACTGTTTAAAGCTCTCTACGCTCGCGGTGATGCCGTCTAACTCTAAGCCACGCGCTGTCAACGTATTTCTTGATGTTACTGCTGTGCGTGCCCTCGTAGTAAAAAAAAAAAAAAAAAATAATGATCTCAAGGACGACGCTCAAGGGATTGCTGTCCTCATGCGGTGTGTGTGTGTGAGGGGGGGGGGGGGGGTGGCCACGTCGTGCGAGCGGCAACTCCCGGCGTAGTAGATTGTGCGCGTCGTCGCTTTGGCCGTGAATCCTGCTACGTGGCGGCTCGTTGCTCCTGATGCTTTCTGCTGCCGCTGCTGTTGACGGGCACTGTGCGGGAAGCGTGACAGAAGGTCCCGATTCGGTGGTCATGCGATAAAGTCACGCGAGCGACGTCTCCTCCTGCTCGTGACCCGCCGAAGCCCTTGGCAAGCTGGAATACTGCCTCTTTTTTACCCTTCGCCACGTATCCTTCTTTTCTCTCGTACATCAGCGCAGCCCGCTTCTTTTGCTTTCTTTTCCCTCCCTGACATTCAATTAGCGTGCCCCTTCGTCACGTACGAAGAAGGGGGAAGGGACACACATACACACACACGCCTAGAAGGATCTTACGCAAGAAGAGCGCGGCTGCTGGATCGCGGCTGTCCCGCTGCGTGTTCAATCGGCGGGAACAAACAAAAGTAAAGATATTAAAGAGAAGAGAAAAGCTACTTTCGAGCGATGACACCGACGTCACCCGTATTGCGCTTTCGTGTTGGCGGTCATCGCGTGACGCTTGCTTATATCTCTCGCGATTTCGCTCACGCGCTTGCTACCTCCGCATGCGGGACCCGCCGCGTTCTTTTCGCGTGTCGAGAGTGTGGCCTTGCTCGAATTTTCTTTTCAGCCCTCTGACTTGTTTGTTTCAAGGCTGGTGACAGAATTGTCACTTTGGCTCGGCATGTGCAGGGAGCAACGTCTTCTGTAGCCGAGTCGCTGCGCTCCAAAATCAGTTAGCACCTTTCGGGAGGTCTTTTCCCACCAAGATAACATTCGTGTCTAGCTTGCTTTCTTCTCGCTGTTAACGCCGTTAGCCCGGTATTGTCGCGTTGCCAGTGGCGTGCGAGCTCTCAGCGTGACAGAGAATGCTTGATAGAAAAGTGGCGGGCACTAAGTTTTCGATAAAGTACACACGCACGCGAGGTAGATGTTGAGCGCTGCTGTGGGACGAAAAGACTCCCCAAAGGGCACTAAGTGTTTTTTGAAAGAGTACGCAAACGGACTTGTTGGGTGACTTGACGGTGGTTTCGAATTTCGCATTCAGTGCGAATCCGCAAGAAAGTGCTAAGCTGAAGAGTACCTTGCTAGCACCCAACGAACGCTCTGATGTCAAAATGTATCGCGTTTCATTCGCTATGCATTCCCAGGTAACACGTGACCATCTTAAAAGACGTATCTTTTCCTATGGCTTGCCCATGCCAGCAGTACATCTATAGTTCATCTATGGCCCGGCCATACTACATGGATACTAGAATAAATATTTACGTGCCTTCGTCTTGGGGAGGCGCTGACATGACTTGGGCCGTTGAGGTTTCTCATTTAGATTATTTACCCCAACCTTCGCTCAAACTGTACTTGGCCTTTTATGTTAAAGGGGTCGTGAAACGTTTTCTGGACATTTTGTACTAAGTGCGTATTCGGGATCCTGACCCTCCAATCAACAATATGCATTGTTCCGTTGCACCGTGTGCGTTGATTTAGAGCGATAAAAAAACGCGGTTTCGGTTTCACTGCGCGCGTTCCCCTCAACTCTGCAGATGACGTCATCTTAGTAGCCGTCATACCTCCGAGATTGGCGCGCCCTCGGAGGCCATGGGAAAACAGACCGTGCTACCGCTTTTCTTCCGAAAGGTGGCACCGCACTGTTTCCAAGTATTTTCTTCCTTTCTAGCTTTCAAGTAAATCGATTCCTTTAGAGCAAACGCGAGTTCACTATGCCTTTGAACTTAAAAATATCTTAACTCAACGTCACCAAATAGTATACACGTCGGCCGGTAGTGTCGCATAGTCGTTTCGGGAGCGCAAGAAAGCTGAGATTTAAAACGGGCGTTGTTAAATGTGCACTGAATATTTCGCCGAAATATTTCGGAATCGGCTTGTCGAATGCGTATTGAAGCAGTGAAAATTACAAACCGGCATCTCCAAATTCTTTTCACGACCCCTTTAATAATCTGCTGCTATCTTGTAGCCACTCGGTGCTGTTAGATTATGACACCGGCACACACTACCCGAGCTAATGTGCTGGGGCGAGCCATGAAGTTGCAGACAGCACAAGCGCGTTAGTGAACGTTTGTCATGCTTCAAAGACAACTATATAGCATATTTCGCAGTTAGCATATATGCCAAAGCTACAGCGAGCACACTTTCATTTGTCATCTATACACTTTGAGGGTTCAGTTCTCTATCTTCATATCCTCCAGATCCGTCAGCAATATATGTCTTACAAAAGAGGGCACTATATAGACATTAAGCAAATTTCTAATGGCGGTCAACATTCTCGGGAATCATTGACATGAAGCATAAACAGTGCAACTTCATTTTCTGTGCCTGACCATGTGGACTTCTGTACGAACGCTGTAATGATGTCGTGTGACTAGGCGCTATATGTAGAGTTTTGCGTTAGCGTGCTTGGTGTCCAGGTAACTTCATTGTTGTGTGAAATTTATTGTTATAGTGTTGTGTGACTTATTCCATCTTTCATGTAGCCATATTAATGTACTTCGTGCTTCCACGATTCTTTATGGCTTGGCCGATTTATGCGAGCCGACCTCAGGTGTGGTGTGTACTTTTTTTTTGCTTATATTTGTTACGCTACTTTTTCTGTGAAAGCGAGTATCCGCCACTCTGGAATCACGATGTGCCAACACGTAGGCAACTCACAGTATATGTCGCGGCAGAAAAATTTCTGCGCTGCGGATGACTTACTGTGCTGTTGATGTCACCGTTCACCGAGGAAATATACGTGAAGGTCCTTTTTTTTTTATTATTGTCAGATTGCGCACACCTGTATGATTAATCAAACGCTGTCTGAGGCTCGCACAGTAATAGGAGGTATCTACATCATAAGCGCGATGTACGTTATAGGTCGACAAGGTGCCTGAAGTCTGGCGAGCCATTCGCCAGGTTGAATCCTTACGTACAACAATCGTACTCATAAATAACGAAGCCCCATAAATTTCGTAGCTTATCAGTATTTGCATGCCGGTGTGTCGGAATGCGGGCTCCTGGTTGCTTAGACGGTTCCTTTTTACTCCCGGCGCTGCTCGAGGAAGGCGGAAGCGTATATAGGTATGCCAGGGTAACCTTCCCTGGCCCTCATGTTCTGCGGTCGGTCTTCCTGGACCAAGTACAGCCAATTTTGGAAATCGCGTTGTTCAGGTTCGGCCACCAGTTACCCTATTGGCTCGACAGGTCCAGCTGCCTTCGAAAATGTTCTCGGTGACGTAGAGCGAATGCCGGAAGATGGTCCTCGTGGAGGCAGGCAGTATACCTGCGTCCGACGTACTCTGCACTACGGCAAGCCCATCTGCAAATGCTTCGAGGACAGCGCGCTTCAGACCGAAATACGGCCAGTACATGTCGGTGACTTCTTTCTCCAGCGAAACTTGTCAGCCGGACGACCTCCAGTGGGTCATCGTGGTCGTCATGCTCGGCGTCCGAATCACTTACGTAGCCACCGCAGCCTGGCCAATAACTTCGGGCGTCCTTCAGCTCTGAAGTGTGGATGGAGGGCATGCGACCCCAATCATGGACCGCGCTCGTTGTCCAAGGTGCCGCGGCCGGCTGACTCGCTGATTTGCAGCGTTAACGAACTGAAGCCCTGTAGGGCTTAAGCGCCAAAGGGCAATCCACTTTTGCCGCTTCTTCAGCCACGAGAGGGCGCCAAAGTTGCTTCTGTCGCGCACAGGCGCGGCGCCTGTCTCACGTGACGGAAGCGCGCGGCCGTTTGCCGCCACAGACGTCGGGGAAGGTAGTTTTCTCGTGGTCGTTTGCGAATTTAGAAACCGCGCGTTCTCTCTCGGCTCTCTGCGCGAAGTGCGCCGACAGCGTCCGCTCTCAGAGATGGCAGGCGTCGTTGTCGTTACCGCGAGGCAGCAACCATCTTCGCTTTCACGCTCTTCCTTTGACGGACATGGCGGGGTGTGTCATTCGGGCGCGAAGACAGTCTCCTCCCGCGGTCCCATTTTCGGAGCAGGTTGAATTTAGCTGCCTTCGCACGGCTCCCCGAACGCGCCGGAGAGCGATTTGGTACACGCGGCAATTCTGCGCAGCGAGCCGAGCGGTTGTGCGAAACCTTGCCAACGGGTGCGGAAGGTGGACATTGGCTTTGCGAACGATGTATATGTGTTCCATGCGGTGTTTTATGAACGATCGAAATGGACGCTCTTAATATGTGCACTAATCTTAACAGTAATTACCATCCGTGATCGTGCAGTCATATAGTTCGTCGCTATCACACTTGACTACGTGAAGGCGGTGTCACTTAGAGGTGCAATCGGATGTTGTTTAATTGGACCGCAAGAAAATCACACTTTCGAATTTTCTGCTCCCCTTTCCGCAAACGTGTTGATGGGCCAGTCTTGCTGACTCAGCATGACACCATACAGCATATATGTATACCTCAGCCCCGCGCCAACCATTCAGTAAGTGTCTCGCACCCCAGGTGCCAGTAGAAGTTGTTCATGCTAAAGCAGATACTTCGTCCTCCTAATCGTCATGGTAATAATCATCTCACCTGAATTTCCCTAGTTATATTTTAGAAGCGGGGATCTAGGAACTTTATCCAGCAGGAGAAAGACGTCTGCCAATGATACCCAACATGCACTATCATATACGCAATTCGATTCCACTTTAGGCCCCAATTTTTGAAATTCATCACTTCATCTTATACTCTTATACCCTTTCCTCTCTGAGGACTCCCGAAAGCTATACCCTGATCATTGCGGAAGAGGTGGCAAAAAGCCAGCCGCCGAGCGAGGCAGCGGGTTTCAAGTAATGTATGTGTCCCGACATCCGACCGTCTCGACCTGCAGCCAGGCCCGCCGCCTCCACACCGCTGCACGAAACTAATCACGTGGGCGCACGTGGAGTTGAAGAGGCGGATGCGGTCGAGTCTTTCTGTCTATCGCGAGGGCGTGCCTGTGCAGGCGGTCCAGAGCATTTCCGCGTCGAACTGTCACTGGAGGAGCGCTGAGGGTCATTTCTTTTGGGATCGATCAATTTGCTTTGTGAGGGAGGCCGACCGATTTGGAAGTGTCTTCGGTGTGCACGCTGGTTTGAGTCCCACCGCCGCAACCATCGAATGCCCCCCCCCCCCCCCCTTAGTTTGTGGCGGCTGTCAGGAAGACTTTCGCGTTCGTGTACCATCGAGCGGCAACGCAATATCGGTCCAGTTCTCTCGCAGTTGCCTCAGGTTTATGGGCGAAAGAATTCTGCGCGTAGCAGTTCTGGGTGTGCTGTGCAGGTTGTCGTGTGTCATGAAACGATAGCGTTCTCTTGTTATCTGAGAAATTCCGCGCTCCAGTTCTGCGTTTGTTGACCAAATCATGGAGGTGGCGAGTATTGTCGTTTCACCTTCGCGGAGCAAGCTTCTGATCCTTAAGGTGGCGGTTCCACAGGCGCCATCTTGAAAGAGTTTAAAATTTTGCCACCAGGTGACGCCACTCAGTCAGGGAAGCTGACTGACAAACGAGGCTGTAAAGGGCGATATGGGATGGGCGAGTTTTGAGGCAAGGGAAGCGCAGAGCAAAATAAGGTTTGAAGAGAGGCTAAGGAATATGAAAGAGAGTAGGTGGGCAGTGAAGGTGTTCCGCTATTTATATAGAAAGAGCGTGGACACGCAGTGGAGAAAGAGAACTAGGAGGCTCACCAGTAAATATACGGCTCTAAGAGAACTGACAACAAAGAGCGTAAAGGGAAAAGTCAGAGAGGCGGAGAAGATTTACTGGGTGGCAGCGATGGAAAAAAAACCGACTCTGAATAACTACCGAAAGGGCAAAAACGATATAAAGAGGGAGGCATTTTATGATAATTCAAGAGGAAACGCTTTACTGTTTGAAGCGAGATCGGGCTGCCTTAGAACGCGTACTTATAAAGCGAAATTCAGTAAAGAAGAAGAAAAATGCACATGCTGTGAGGAAGATAGGGAAACGACGGAGCATGTTCTGATTGAATGCGGAAATATCCACCCAGGTGTACGTTTGGGCACCACCCTACAGGAAGCCTTGGGTTTTAGGGCGAACAACGGGAAGCTGAACATAGCCGCGATTGAAATAAGTAAGAGACGGTTAGAATACTGGTGGCAGAAAACTAGAGAGAACGGACAAAAATAATTATAGGGGAAAATATGGACTTTCTGCCATAAGGGGCAGGGAACTGAGCTATGAATTTCCGTTTTTGCTATAGTATGATCGATTTGATTGAAGTAAATTTAAAAGGCATGAGGAAAATTTAAAGAGAGAAAAAGAAGTTCTTAAATCTTCTTACGAGCCTGGTGGCGCACATGTCACCGCCCCGTTACAAAGGGGACGCTCATAGCATCCATCCATCCATCCAGCTAAGGGCAACGGAGAACGGAGAAAACTCCGGACCGGTTCTGGGTGAGGGGGAGACGCGGGTCTGCAAACGTTCATTCTTCAACTTTAGTTTTTTTTCTTGGTGCTAGGCACTCTTGTACTGTTTGTATCACGGTTTTACATGTATTCTGTCTAGTCCTTCTTTTTCTTTTTTTTTTGTATCTTCTATAAAATTTCACCTGTGCTGGGCGATGTCGTACACGCTTCGCACAGTTTCTTCCGACCACATCAAGCCTACACCCCTAGCGCAATAAGGCGTAAATATCATGCGTTACCAAGAACCTCCCTTCCATTTCAGGTGAGTTTGGGTAATCAGAGCTGTTTTGCGGCTTAGACGTCACGCCGCCATAAACATTCTTTTATGAAGGCGTACTTCCGAACGTGAACGCGCTACGCCATTCAAACGGAGCGTAAGAGCGTACACACTATTGTAATAAAACGTGCCACCTTTCAACAACGATTGTGACATTCCCCTTTGCACACGTAACCACCCGTTCGTACGTACGTTACGAACTTTAGTCGGCATGAGCTCACGCTAATCACATGACTCGTATAATTGATATGGGATATCTGCCTGTTAATATATATAGTACCTACTATTGACACGCAGCATGTTAGCCTTGAGATAACAGGGCGAGAGGAGGCGCTCTCTGGGCGTATGCATTTTTATAAGTCGGCAGTCACGCATTTAGACGTGTTCATGTAGCCACTTGCACCCAGCACGCGTTTGGGTTCATGCCCCCATACCCATTTACATATGTGCCTCCATTTAAAGGGGTTGTGAAACGTTTTCTAAAAATTTTGAACGATGTGTATATTTGGAATCCCGACCATCCATGGATGTCTACAATATACACTGTTTCGTTGCATCGTCCGGGTCGATTTAGGGCGAGTAAAACGCATTTTCGATTTCCCAGCGCGCGTTCCCTTCCAACTCTGCTGTTGACGTCATCTTAGTCGCCACCTTAGCCTCCGAGGTTGGCGCCCCCCCCTCGGAGGCCATGGGAAAACAAACCGTGCTCTAGCCTTGCTTCCGAACTGCGCCCGCGAACTAGGGTCCAAGTATTTTCTTAGCTTCTAGCTTACTGAGAGCAAACGAAAGTTAAGACTATGTTTACGCGTTTAGATATCTCCAGCTGCCGTCACTGAAACGTCATTGAGCGGTATATATATGTCGGCCTATGTATACTGTAGCATGGTCGTTCGGGGAGCGCAAAAACGCTATAATTTCAGACGGACGTTATCAAATGTACACTGAATATTGCGCCGATACATTTCCGAATCAGCATGTCGAATGCTTATTGAAGCAGAGAAAATTGCAACCGCAGGCAGCTCTTCACGACCCTTTGAAGCGCGTCGGAAAAGTTCGCGTGGCGCAGTCACTGCTGTATAACAAATGCGCCCATGTAAAATTAGTCAGTGCATGCACGTTTCCATGGATGGTTGCTTTCTTCTGCAGCATATGTACCTTATGCCCCTGTCACACGAGGCAGCTTGAATGCACTTTGAGCGAGTGCACTTGCGCTCACAGAGTGCACTTACGCACACACGCTGCTACACGAGAAGTGTGCTTTGGAAATGATGGCATTCCCCTAGCGGACGTGGCCGCAAACTGCCCAAGGGCGAGAAGAGCGAGGTTTTTTTGGTGAAATATGATTTGTTTTTATGCGTAGCACTATTTCTAGTAACGAAAACAATGTTTTAAAAGATACTGCGGGTGTCGCGTTGTGCATTAGCGTATTTGGTTGCAAGCCACTGCTACCGAGGCTACACACTCCGTCGTCGCGAAGTGAGTGCGGCGAACGCACTCGCCTGCAAGTGCGCTTTGCAGCGAGTGTCACTAAACGTTCCCGTGTGATAGCGTGCGAATGACACTAACGGCGAAGTGCACTCGCTCAAAGTGCACTTAAATTGCCTCGTGTGACAGGGGTATTAAAGGTCTGTTCATACAGTCCTAATAAGAAACTTAAGAAGCGAGAAACTCATTTATACAGCTAGATAGTGCGAGCAACGGGCTCCATGCCGTAGCGTCGAACGACACGCGCATACACGAATACGACGAAGTGCGGCGCAAAATTAACGAAAACAGAATTACTTACGCGACAACTGAAATGTGTTTTCACACCCTGTGTAAATGCGCGTGTCCGTGAGTGGATGCGCATGTAACGTGTGCCATAGAGAGAGAGTATGTAGTGTGTTTCGTAATTATCGGCGTGTGACATTGTGTAAGCGTGCTTGTATGTTTATGTCTGTGTTTTCTTTCATCACCCGAACCTCCTTTCCACTTTTTTAAATGGAAAACATCCGCCCTCTCCGGTGCTGCAATAGGTGCGCCGCGGTCAGCCGGAAACCATCTCCTCCTGCAGCTCTTTCTCATCGGGCGCTAGAGTGTATAGTATATTATTATATGGAAGAACGTTTAACGAGAAATAACGGAGGCAGAAAAAATAAACGAGCTTGGGTCGCGGTGACCTCGACTCGCTTCTTCCTCATCTTCAGCGCTTGCTGCTGGCGCGAAGTTTTTGTTATTGGTGCTGGGAAGGAAGTGAGGGGAGTGGCAGGGGATGATAGACCGGCTTGTTTTTTTTTTTTTTTTCTCTCTCCCGCTGACCGCAGCAGTGGTGGCCCGTAGGGTATATATATACCATGCCGCGTTGTTTGCGCAGCGCGTCGCCGACGTCCACTTGGCGGCGGCGTCGTCACTTCGTTTACCGCGCTGGCGGCGAGCTCAGATGAGCCCCCGTAGGGAATCGGACTCGTCGAGGGCGCCGATGCGAAGGCCACGCGTCGTGTGTCGGCGCGCCTCTTTCGGTGGACTTGTGTATACCGTATAGTATTGATCTGTGGGCTGTATAGAACCGCAGTGTTATTGGTTTTGCACTGTTGTCTTTTTCCTTTCCGGAGAAGTTGGGACGTAGAGGCGCTAAAGAGAAATATGATCGCGTAACCCGGGGGCACAAGTGTACGAAGTTGTGTAGACTGCAGTTTGGTCCGGGTCAGGGACGCGTTCTTTGTATGGGCTTCCTGTAAGTGGCGAAAACGGGTTATCGTATAAGGAACCTTGACGGTGGTTTCATCCTCGCTTTGTTTAGTGTCTTTCAGCATACGAGATCGCCTATAGATGTCACATAGAGGCCCGGGCTATACTTAGGAGTTCCTTTCGTTTTTTTTTTTTTTTTTCGTTTATATACCGCTGGATTTAGGCGCTCTAGCTGGGCGATTTGTATTGCGCACTTGTAGCACGTGTCGGCTCTTTTGAACTGCTCACGGGTACAGTTGTGCGTTTTTTTCTTGTTTTTGTGTATTGTCTGTTTGTTTACCGTATATATCCCCAGTGAAACCTGTACGTGTATTGTTTATTGGGATATAAGTTATATGAACAGGTCCGGCGGGTTTTGTGCCGTCGCCGTCACGTCCAGTATAAAGTCCAAAAATCGCATCGCACGTTCTACCCGCGGGTAAAAGCACGCAGTGGGGCCGACGAACACGGTTGAAGCAGAGATCAAAGGAGCCCGGCACATCACCGTCGCTCTCAGGGCGCATGCGATAGGATCACCCTGATCGGGACGCCTGCCGTCGAAGGAAATGCCCCGCCCGTCTTTAACGAGCATGAAAAAACGGGGGTGGGGGTCGCTCGAGCAGCGACTGTGGACTTCGCGCGGTCGCCATCTCTGGCGCGCGCGCTATCTCGGCAGCCATCAGCAGGCAGCTCGTAAACCCTTCTACTTGCTGCGCTCTCAACTCGAAGAGACTGCGAAAAAGTGTCCCTGGAGAAGCCGTAGTCTTTTACAACAGCTTTTTGTAGAGTTACGTGAGATCGCGTCCAAAAGAGTTAGCTTCGGGACTCACTTCGTATATTATATCATGCATTGCTATCGCATTCATTGCTTCGCCCTTCTGGCGAAACTGTGTCTTTTTTTTTCTTTCATACCTTTATTGTATATGCTACTGCTGCGGTGTGAAGTGACGTCATCAGCCCTGGACATACTGGGCAATACTTTTATATTATAATAAAGAATTGATTGCCACGATCATTAGGAATATGCGAAGATCCAGTTCAAGGTCAGTGCTGCTGTATAAACACAGTGTGTCAGGTTATCTTTGTGCTGCCGAGTTGAGAGAGAGAGAGAGAGAGTTAGAGCAGATAATTTGTCAACCGTACGCACGCCTGGTTTGCTACCCTGTATTTGGGAAAGAGATGAGCTGTGAAATTAAACAAAACATAGAATGAAATAGAAATAGAGAACGCTGCTCTAGTTTATAAAATCTGTGGTGGACACGTTGAGAGAAAGTGATAGGAAAAATAAGTATCTCAAAACAAATGAAGCCAAAGGTCGCCTGCTACCCTGAGCGAGGACAGAAGGGAAAAGAGAACAAGGGATACGCGCCCACACATATAGCATGCCTTCATCACCGACGCCGTTGCAACCGAGAACTTTTTTCAGTCCCTCTTGCGATCGTCATAGAGGGTTATGTCATCGAAGGTCCTGCAACGACTCGCTCCAAGGTACCAGAACTTGCATCGCACTTCGAGCTGATGCACTTACCATTCTTCTCAAAGCTGTGCGTATCGCGCTTATCAGTAATCTGAACAGAGCAAGTCAAGCACTGCGGTTTTGCACGATCTACGGCCTACGCCGACCTTGCAAGAGCTCGGAGAGGGAGATCACTAGTCTGAAGAGTAAGTCGCGCTCTGGAAGCGCGTACTAATGGAGTTATTGCGGGTGCGTTAGCAGAATTACTTGTTATTTATTTATTTTTTCATATCTTATAGTGGACCTGTAGCGTGCGTGCAAGTCGAAATCTCGGTCCGCGGGCGAACGTACTGCGCGTCTCCGCGGCGATGGCCCCAGCCGATTTGTCTGTCGCACGCGATCTTGTGTACACGTTCGCAGGGTTCACAGTGAAGGCCACCAATGAACAAAGTACGTACTTAGGAGGCCTGGGGCCGTTCTTTCGCCGCTACCCGCCATAGGACACCCCAGGGGCTCTTTTTCACTCGACCCCCCTAACATACACTACAGCCTGTTTTCTTTCTTTCTTTCTTTCTTTCTTTCTTTCTTTCTTTCTTTCTTTCTTTCTTTCTTTCTTTCTTTCTTTCTTTCTTTTCGTTCTTCGTTCGTTCATTCGTCGCCGGCAAAGCGGAAATTGGCTTCGCGGCCCGTCGGTCGGGCCCGCAAGATGAGTGCTTTCCGGCTGCACGGCGATGCACCCGGCAACAACAGCAGGCAACGACGACTGCAGTATATATATCAGGCCGGTGGCGCCGAGCACGCCGCGGCCGCGTGTGCCCGGCTCAGCGTTGCACGTCTGGGAAGCTAGCGAACTTCGCTTCGGCTTTTCTCGCACGTACGACCTCGATCACCGTGATGATGTCACGTCGTCGGTGCAGTATACGTATAGCTCACGGCTTCGGGCCCAGTTCCGTCTATATCGCGACGAAACCGCACATGAGTCGACTCGGGTGAGACTCACCAGACAGACTTTGAGAACGAGCGAGCCCGCGAACTGAGTATGGCGGGCTCACTGTCCGGTTGATCGGGTCTGGTAGAGTAGAGGTTTGGTTTACTTGTGTTAGATCGAGCACTACTCACTGGTGAACAGGTATTTATCCAGAAATTCGATTGGGGGGAGGGGGTGCACGGATACCAAGTCGTTGGTTGTCTGGAGAATTTTTTGGGGAGTAGGTGTCAGGAATCAACGGGTGAGGGGGGAGGGAGGGCGGTGTATAAAATCGTGCGTGTCAGCGTGGCTGAGTATGAGACTGAGGTCCGAATTAACCCGGCTGAACACAAGTTTGGTTAGACAAAGTCCGAGTCAGTACAATTGAGTAGAATTTTGATGAGTCTAAATCAGAGTATGCCCTGCTGAGCATAACTTTGGTTAGCCTGAGCGACGCGGTTGAGTAAAATTTTGGAGAGTTGGAGAAACGCCTCACCTGGCTACTTAGAAGAGGCTTTGCTTTGAGCTTGGATGAGCCCTAGGCAAATGATCCTGCGTGACTCCGTTTATTTATGTTTGCCCACTTATGCTTCCGCTGTTAGTTGTTGGAACTTCAAACAAGACAACCGGAATGCACACCACGGTACAGTGAGAGTGCCTGTAAGGTACTGCACCGATGTGCGCGGTGAACGTAGGCAAGAAATTCGACCAGAACTTCCGCAGCTCTTGCCAATGCCGATCGTCAATACGTAAGCCGCCGTGTAACATGGCGTTACGCTCGACTCGCATCGCTGGGAACATGCCACGCGAATCACGCAACTTTTTCCTTTAGATATGGACGGTATAAATAAGAGTGCCCAAGCGGGTTGCAGAGTGCATTCCCTGAGCGTGGGACGCGCGAAAAGCGGAAATCGAAACTATATAACCGTTGCGTGCCGTAGCACCTACGAGGAACAGAACACGACTACATAGGCGACGACTTGTCGCACGCATGTTTCGTATGCGACAGGCGCGCATTCCGCATTACGCGCGACGTTTTTCTTTTCTCTTTTCCGCTTTACTAGTTCCGTCAAAGCGGGAAGTGCGCGGTTCCGCCTCTCTCGGAAATAGGAAAAGAAGAAAATAACCGCGGGCTCGGCTCCGTCTGAGTGAATGCGATATTACGGGGATGGAATCCACTTCCTTAACGGCAGGCAATCTTACATGACACACCCGTTACAGAAGTGAGTTCGCTAATCCGCGCCGCTTCGCTTCTCCGTCTTTATTATTTTTTCTCTCCCTTCTCGTCGCATACACTTATGTTCACATACCAGGTAACTGCTACGGACTTCCAACGCCTGCCGAATAAATGTACCAGCTTATGCTCATGGTGACGTTTCGGATCCTCGATCTTTCTTGCTCTTTTCCTTCTCCGCAGTAGAATCGGCTGCCGCAACCGTAGAGATGTATTAAAAAAAAAGAAAAAAAGAAGAAGAAGAAGCAGTATGAGAAAAAGGTAGCGAGAACTGTAAATGCACGGGAAAAGATTGGAGGAAGCGATCTCGTCTCGAGGCTTCGCATAAAACGCGCGCCCGCGCGGAGATCGAAAGTTAGCTTTCGGTTCCGCGCGCATGCGCCGAACGTTCGCGAGTGCTGGCCTCTGTATAAAATAGCATATACATGTATCCTTGTCATATCCTCTTGTTTATGCAACCTCTTGATGCATTCGTTGTAGGTTATCTAACGTCGCTTTTTTGTTTTTGTTGTGCTTTCTTCCTTTTACAGCTTCGAATGATATTTCATTCTCTAGCTTTTCCGCGGTCATTATTGCTGTGCGTGTCGTCTTCCCTACACAACTTATTCGTCACGTCTAAATTTGTGCTGCGGTGAAATGTGTATGAGGGGACATGCCCAGCCCCACAGGACATAAGCATGTCCTATAGGACCGCTACTTGTTGCTGCTGCTTATCGCATCTTGTACTCGAGTACGCTCATTATCTGAATCTGAGTCGGACGAGAGCACATATCAGATTCGAAGCTTGCGGGCTGTTCTTATCCTTCATCCTTATCTATGTGCCTGCAGGCGTTCTTGAACTCTCTGGTCTGGTCGTATCCTTGAATACTGACTCTAACAGGTTCGCTGACTTGACTTAGTTATGAAAGGTTAAGATCACGGTGGTTTTAATGGTTGGGAACTTTAGGGGATGTTGCAGTGGGGTCGGTTCATGCCAAATAACCTAGCCACTTTCGCGACCATATCAAATGTATTAGGGGGAAAAAAAATCGTGCTTGTTTGCTACATTGGAAGTAGTCAATCGCTGGAATATTTGAGACCGAAAAAGAAAGATTTGGCCGCGTTCGAAGTTTTCGAATTTCGCAAAATGTTGACTGAGCGGTCATCAAAAGACAATTTCTCTTGAGAGCACCATTCATTGGGTCAATACCACGTTCTGTTAATACTTTAAGGAAATACGTTAGTTTAGAGTGTGTTTGGCTCAATAAAATTGTTATGTTTTTCATGCCACATTCGCCTCCTGAAACTTCACCAAAATGCGCTGACTTTGCATATATTTTCTTTTCAGTAAAATGTCTCCATATATCAGGGGTGTTTTAATTGCTGTATACCTTTCGGTAACTGTATTTCGCGAGAAAAGTATTCTGGGACGTTGAGTCGGTAAAACTTACGCGAAAAAATTGCAGATTTCAGAAAATGTGAATTTTGGTCCACATTGAGCGGAGATTTATACCATGTGCTCCTATTAAAAATCCAAACCATTTTCCTGCATGGCGGATTTACCGCATGGCACGTCGGCACACTGCACTCTAAGCTGTATATTGCGCAATATTTTCGATGCTTCTTATCACTTGAAGTGCTAGGAGACACTTTCCGGTCGTTTAAATTACCTGATAAATAAAATACATCCTATACAGCTGATGGTGAGATGCTACACAGCAACAGGTGTGGTCGAGTCACAGCAGTTCGGTGCCATTGTAAAGCAGCGTTTTCGTAATAAGAGTTAATTTTCCTCGAGAAAGAAACGCACCACTGGTTTGGAATACCTGTGCCAACATTATGCGGCTATGAAGGAAAAACACAACGTTACAACGTCGTGACGACATGCTGAACAGAAATTGCGTGTTGAACAAAGGCACCTAGCGGCAGTAGCACGGCAGTAGTGATGTCTAAGACGAACTCCATTTTTCAGGTATTTACGCAACCGGAAAGTGTCTGCTAGCAGACACTTTCCGGTGGCATAACAACCGACACGCGAACAGGAATGGCGTGCTTTGACCACGCCATTCCTGTTCGCTGAAACAAGGCGCGTATTTTGTAATCGCAATACGATGTTTCAGTGAATTTTATTGTGTTTTTACATTATACATTATTGTACCGATTTTTCTCCTGTTTTCTTAACGCACTGATGCCTGCCACAGTGTGCTCTGCTGGCAGATATATATATATATATATATATATATATATATAATATATATATATATATATATATATATATATATATATATATATATATATATATATTACTTAGTGAACTAACAAACAATGAAGTTGCATTGTTCATCGTTCGTTGGTGTTCATTGTTTCTGAGAAACAAACGAGCGAGGCCGTGCGGACTCTGCTGCCTCTAATGGCAATATACTTTGAAGGAATTTGCGCTGTCTCCCTATGTCGCTCTATACCTTCGCTCTATATACAACGTGCTCTTCTTCATTCCTCTGTCGTGAATAGTTTTCTACGTATTTGATTCCAATCTCCAATCGTGGCGTCACGCGTTGGACGCCATTGCAGGCCACTCGATCGCATTCTCCGTGTCTCCAGCTCCCCCAAAGCGGTTCGTATCGATGCGTCATCTTCTTCGCTCGGAGGTGATTGCACTTGCCCATCGAAAGTGCTGCGAAAAACACGCCTGTCTCTCCTCCCTCCTCAGTGCTATGCCCTTATTTGGAAGAAATCTCGCGGCCAATCTCTCTTATGGTCTGTCCGCGCGGCGCGAGAGATTGAGGAACCGAAGCAAATACATGTACTACTTGCCGAAACTTTCCCTCATTAACCGTCGCCACGTTGTCGCCCGGGGGTTTTATTTTTTTTTTTTCTATCCGCGATGTTTTCCTTGTTAATATTTTTGTCTTTTCGTTGTTCCTCATTGCATAGTCCGAATTGCTTTCTCTCCTGGCTGTCGGCCGTTTCGTCTTCACGGTGTTTCTACTTGAGCTACGTAGGCGCGAGGCTTGCGGATGACCTACTTTTTTTTTATTGCCCTCTTTCCTCCTAAGGATTGAAGAGGTCCTCCATCACTCAAAGTGACTGTTTGATTTCGCTTCGATTTGGCCATTACGGACGGCAATCTCCTTGTATTATTGGAACAGTGAAAGCACCGTTTTGCGGCAGCTTTGAGCGAACGGTTTTGAACGCGTGCGAGCGTAATTCGCATGAATCGTTGCGTTGGCCCAGTGGCGCGGCTGTGGCGGTTCGGCGTGGAGAACGAGGTCGCGAGTTCGATTGCCGGCCCCGGTGGCCGAATTCCCGTCTGAGAGCGAAATTACTAAGACGTCCGTATGTATGCCAAACATCGGGTGTACCTTCATGAACGCCGCATGGTCAGCTATGTACACTGATTTCTAAAAAAAATTCTTGCGTATTTAATCATTGTTTGTTGCTGCTATCTTGCTGTTCACCTTCTGGAACATGCTGCTATATTGGACGCTTTCTTTTGTTCTCTCTCTCTCTCTCTCTCTCTCTTGGTTTCTGAGGAAAGGGGGGGAGGGGGGAATCGGTGTAGGCAGACGGATAAGCCGGGCAAACATTTTAAGACGAACGGCGGGACTTTGTATGTTACTCTTTCTCGTTCGCATAAATCTAGCGTAAAATATGTATCAACATAGTATAAGGCATATTAGATGGACGTATACGCTAGGGGGTAGTATACGCGAAAACCATTTGCATATATCTCGGCCTCGCAATTCTGCGACTCATCGGCGCTTACCATGTCAATCTCTCGTAATATGTCAACCACGTATCCTTCACGTTGCGGGCAGTCTACATGCCTTCCTGCTTATCGGGCCTCCGACAATGCACAGGAGAAACATCCTACATGATCATCCAAGGTCGTTTCTTCAGTCGTGGTTCAATCAGCTTACACACATGGCGGTGCCATGCGAGCGCGAGCTATTTATTCCTTGTAATGCCCGCTGTGTTAAAGCCCCTGCATGTGTTGTTCATCGCCTTATCTCTCGGGCTGACGTTATTGTACTTGTTGCTTCCGTATAATGTGACCTTGCATGCGGTCTATAGCGCGGTATTGTTGTCAAGCGTTATCGTGGGATGCTAGTTTGGCGTGGCCCAGTGTGTGTGTGTGTGTGATGTTTCTGTCCGTGTGGTACCGCGCTGTCGCTCTGCTCTTTTCCGGTGATTATTCTTGGAGGACAGTGCGCACACAGCGTGAAAGCACCTCGATAACGGACACCGTATAACGGGGCAGTATCTCTCCGATGTCGTTTCGTTCTTGTATAGCTTTTTTCCGTGGGCACACGAAGCCCATCCTTGACGTGCTGCATGGTGCGCCAATTTCCTGTGCAACCGCATCTTTCTTCCTCGAAGACGGTGTCTCCCTCACGCTTTTGCGCGCAGTTTCTGCATACGAGTTGTGATGATGCGTGTACCGCATCCACTGCCCAACTGTTTGGTGGTGTTGCCAAAATTTTCGCTATAATTATGGCTAGCGTTGGACGATGCTCACCAGCGTTGGTGAGCGTTAGTTATGCGCTTCTGTAGGAGCGATGTTATAATTCGGTATCAAATCAACGATTGCGTTGTCTCCCTGTACTTTTTTTTTTTCTCTTAGGTTCTCGCTAGGCTGCCATGGCGCCTTGGTTCTCTATGTGCTGACTTGCACGTTTCTTTTTTTTTTTATACGTTTGAATTGTGACCAGTTAATTAAAGCAACAAGAAAGTTCACGAGTCTGTTTCTGCTTCTGAAGTCTATTCCGTATTAACGAAAGCGGTACGAGTATCGGCTGATGTTTGCTGTAACTGGCTATTTGGGCGGTGTTGGCTGTTGCCTTTGATTATCTTCAGTTATAAGCGAAGGTAATCAAAGATAACAGGGACGCATTTCTCTCTCATCTACCGCTGAATCGTAACTGAACATTGTTCTCCTGCTCTTCTGAAGAATAAAAGTTCGCTTACTCAGCATATCGCAATAGCTCGCCATTTGGCTCCTATCCATTGTCTTGTTCGACGTGTAGCGCGTGTGCTTGCTACTCTATATATAGAAATGAAGGCGCCGTTTAGTCCACTGACGATGCATAAATAGTTCAACCTGATGCGAAGTCGTCGTTTTCGTCCCCTCTATTTGTCGCTGCAACTTGTACCTTCGAACATGTATTTCTATAACTGTGAATTACGAACGTATACAGCAGGATTTTGTTCTTCGCAAAGCACTCGTGCGCGCATTCGCAGTGAAAATGACGCCCTCACTTTCTGTACGTGCTCTGATGTCATGTGCGTGGGATCGAATTCCAGCCGCGGCGGCTACCGTTCTATGGAGGCGGAATGTTGCGGCACGTGTACTGTGCGATGTCAGTGGACGTTAGAGAACCCCACGTGAACGGACTTTCCGGAGCCCTCCACTACGGCGTCTGTCATAACCATATCACGGTTTTGGAACGTAAAACCACAGAAATCCATCAAATCAAACCTCATATCATGTACACGCGCCTCAATCTTCCTATATCGTCTCGTACTTTGCGCTGTCTTCACTGCGCCGATGGACTGTTTATTTTATGTACACTAGGGAAAATCACGCTGCCCGCCGAATCTCACCAGGCATTTGCGCAGTATAAAGCGTCTATCGACAACACTGTAGTGTATTTAAGCACTCTGATATACGCGGTACTGTTTGGCAATCTGGAAGAATACTGTGCGCCGTATCGTTGCTGCAGTCCACCGCTGGAATTGCGAACTCGACAATCTTTGCAGGTAAATTATAGATGTTTCTCGCTTCTATGAAAGCGCGGTATATATACGGCACACACACTTCGCGCACACAGCTCTCTCTCTCGAGATAAAAGAGGCGAAACCACGCTCGCTGAGTTAGCAGTTTCGCGCTGTAAACAAGGTCGTTTCATTACCTTAATGGGGAGCGCACTCCGCTCCCTGACGTCTCTTCCCTCGAGACGGTGATTTCTCAAGAGCATCATGATCTGGGCGCACTGCGCGGTCCCGCGCACCATTGAGCTAATCGCACACGGTTGAAAGCAGTGAAAGTTTTTTTTTTTTTTTTTCTCAGTCGCTTGTTGTCTCTTCGTTTTCGCTCGCCGACGACCTTTCCCAGGGTCTCTCGCGCGAAGTACTTCGCCGACGCTATAGTGTTCTTATATGAGGAAAAGCGTCCTTATATATTGTGACTCTGCGTATAGTATGTCGGGAACACCGTTCGCAGTAGACGTTAAAGGTCCAAATGACCTTTAATGACAAAAAAAAAAAAAGTTGGAGGATGCTTGAGCTTCGATTTCAAGAGTGGAACGCTATAGCGCCATTGAGCCCCGTTCTCATAGCCTTCTCACAAAACATTAGTTAAAGTCAGCACCTTCTCTTTAAAATGCTGGAATTATTCGAGTTTCCTCATAGCAGAATTGTTTTCTCGTACATTCAAATTACAGTGCGAGCTGTGGTGTGCAGAGGTTTTAGTTGAGTCGTGCAATCTTTGCGGCGGCCCTTTCTATGAGAAAATTCAATTTTATTCGCTGAAGCACCAGCGCCGTGGCAAAGGGCTTGCATGGCCAGGTACTCCGGGAGGCGGTGGTAGTTCGAAATTATTACTTCAGCCGCGGACGCCTACGCCGGCACCGACGCCGGAGGATTTCCTGCAACACGACATCCTTAATGCTATCGCGTGAAAAAGCAAAAAATAAAAAAAAATCTAAAGCACGGGACTATGCCGGGTCTATAGTTCGGTCAAAGGCCTCTACAAAGCACTCATCTACAACAAAATAACCTCTATAACGAAGGAATTTGCTTTCGTCCTATGTATGTTGCGATAGTTGCCGCGCGCAACCGTTTACAACGAAGTGACCTGTACAACCAATTATATTGATTGTCGCGAGCACTCGTAATAAAGGCGTTTGACTGCATTGTTGAGCGCGTGAGAAAGAGCGAGAGAGAGAGAACAATGGAAATAATAGAACGGCGGGGATGTTGCTTAGACTTCGTCCAATTTGCTCGCTGCACGTGGCGACGAGAATTGGGGAGTAAAAAAATGGGCAAAAAGGCATAAGTTTGTTTCGTTGACGAGCACGGTGCAACACACCTTTATAGCAGCTTTCTTATTTCTGTACAATAGAAGAGCTCGTATGGGGGTTCTCAGGCCTGATTAGCCAAATGCATAGACTCCATGAGATCTTCTCCATTTTGTAAAATGTTAAATGACACGATTGCCAACAATCTCGGTGCGTACCATATGCATACGAGAAACGCGAGCTGGTATACAAGTTAAAGTGCACCGATTACACGAATAGAAAACGAAATGACAAGCCGCAAATACCCCCTGTTTATTAACGCGCTCGTCTTCTCTTTTTGGTAAGGGCAGCCATAGACGAACACGTTCCTAACACGTTATGGTTGCCGGGTGATGTCGCCACTAATACTCCAGCCGCCGCCCGCGTCTCTGGTGTTCGTGTATTACGTAAACAGCAAATCGAAATTCCCCTATGCAGCTAATGAGCCCTTACGTTCCGTATACATTACGTGTGTTATGGTGAGCTGAGTTGCTTCTAGTGGCCCGTATAACGAAAGTGTTTCGAACGTCTCGAGGGCATCCTTCTAATGCAGACAGGCTTAATGTGCCTGTTATCCTATTATATCTTGTAGATGTAAAGCGTTTTCTAGTGGCTCCACTCACAATATAACCGCAGTCTTTCAAAGCGCTGTCGTTTGTAACACTGTGTTGTATGACAGGCAGCTCCCACATTGTGCCGTGTGATTTTCGGGGTGGCCGCGAAATTGAGGAAGATGTGATCAGCGTCGGCGAACAAGGTAATTACCGAGAGCTGTCGGGGGCCCCGAACAGTGCGTGGGGTCTGGATCGAACGGACTCACTGCAAGGCCGTTTTCTTTTATTTTCTTTCTTTCTTTCTTTCTTTCTTTCTTTCTTTCTTTCTTTCTTTCTTTCTTTCTTTCTTTCTTTCTTTCTTTCTTTCTTTCTTCTTTGCGCGCTGGCATTTTATTGTTTACCGCGTCTCTCGCGGTTTGTTTAACTGACGGGTGGAAATGTGCGGGAGAGGGGATCTGGAATGGAAGAAAGAGGAGAGGTGCGGCTAGTCTTAATGGACGAGATCGAAGGCCATCTTGAGAAGCCTCCTCCGGGATCTGTTTTCCCCGCTGCGGTTGTAAAAACAAGGAACCGAGGAAGCGGTCCGCTCAGCGAAGTCAGACTGAGTGCAGCGTTCAATGCAACGCCGTCGACCGCGCTGCAAATGTTACTAACAAGGAAAAAAAAAAAAAAAAAAGGAAGACTGAAATAAGATCACAGGTAGTGAAACGTGCAAGCCGCTTCAGAATTAACCTTGTGCGCACTGAGTTACATGTCTGCATCGCCAGGTGTCACTACCAGCGTTGTTCAGGTAACTCGCAATACGTAAAGAAGTCAATGTGTGGACGAACTAAAATTCCCTGGTACAAAAAGCTCTCTTAATACCGGATTACCGTAGCCTCCAGCGTTAATGGCCGAATTGTTGGCGCCACCTTGTGGCGAGGAGCATGACTGGAAGAAGAGACAAGAGTAATTATTGCAGTATGACGAGGTCTGTTTTACGTGCTGCTGATGTGAACTATCCGTAGCGATGCAATCAAGAACCCGTTTATAAATGAGCTGGCAAGCACTAATAAAGTTCTCATTTGAAGGGTGTTTGAGAACCGGGAATGATTAGCTTTAAACGAACAAATCGTGGAACGAGTGAAATCGGGAAGTTCCACAGATGCCACGCAAACTCTGACTGATAGACTTGCGCTTAACCAGCGTCGAGTCTGCACAACGGGACGTCTGGTTAAACGTCGTCCTTGGCATCACAACGCGGGTGTGATTTTATCGGTGCAGCTTTCGATTTACAAGAGCTGAGCCTTTCGGCGGTGCGGATTGCACGTGCCTGCTGTATGCCGACTTGGACAAGCGACCACGGCTTGGCGCTGCACGCAACTACGGCTAGCCACGTAAGAGACTCACCAGATAGAGGCAGCAGCGTCAGAGGGCCCGAGTAAATGGCTTTCTCGGCGCTCTATTGTTTCCCATTAAAACGGCCTGAATCGATCGCAATTCCATTAGGCTGGCTAGTGTAGCTGGAAGAGACAGTGCGCGAGTGAAGGAAGGTATCGCACCCTAGCAGACGTGGCTCGGTGTACACATTTATTTCTCTCTTTCCTCGACCCTCGCGGTCGGCTTCGCCCGTCATTGCCTTTGCACCTAACTCAGGGTATTTGTTATCTCGTCGGATTTCGTCTTTTCACGACTTCGGCCGCGACGAGGTAGAGGTTTTCGAGATGTATCGAACTCAGTGGGATGCCGGAAAGCTCTTGTCTCGTGCACTCAGTGCATTTTTTTTTTTCTTGTAAAGGTGTGTCGAGCCAGTGAAGTCGCCTCTGTAAGGAACACTCCTTGCTATAGAGACTTTCGATTGCGGTGTCAGGGGCTCAGTTAATTTGCGACCTTCGTTTGTGCAGTCTCCTTCTCGTTTCCCGATTTCAAGGAATCGCAAATTGAAGTGGAGAGTCGTTTAATCACTCTGTGTGTGTGTGTGTGTGTGTGTGTGTGTGTGTGTGTGTGTGTGTGTGTGTGTGTGTGTGTGTGTGTGTGAGAGAGAGAGAGAGAGAGAGAGATACTGGTTGGTATTTGTCTCTCTGTCGTCGTCTCGTTATCATCAGGGTTCCTGTTTCGCCATTCCGTTTGATGAGCGAAGCACGGCTTGGAATATTCAGATTCCAGCGAAAATTGAGAAACCGCGATGTGAGTGGCATGTTCTTGATTGTCATACCCCGAACTTCTCTGGCTGCCGGCGCACTTGGGCTGTGCCGGACCGGCTACGGAGGTCTGTTGGCCTTTGTGTTCGAGTAATGTGTGTCACGAACCGCGTAATTCCGAAATTAATTTTGTCCAATGACGACGCACTTGGCTTGACATCACGAGAAGTGGCAAGACTTCCGATGTGTACTTTCTTTTCTTTTCTTTTCTTTTTCTTTTTTTTTTTCATGCGCTAGGACAAATGGGCGAATGACGAGGCGCGTTTGTTTTGTCTGCGCGTATGTGGGGGGCTGCCTTTGAAGCTGGCTTCGCCGCAGGATGAGTCTTTGTGAGGTGGAGCCCGCCTGATTGCTTTTTGGTGCGTTTCACAGGCACTGCACGTTAACATTCAAACCTGGAACCGCTTCGGGGTGATTGAGACTACGAATGTTACCATAGCATTCATTTTAATCAAAAGCACACTAAAGCTCACCAGTAGCGGCATCGCCTGTAGCGGCCCAACAGTAACTGTGTCGCGTCCAGCAGAAAGCGAGGTTTGTCTTCTGTACACTGAAGCGCGGTTGAATGGTAAGTTAGATACCGTCGTATCTTATAACCATATCCTGACTACAAAAAAAAAAAAAAGAAAGAAAACTCAGAAGTGTAAGGGAAGAATGCCAGCTTAAACCGATTTTACTGCGCACGGGCGGCCTTATAGATAGGCGGCCGTGGAACAATGAAATTTGTCGCTGCTCATTCTTTCACGCCGCTGGTAAAACTCTCTGTCTGTCTGTCTGTCTGTCTGTCTGTGGGCACTGGGCTTTGACTTTCGCGCGTCGGGAAAGCATAAAATTTTGCCGATTCACGGCGCATATCGAGTCCACTATGCCAACCCAAGCGGCGTCTCGCTCGAAATTCTCCACATACCAGCACACAAACTGCGGAAGTAAAAAGAGAGGGAGAGAGAGAAGAGCGGATGGCAAATGTTCATGCGTTTCACAGGTTATTTCTTTTGTTTCCTTTGCCCGCTGTTTCGTACTTCCTACATACGAATCCTCACCTTCATATCTAGTATATGATGCGTATATGTGCACGAGCCTCTCCACTGAAACTATTACTCCCGCTTTCCGTTTTGCACGAATACGTCTATTCCGTCACGGTCTCTGGCGTGACCGCTTCTGGTCGAAAGTTCCTCTGTCTCTGTGCTGTCTGTGCGGCAGTTCCGTGCAGCAGGGCCAAGCCTACGCAACCGTCGAGCGCCATGCGAAACGATGTGTAGTGACATTGCTTCTTAGACGCCGCGTTTGTAGCGTCATTGTCCGTAGCCGCTTCGTTGCAACGCTCGCCACTGGCAGACGACAGCAGACGACAGGGCGCGGAAGGACGCCTTTAAGATGGGTTCATCGTTCTGATTGGTCGAACGGGGCGGAGCCTGTGGCTTCCGCTGTGCTGCACGGAACTGTCGAAACAATGCATAGGCGCACGGATCGCGCGTCGGAGAAATGACACGGAGCAACGGCGCGTTTCCAGTGCTCGTTTTGCACACGCTAAGGGATGCTTCACTGAGAATGGCCACACACACGCGCACTTCGTCTCCCAGGAACAAGATGAGGTGCGTGAAACGCCGCCGCTGCGCGCGGCTCTTCTTCTTCCTCGTCGTCTTTTTCGTACACCGAAACACCGTTGACCCGCTCGGCTGCCGCCGCTTTATGCGATATAGCACTGTTGCTGTACAGCCGTGCCGTACCCGAGAATGGCTTGGCAGCGCTCCTCCCAGCGTATCGAGTGCGGAGATGTCCTAAAATAGGTATAGGGTTGTACCGCGCCGCTTCTTTCTCGCTTATGCACTTTCGCTTATGCATGCCGAACGGAGATAAGGAGGGGGGTCAGCAGCAGGTGGATGTGTACGTACTACTACACGCCTGCGTACACTTTCGCTGCTTGCTCGTGCGGCCTGACATAGATACAAAAAGAAAGTGCGGCTAAATCTCCACGGCCGGACAACATGCCCGCAGGCGCCCCCTCTCTCTCCGCTCTAGTCTTTATGCTCTGCAGTTCGTTCACTTTCCTGCCATGCCTGCCAGCCTGTTCGGCTCCTTTTCCCGAGACGGTCCGGCAGTTTTCTTTCCTTGCCATTTTAACAACGCCAGAGTGTTTCTTATACATGCGGTACCGTTGTTTCTCATTGGAAGCTGTACGTTTCATTCCTGGATCGTCGCACACGGGCAACCTCCTTCCTGGCCCCCTCTTTTCAACAGCCGGTTGTTGCGACGGGTCCGGCGCCAGCCAGCTGATCTTTCTTTCGCACTGCGTTAAGCGCGTTTGAATGGCACGCGCCCGCCGATGTCTGTGGAGCGGTTGCTTTTCTGGGAGTTTCTTTTTATTATGTTTGTTGTTATCGTGGTCGTTGCTGTTAACGGGGCCCCGCGGTATATGGATCGGCAATGGAAGCTGGGGCCTTGACATTCGCTTTCGACGGCCGTGCGCTAAATGCCTCCGGCGCCGCCATCTATATCCTCTTGTATCCTCGTGTGCGCGATGTTGTGGCTGCCGCGGTGTTATTTATATGGTCGCGTGTTTGTGCGATCCCTGCCGCGCGCGTGCGTCCTCTTGAGGAATGCTGCCGCTAGCTTCTTTGAAAGAAAAGCCAAAGAGAGAAAGGTTGTATCAGGTGGTAGGAAATACTGGTCCAGCTGTTCGCCTTTTGATCGACCGCAATAGCGTGACGCACTTTCGCTACCGTGAACTCCAGTCCGCCTACTGCGCTGCGAAGCAGTGCTTAAACTCGCTACAGGCTACGCTAAAATGAAAACAACAACAACAACAACAACAACAACAACAACAACAACAACAACAACAACAACAACAACAACAAGCAGCAGCAATAACAAAAGGTTTGTTCGAGGGACATGGAGCAGTAAGTGCGACATAAACGCGTTAACATTACCTCTAATTATCTCCAGTTACATTCAGTGACTTTGATAGGCAACAAAAGCGGACGCCATTCTATAGTCAGCCAGAAGCTAGCGATATTACTCAGCAGTGCTGCTAGTAGACCGGAACATACGGTAGCCAGCAACCTTCGCCTCCCCCCCCCCTCTCCCCTCCCGCTGTCTTGATCCAGTGCTACCGCAAGAAATCCATGAAATCGTTAATCTATTCCAGTGACTGAGTAGGAGTGACACAAGATTCAGACTGTGGTGGCCTTCTACGTTAAAAAAGCCAGGAAAACAGTATTATTACCAATCCAGCCACGTATGCCTTCTTCAGGCTGTGTGCCTTGTTTTCCACGTGTACGATCTGCCCGGCCACAGTGGAATTCGAAACTTTCGTGACTGCCTTTATTAACATTGCATTTGCATGTAGTGATTAGATAAATTGCCACTTCCACTTATCGTCGTGAAATCATGCCTCCTTCGTGTTAGAGGGCTCCTAAACGTTTTTTCTTTCTTCTTCTTCTTCTTCCTTTCTTTTTTGTTTTTGATATGGCGTTAGCCAATAGCTTGCAGCATTATCAAATCATTCGCACCATAATTAAGTGAACCATTTTGTATCAAGGCGACTACGGGCAAAATTAGATTACCATTGTTCTCAAAAGTGATATCAACTCTGCCGGTCGGTTCGGTCCACGACAGTGAGGACTACGCCGCTCACGGCACTCGCAACGCGGGCGCTGCGTTTTTCTATGGCTTCCGAGATCTGACACGCGCTGTTTATTGCCAATACTTAAATCTGTGCCGCCAGGTGTCGCTACTGTTCCGCAATGAAAATTGCTCCTGACCTCAGTGGGCTCCATAGGCAGTCAGTTCAGTCGCGAAAGTGACGCTGCACGCCCATGGTATGACCTATGGGCAGGGGCGGTTTAAATCTATTTTAGTTTAGTCGTTTCATCTTTTAGCGACGCGCATTATCGAAACCGTGTAGTAAACTTCGCGCTTAACGCAGAGCACTCGTATTGATCTGCTAATGATTAGAAGGACTTGGGCTACCGCCTCGTCGTGTTAGTACAAAATCGTCAAAACCGTTTCAGGGCCGGCTGGCGCTATCTTTCCGGTTGGTCGTCGTGCCTCATTCACGGTTATGTAGGTTCGTTAACAGTGCAATTAGATTCTCTCGCAGGCCGTAGTATGTGTACAGATCTCGAGTGAAGTGCCGGGACACGTGTCCGCGTACGTGGCTAAGTGGAGTTTGTAGAAGCTGGCTTTGCCGCATTGAGACTCTTAGCGAGGAGAAGCTTGCTTTCGTGCTTCTTTGGTGGCCTACACAGCTCGCGCATGACTTGGGTGCGCTTTTGTAGGAGTAACTTACTTAATTCATATAAAGGCGCACCGGCCGGACGTCCAAGCTAATCCCCCTGTTGATTTTTATGTTGGCGAATTGACGACCGTGTAAAGGTTATCGATGTTTGCAAGCAAAAAAAAAAAAAAAAGACTTCACTTGATCCGGGATGCTTGTACCGGTGCCGAAAATAAAAAAAAAAAGGGGGGGGGGGGGGTTCTAGACCGTGTTGTAAGCCGCTAGGTCCGTAGCCAACTTGAATAACAAGTCTTCTATATGATCAGCAGCTGAAAACGTCCTACCCATAGTGTCCCTTCTGGTAGCGGGTGGGTATCTATTTTGTTATGCCGTATACAGTACATTCGACTATTAACGGTTCTTCGAAAACTTTACGTTCTCTGTAGACTACGAAGCGAGTAACGTGTGCAGGGTCATTAGTGTACGATAATTTTAAGCATTTTCACTCGAAGACTACAGAAGATAAGGCACTCTTAGTGAGCGGTGGGAAGCGGGGGTGATCCGGATCTTCAGATAAATGTGGGTGGCGATGTGCATTAGGGAATAAACTCAAGCAGGTGCCGTTCCACTAGAAAGGGCCGGATAAAGAAGTGAAGTAAGCCGGGGCATCGCATTTCGTTCTACTACCAGCTATCGATCTTTTACAGTAAGTGAAGCCTCCTTCCCCTCCCTTCGTGGAAGGCAAAGTGGAAACTCGTGGCACGGCGCTCAGTTAGATGAGTCGATTAGATTAGAAGTTTTCCCGGCCTAGGGTGAAGTGTCTAGGGTTTCTCTAGGATGACAGAAAGAAATGAGTCGTACTTTATTTCTCTATTTTTCTTGTGCAAAGTTTATATAACTAAGTGGACCTATAGCTCTGTGCTATAACTGGTCTACAAATGGTTTCCGCTTAACGCAGAGCACTTCCGGCAGGCAAGATAAGATTATACGCAGTCGTATATACGAGTAATAAAAGGCCGGAAGATTGGTGCCGGAGAGCTGTACGGAACGGGGCGACGGAATTTCTTTGTACAAACTACACCTCACAGAGAGGACTCATAAAGAGCTTGGCGGCGTCACCCCGGTTCAGAGGTGACGCTCCTAACATCCATCCATGTACTCTAGCTCTAGGTTTGAAGTGGCAACTGGACTGCATATCGTAATAGTGATTTATGCATGTCCGCACTCTCGCACACAAGTGAGTTCTTGGTTATACACATTTAAACCAATCGATATATGACTGCATAAAAGCTATACGCCACGTAATTACTCCAAAACACCGCCTTTGCTCTCTTATGGCCCCGACGTTGTGTATGTAGAACGCGACGCTTTGTTTTCGCTAAGTGTGTGTTTGTGCGGGTGCCACAATTTGTTTAAACCCGTTTTTCGAGGAGGACGTTTTTGTTGCAAGCAACCATAGGAAGCCAACTTATAATAAAGCCAGAGAAATCATAAGGGGGGAGAAACCATTTGTAGTTTTTGCTTGGAGTGTAGTATTTACGGCACAAAGGAAAATGAGAACGGGAGAGAAAAAAGAAGGAAAATAGAAAGACTTACTTTCAGTGGGTACCGAACTCCATAACATTCGCGTTACGCTAGCGCAATGTGTCATTGAGATCCTCGGACTTTGGACATTTCTGAGCGAACTAGTGCATATAGCGTACTCAGTTTCTTGCACATGTTATGGTCCTAGTGGATTCGCACTGTTAACGTGACTCAGGATGTTCGTGTCTATCGTCTTTTCCTGAAATGAACGCTTTCACCTTCTTCTTTCGACGAATCTCGAAAGCTTTCAGCGTCCATCTCCTGACACTAGTTCCCGGCGCAGTTGCAGGGCGGCGTTAATCACTCTTTTGTCTTATCGCTGATCTCTTTTCTTTCGCTTCGATCGGGCGATATCCGTTCGAGCAATACGAATTTCGCGCGGCTTCATCGCCGGGGCCGTCAGCTGGCGACCGCCGCCGCGCGCGTTGTTGCTCCGGCGTTGACGTCACGCGTGACGCAAGCGAGACTGGGTCTGGTGACGAGGGAAGCCCTCTTCTCTGCTGCGATTGAGAGTGAGGAGATGCTCAGAGAGGACTGTTTAGTATAGGAGAGGGCGAGGCGATAGAGTGCCTTGGTGTGATTCTCTTCTCTCTTTTTTTCTCTGCACTCTCTCTCTTCTCAGCGGCCCTGCCGCTTTGAGCCCGCGCAGTCCAGTCAGTCTCAGCTGTGAGGAGTCGGTGCCGCGGACGACGCGCGCGGAACGGTGCGCTCTTGCGACTCGCGCTGCTGCTGTTGCTGTCGCTCGCGAACGTTCTGCTTGGCTGGTCTCAAACGTCGCAGTGTGTGCTGCGTGTGTGTGCGCGTGCTGTTTTTTAAGCCCGGTGGTGTGCGTTGTCGTCGATTTTCACTACTTAACGAATCCCTGGGTGTCGAAGGATCCTGTGTTTGCGTGTACTGGTGCGCCTGGCGACAGCTGTCAGCTCCCTACCTGTGACACCGCCTTTTTTTCTCCCCCGTGCATCTTCTTCCCAGTGATCGCAAGGGAGACCGCAAGTGCTACTACTACTGCTACGAGTATTGAGGATTGCTTTCACCGACCTGGCGGCTGCGTGCGTGTGTGTGGAGCCCACGACTGCGCGAGCTCTGTCGGTCGTCGGTGTGTCTCACCTGTTCTGGAGGAAGCGAACGGCAAGCGCGAGGATAATTGGCCCGGTGGAGAGGAGACTGTCACACGGACGGACTTTTCTTCGCACGCCTCCAGCAGTTCACTAACGGGTGAGTTTGAACTGCATCGCCTTAACACTGATTCCAACGCTTGTGCCCCTCCTCATCTGACCGGATTAACCTGCACTGCCTTACAGCATTTCTCTTGGGGAGTTTCCCACTTCGCGAGCGCCCAGATAACTTGAACGCGAGGAACAGTACCTTGATTTTTTTTTTATTTTTTTTGCGCGTTAGCTTACCTTGACAGTAGTCTTGAAGTAGCGCGAATAACCAGGACGAAAAGAACATAAACGTCAGGACGGGCGCTGACTTCCAACTCTAGTTTCTTAGGGATACTTGTCGAGCGGATTATAATTTACGGATGCCGCCACCTATTTCTGTTAACGCACACGCAGGCCACTAACAGTTCTTGTATCTGTAGCATATGTAAGGGCACGTATTCTATCGTTACAGGTGCAGGCTGTTAACAGTTCCTGTATTTGTAAAAACTGAACGGCACTATCGTGGGCTCTCGGTAGCCTGAAGACAGCTACGCGGATGCTTCCGGCCTTTCAGGAATTGGTCAACTTAACGTCACTACGCGCAAAATCTTTGAAATTGTTTTCTTAGAAGGCCACGATGGCGCCGCCAATAAATCTAAAATGCAATAATCTGTGCCTTACACCTTGGGCAGTGATACACTAGAGTAGAGAAGCGAGCACGTACGACTATGGCTGACGTCAGGCGTCATTTGAGGCTTCCAATGACGAACATTACTCCCTTGTCTTTTGCCAACTGCCATCGAGCGCGGACAAAAAGCGCTCGAACGATACGCCTCATAATCTCTCTGACGCGTTCCACGGTGAAAGCGATCTACCGCCGAGTCGCACGTCATTAACCGTCTGTCGCGGCAGTCACGATCACGTCGTTGAATCACGACTCCTTGCCTACAGCGAATTCGGGTCAATCTAGTATTAATGTCAAGTGCAGAGAAACGTTCCCTAAATGCTGTGGGAATCGAACGTGGCCCGCGCGTTAACGTAACTTGAGATATACTGCTCTAGAAGTATGTAGCATTGCTGGAATGAAAGTTATTCGTTGTTTTAATAACTGCACAATATTTATGAGGGTAAAAATGAGTTGACGTGTGACAACAAAACAGCGCTAGCTGACGAGGCTGACAGCGTCCTATAGCTCTCGATCGTGAAATGTGCTTGGGTCGTACATACAGCGCGGACCCCCTCGCAAAGTCATAGCGTACAAATAATAAAGCATTTGAAGTCGTGGCATGACAATACAAAAATACATATGCCCGAAGTCGAGTTGTATATATGAACACAAGTTCACACAAGCTCCAGTCTCACGAACGCAAAATATGGTAGAAATAAAACGAAACTCCTACCAAAATGGTGCACTCGAAAAATAACGTTTCGTCTTCTGCACGAAAGACTTGTTTACTAAATATATATGTCGACCCATGAGCGCAGAGACCTATACCACGCGACAGTACTGAAGTTCACGGGGATTTCATTCACACAGGAGTATCTCGACACACAAAGCGGCAGCATGTGAGCACGAGGCCCAGTCGTAGCGCAGGGGCTCGCGAAGTCCATTCGCACGGGCACAGATAATCTGAACACATAACGCAACGCATGAGCTCGAAAGTCCACCTACGTAATAATAATTCAAAGTTCACAATACGACCTGTCACAGAGACTCAACAATCGGGTCATGAGGGAATACAAACGTCAACTTAAGTAAAATAAAAGTATATGTGGTCTCTGCAAACTCACTGTCACACTTGCGTGTCTGCGTGGACCTGCAGTTCTTCCTGCCATAGACGTCACCTGTCACACAGGCGACATCCTCACGTGTTTTGCTGCTTGTCGCAGAACGACGGCTGAGCTCTTTTTACATGCAAGCAACACATGTGTCGTATTCGCTGCTCTCGCAACCACGCTTTCGTTGCAAGGGAAAGTGCGTCGATCGCCGCAGATGTCAACAAAGCATAGTACACTTCGTGGCGACATCACGGCGTACGTATAAACCGTATCGGGCTACATGGAGTGACGTGGCGGCGGACGTTACAAAAATTCCAGCGACGACTCAAAGTTTGCGTGGTTTTCATGGTTACATCCAACTATAGTCAATACTGGAAACATCTTAATTCAACTCACCGGCCGCGGAACTTACTAGTACACGTATTGCGCTGCTAGGCACGGGTTTGATTCCTGACGAATGCTACCGCGTTTCGTTGACGGACGCAACGCAGAACATGCCCGCATTTATGTGATAGTTTAAGAACCTCGGGTTCGAAAATTGATCCGGAGTACCACTGTGCGGTTCTGACTCATAGTGTGACTCATAGGGCCTTAGTTTTGTGCGCGTAAACCTCATAATGATCTTCCTTTTTTCTGTAAGTGGGTCCTATTGAATTGGAGGGCCGCACACAAAGAAGTGGTTGTAGAGGGCCGCTTGCGTCTGGTTCCACTGTGACCCGAGTACGTTGGAAGAACCGGTTCGCCCTTCTTTCCACCACGCCCGCGATCAGCTGAGCTGACCGCAGCGAAACTGCACACGGAGCGGTGGAGGGCGCGTTCAGCGAAAACGGACCGAAGTGGTTGGTGGTGGCCAGGGTGACCGGCCGTTGTCACTCCGCGGAGCCGGCACTTGCGACACGACGACCCGGGCGCTGTGACCCTCGGGCAGAAACGAGGACAACACCGTATTCGCGCGCGTAAAAGGCCCTCGTCTGAGCCGTCGGGGGCAGTAAACTTCTTCGCAGGTGAACACATTAACGACCTTTAGAAGGGACATTAAAGTGTAAAGGCTCAGTTGTTGACTTCGTCACTCTATATTCATTATTACAATAAAAAACAAATGTCAAAAATAACATTTTCTTTTTTTTTAGAATTTTGCGCCAAAACTGCGGCTTTATGAAGTCGCAAAACCAGTCTCTCTTTCGAATTGCCGCCATAGGGACTCAGTCGAATTTTATGAAATACGATGTGTTACGGGTTTCTGACTGCCAGAGAACATAATGCACAGCTTTTTTTTTTTTTACCTATAAATAATTATGTAGCGCTTAGCGGATGCCGTCAAACATCTGTAACGTCATGTGCGAGAGCGTCAGAACGGCGTCACCACCACTATTTTTTTTTTCTTTCACGCTTTTTGTACAGCTTACCGATCGCCTTCAGCTCGAAAAAAGATCACTAGAGAAAGATCACTTATTCACCTTTGATGCCCCTTTATATATACGTAATCATTTCCCTAGCGGAGTTACCGGCAGTTCAAGTGCCCGACAGTGCATTTAACATCTGTCTGACTACGTACGATGCGCTACAGCTTGGCCGAGCGTCCACCTTTACGGAGCGGCTTGCACGTGCTTGGTTCTCTTATCTACCTATCTTTTCCATTCTGTTGCACAGCTTTTCCCATTCCCCAGCGTAGGGTAGCAAACCGGACTCGCGTCTGACTAACTACCCTTCCTTTTCTTACTTTTGCCTCTCTTCAGAAAGTGGAATGGCTCCTCAGTTCTCTCCTTTCTTTATTTTTTATTTTTACTTGCGGTAAGCCTAAGCCTTGTAGCAGAGCAAAAACACTTGTGCTTCGAGAGAACTACACCTGTTTCACACAGTTCTCTGGCAGATGTGAAAGCATATTCGCAGAGGAGTCTTCATTGCAACTTGTACCGAATTCTTAGGTTGTCATTTAGCCCAACAGACGTCAGGAACCCCATGTGTCGAATGTGACGTGGGAAGAGGCAGCGATGACGTCATAGAAATAGTATATTGTGAGGTAGCCTTCGAGGTGACTCACTATTCCGATAGCGAGTGCGAGCACGCTGCTCACGAGAGGCAGCTTCGCATGTGTCACGTGTGGACGTGACCGAAGCAGCTGATAACGTCCTTAGTACTTCGGTACCTATCTGTTTTTACCAGAATGAGTGCAGTGGCGACGACAGGGAGACGTGCGACCTGTGTTTCTTTCTTTTATTGTGGATGTTTATTGTGCTGCGAACATTTTTATAGCCTATCGTAGAAAACTCGGAAAAGATAAGAGCCAGGTGGCTCGAGCTTACAGCGTTCGATCGCTCGGCCGCATGCGGCCTAATCTAATCTGCTATGATCGTCTTGTATCTCCATTCCATCTACAGCATTCAGTTAACGAATCTAGCTATCATTCCCCGATACCCCGAGGCTCTATGTGGAAATTAGCCGCATTTTCCTATCTGTCCACACTGAATTGCGACTCACCTTAGTGAGTCAGTCAGCTGGCTCGTTGAATTTATCGTCTTTCTTAATAGACGTTATACTGTCCGGTTTGAAAGGACAGTAAAATAAGAACAATGTAAGAAAAAGGGGGATATTGGTGAAAAAAAAGCGGAAGAAGATAATAGGAAGAAGGTGACAAAAGAGGAAGTCGCAGATAGGAAAAAGTCACAAAAAGCGATTGAATAATTGGTTTGATTGATTGATTGATTGATTGCGTTTCGGATGTCAGAGCAGTGCTGTGGCAGTGAGAAAGGCCATAGTGGAATGCCCTGGAATACACTTTGACCGACTGGGTTAACTGAGCGAACTTTGACCAACTGAGTTGTGCCGGACAGCCTCGTTCTGGGCTGTCCAGCAGGCTCGCGGTGCCACTGAGAGGCTTAGTCTCTCGGTCCGTACGTGGAAGCGGCCCGCTTCGTGATGAATAGCGACCTTCGGGGCCTTGATTAAAGTTTTTTTTCCATAAATCATTTTTGAACGTGCACTTAGATCTAAACACACGAACAACTTCTGTAATTTTTTTTTATTTTGCCTTGATTGAAAGACACGGAGGGGTATAGATAATCGAACCCGTGTCTTCATGTTTGTCAGGTGTGCACCAGCAACTCTCGCGGGTGAAAGAAATTACACGATGGCATGTCGCTATAGGACTAAGGCAAAACAGTGACGAGAATACAATAGCAAGAGGACAAGCTCGCTTACTCCTATGGGCCGTCAAACAAAAAGTATACTATTATACTATAACTTCCGTAGTAGCAAATTTAGCGGACATGCATGAAGGAACAAAAAAAAAAAAAAAACAACAGAAAAACGCGACGTTTGCTTTCTGTCGTTCGCAAACATCTGCGCGGTGTCGTGCAAGCACACCTTCGGTTTCCACTCCGTAAACTATTGAAGTATAGGTCTGTTTATGAAATAACTGATAAAGATTGAGATACCCAGAGCGTAATTGCTATAAGAAAAAAAAAAAAGAAAAGTCGCCGCCCGTGGCTTCGTACACGTGGCAAACCAGCTAAGCTGAAGTGTGCGGTCCCGGAGTTTATTCCGGACGGTTCTATAAAGTCCTTCTCAACTATTGCTTGCGTCTTTGTGTTTCTTAATGAGGCCCTTAGGACGAGCTTTGCCAATGTATTGTGTGTCGCAATTAAGGTATTCGGGAAGTTTCTGTTGTTTATCGTCCGCGTGCGGTGATATACATTTATCGTATTTTGCTCGAACGCACTCGGTGAAAACTTGCGAGTGTATATAAGAATAGTCTGGAATAAGGGAATAAGGCCTGGAAACCATATTTGCGCTGTGGGAACAGTTTAGTTCGGCACAAGCGGTGCTCGTTTCGAGTGAAATGAGGGTCACGACGGTTCATATAACAGTTGGGTTTTGCCTTGACTGCTGTGGTTAGCGTTGGCCGGAAATCAGTGCAGCTCTCGTTAGTTCCCGCTCGAGCCAGACGCACATTGACGGCGCCGAAATGAAAATATGCCCATGTAGTTGGATTTGTGTTACTTGATTGATTTAGTGTGCCCTCCCCCCTTTTCATTTTTCCGGTAATGCAGGGTTGCTCGACTACCGCGTGCCTGCATGCTGACAACTCGGTTCTTACGCGTGTACGGTCCGAGAATTTTAAAACAACGAGGAGCTTTAGATTAGTGCGCCCCGTTGAGAAGGTTCGCCGTGTGGTGCACTCTTGTAAAATAACAACGCGAAGGCCGCGATGTTGCACATCCGTATGATGCTTCAGGTGACCCATTTAACGCCTTAAAACTCAAAACTCTCCCGTTGATATTTTACGGATCCTGTAGATATTCTTTGAGCGTTCTTTCATACTCCCGGCTGTTTTGGCTACCGAGAGAGAGAGAGAGAGAGAGAGAGAGAGAGAGAGAGAGAGAGAGAGTGAAACATCTTTATTATTAATATCAAGGAGTTGAAGCAGCAGCATGGGAGGAACCCCTAGTCGTGGGGTCCCTAGGATGATTCCGGCGATGCTTCGAGCCCGGTGTGTTATAGCTCGTAGGACCTCGGGAGGTCCGTAGCGGAGGGCATCGTCCCACGGCTGCTTTTTGCGTAGAGACGCTTGTGGCTTTCGCGCAAACATGAAGCTCTGTATGTGGAACTACATGTGACCCCCTGAGATATTTCCTTGCATGTTGTCGCATGAGTCACGACGCCTGTTCGCTCTCTCAACGGCATATAGACAAATGTACGACAGAGAAATAAACAGCGCAGCTCTCTGCTGCGTGGCTAGATTATACCACCTGCGCGTGCATACAAAGGAAACGCGATGCGAAAGGTTAAATGTACAACGAACCATTCATACACCCCGTACGGCTTCGAGAATCTAGTGGTTTGCAGTTGCGGGCGTTGCTTTTGCGAACGAGCCGTGTTGCTGCGTCATCATCATCATTCCAAATGAACTTCTCTTGGGTACGTTGTGCTTTGACATTTAAGTGCACTACATTGTGGCGCAGCATAGGTTTCATGAAATTGACATACGCAGGGGAACTGGGGAATGGGAAGAAAGGGGAATGGGGGGGGGGTTGTCTTGTAGCGTAGCTCGTAGTTACCATTATAATAGTAGCTACAAAACTACAAGCTACTATGGTTATTATTCAGGTGCAGCCATCTACGAAGCATCTGGCAACATATGAGTGGCCCTACTACAGTTACATGGTTAGAAACACTAAGAAACATCTCTGGCTAGTAAATGCAGCGTTTACTGGCTTCCAGAGTCTTCTGACTAGTAAATGGCATGTCGCTGCAAGACTAAGGCATAACAGTGACGAGAATACAATAGCAAGAGGGCAAAGTCACTTACTCTATGGGCCGTCAGACTAAATATATACTATTGTACTATAACTTCCATAGTAGCAAATTTAGCGGACATGTATGAAGGAACAAAAAAGAAAAGAACAGCAGAAAAACGCGGCGTTTGCTTTCTGTCGTTCGCAAACATCTGCGCGATGTCGTGCAGGCACACCTTCGGTCTCCACTCCGTAAACTATTGAAGTAGGTCTGTTTATGAAATAACTGATAAAGATTGAGATACCCAGAGCGTAATTCTTCGCAGCACATACGTTTGCTATAAGAAGAAGAACAGAAAAAGTCACCGCCCGTGGCTTCGTACACGTGCCAAACCAGCTAAGCTCAAGTACGCGGCCCCTGAGTTTATTCCCGACGGTTCTATAAAGTCCTTCTCAGTTATTGGTTGCTTTTTTTTTTTTCTTAATGAGGCCCATAGGACGAGTTTCCCCAACGTATCGTGTGTCGCAGTTAAAGTATTCGGGAAGTTTCTGTCGTTTATCGTCCGCGTGCGGTGAATACATTTATCGTATTTTGCTTGAACGCACTCGGTGAAAATTTACAAGTGCATATAAGAATAAAGTCTGGTATGGTGATATGGCCTGCAAACCATATTAGCGATGTGGGAACAATTTAGTTCGGCACAGGCGGTGCTGGTTTCGAGTGAAACGAGGGTTCATATAACAGTTGGGTTTTGCCTTAATTGCCATGGTTAACGTTGGCCGGAAATCAGTGCAGCTAGTTAAGTTTCCGCCCGAGCCGGAACGCTCATCGACGGCGGCGGTATGCAAATACGCCCGGTGTACTTGGCATTATGTTACTTGATTGATTTAATGTGCCTCCGGTAGCGCATAATTCCTTGTCTACCGTGTGCTTGCACGCTGACATCGCGGTCTTTACACGTGTACGGTCCGAGAATTTCGAAACAACGAAAAGATTTAGATTAGTGCACCCCCTTGGGAAGGTTCGCTGAGTGGTACACTCTTGTACAGTAAGAATGCGAAAGCCGCGGTTTTGCACATATGTATGATGCATTACGTTTGTTTTCAGACGTTTGCTCTCAGGACGTGAGCTGAAGAGTACATAATGTTGCGCTGTTCGAACCGTCTTCTTCGCCTTTCTTATCTGCTTTCCAACACTCCGCATACCCGGCCGAACCGATACGTCGCCTGCTTCATTCCTCGCGCTGCCGACTACGCTGGTCTCCGAGTCCGCGTTTTTGTTTCTGACGCCGCCGCACCTAACCGCACAAGAAATATAAATTGTGGGACATTTCTCTCTCTCTCTCTCTCCTCCCCATTCGTTTGCTAAACAACAAGGAATATTCGGCGTCGCCCTAGTGTATATCACATCGTTAAACGTTTTTTCTATTTATTTTTATTTATATATTTTTTAATATTTAGGACGACACGTTCCTAGGTCCCTTCCACCCTTATTGTCTGCTGGGCACAGCAGTGTCAATCTCTGACAAAACGAAACATGGGCCGATCTCGAAGGCCATGCAGTCCTATAACAAGGTGTTGGTGACGTATAGCAAGGTGATGGTGTAACAAGGTGGTGGTATAACAAGGTGATGGTATAAGAAGGTGTTGCACCGAACCACGCTACTTGAGCTGCGGCATTCACTTGCATGGGCAGCCTCGTCGTGTTGGCTAATAATAGCTATTGTTGCCTAGTTCAAGGGCAGAATTCAGGATGGCTTCTGTGTGCGTATCAGCCGCTATTACACACACGCATGCAGAAATAAAAACAAAGGTAGGATAGGGCGTCACGTGATTCTGCTATTGCCTCGTCACGTCATGCCTCCACTGACGCCGTCCCTGCCGTGCTGGAGGCCTTGTGAGATTAGGTCCGCATCGTTGCCGGACCACTCGAGACTAATTGGCACGTGGTAACGTTTAGCGGCGCCTACCATTCGCTCCATACGTGAATCTACCGCTTTCCTATCATACGGCAAACTCCTTCTTCCCGTGATTCCTCGCTTAAATTTTTTATGACTAGGCTTCAAGATTGTGATGTGACACAGTGTCCTAGAATTTCCTTTTCTCCATGCACAAACGTTGTAGTCCTCACTCAATCTCAATCCAGTAATGGCCTGTTCGGTCCATTGTTTTATATTCTTTTTTTTCTCGGATGCCGATAAAAGGGACGATGATGATGATTGTGGTTCGGTTAAGGAAAGGACGCTATATTTTCTGCATCCCATGTATAGGGAGCACGGCTAAGCGTCCGTGGGGGTAGGGGGTAAGGGACTGAAAGAGATAGAGAGGAGAAAAAAGCCGTAGTGGAGGGCTCTGGAAATGTTGACCACCGCCGCGGTGGTGTAGTGGTTACGGTACTTGGCTGCCACCCAAAAAACGCGGGTTCGGTCCCGGCCGCGGCGGTCACACTTTCGATGGAGGCGAAAATGCCAGAGGCCCGTGTACTGTGCGTTGTCAGTGCACGTTAAAGAAGCTCAGGTGGTTTAAATTTCCTTAGCCCTTCACTACGGCCTTCTTCTCCTCTCTATCTCTCTCACTCCCTTTCCTCCACCCCCACGGACGCTTAGCTGTGCTCCCTGCATGGGCTGCAGAAATTAGCGTTCCTTTCCTAACCGTACAACAATCATCATCACCTGGGGTCCTTTAACGTGCGCTGACAACGCACAGTGCACGAGCCTTGGGCATTTTCGCCTCCATCGAAAACCTCTCTTGCTATATAGCACAAGCGTAACTCGCGGCTGAGCGGAATTCTCTCGTTGTCTAGCCGGCGCAGCGTTTCTTTCGAAAACGGGAACGGGGCTAGACCAACAGTGAACCGGGTAAGGCAGCTTGTATACTGTTTTTCTTTTCATATCTTTTATTTCTGTCATTTTATTTATTTTTTCCTCTGTCTCAGCGCACGCTATACAGGCTACGTGCTCTTGCAGGAGGAAGTGTTTTTCGCGCGTCGACGTGCGGACGTCGGCTTCCCCTTCACCTCTGCTCGACCGTGGTGCTGCCGCCGCTGCGCGCGCGGGCGCCGATTTTTCTCCGGTCTGTCGCAAGAATCGCAACCACGTCGAATCCGCTCCTGCAACTAAACCAACGGCAGCACGGGGACACGCTCCAGCTCAGCCAACACGTCTATGCTGTAGCGTGATATAATGCCTGCTTTTATAGGCGAAAGGGAAAAAAAGAATAGCTGAAGAAATAAACGGATATTCAGTGGCAGGAAGATATTGTAGTTCGCAGGGGGCCGCGGCTTCCGAACTCCATATAATAACGGAGAATGGATCTATGGGCTGAACCGTGAAGACGTGCTACAGCGTACCCTGTCGGAAGGAGAGCAAAAAAATGGAATGGTCCGGGTCCTTGAATTTCTGCAGCAAGGTTTAGACCTACATTCAGGCGACAATAACGATGCATTAAAAATTTCGGCGGAACCCACGCATTGCGGGAATCGATGTCGTGCGAAGAAGTAACAGGGAAAGTCGCCTATGCCGAAGTGCTTCTCATTTAACCCTATATGTTACGCGCAGGATCAAAGTCTGTACAAACGGAGTACAAGCAACATCGCTACAACTGCTGATGCGCTAGGCACATTTTCAATATGTAAAGCGTGGGAGGAGCTGCCGTGGGCTATATGTAGTGGTAGCGCTCTTGCTCTAGGGTTCGATTCGTGCCCCTCTAACACGTGATATCTATCTATCTATCTATCTATCTATCTATCTATCTATCTATCTATCTATCTATCTATCTATCTATCTATCTATCTATCTATCTAGATAGATAGATAGATAGATAGATAGATAGATAGATAGATAGATAGATAGATAGCTTCAAAGTTGCTCAAGTTCATCAAGAAACTTTTCGCATTATAAAGATATATTGGCAACTTTGCGTGTTGCAGCCGCTGATGTGTCAAAGTTCCATTCTAAACCCAGTGCCGTTAGCGATCGCCGTCGCTCACACACACACACACACACACACACACACACACACACACACACACACACACACACACACACACACACACACACACACACACACACACACACACATGGATACGCGGTGCTATATATACTCTAAAGGCATCCGTGCCCCGCCACGGTGGTATAGTGTATTCAGCTGCTGATCCGAGGTTCGCGGGATCGAATCTCGGCCGTAGCGGCTTCGTTTCGATCGAGGCGAAATGTTGAGGCCTGTGTATTATGTGATGTCAGTGCACGTTAAGGAAACCGAAGCGGTCGAAATTTCCGGAGCCCTTCACTACGACGTCTCTCATAATCAGAGCTTGTTTTCGGGACGTAAAACCCCATCAATCAATCTATAAAGACCTCCGTGGGCGACAGTCGAACTCGCGACTTCATGCATTGTAGCGCCACATGACGATCATTGCTGATGGTAGCTGCGTTGAAATGGGACCTCGACGCATCAACAGAATCATTATACAACGGGTCTCGGCGGAATTCGAATGCCATACCTTACACAGTTTATTATAAGCCCATATATACGGACTAGACTGGCCACATACCCACGCGTTGGCCATCGTCGGTGCGTGAATTGTCGCGTGGCGACGTCGTCCACAACAAGGCGTCGAGGGCGTCCCGCACACACTGCGACGCGAGGCCGCGGTTGCTGGCCTCGCGTGACCCTGCTCCAGTTGGAAGCAGCGGCCCGCTTGACTCGCCGGCTCGTGACCGCGACCGACAACGACGGCGCGAGGTTGAACCCTCTCTTGTTTGTTGCTTCTTCCTTTCTTCCGACGACGGCGTCTCCCTATCCCTTCTCCGTCGGCTACATACGGGCGACTGATGTCGTCGACAAAGCGTCAGAGCCCGGAGGTTTCGGCATCTTGCTTGCGAACGATCCGGTCTCGCGGAGGCTGCGGTTTTGTTGATGGCCACCACGGCGACGTGGCGGCGATGTCGAAAGATGTTATCCGTCTCATTTACGTCCATCGACGAAAGGGTGTGGCAACTGCGTCAATAATAAAAAAAAATTTCACAGCATATCCACGGAGTGAATGATGATGAGTGGGCGAAGCTCCGGAGGTTCATCGTAGATCGTTCCGAGTTCCGGATTAATTTAGTTAACGCGCACGCTACGAATCCTTATGGTTCAACTACGCACAAGTGAAATCACCCACCGCCACTTCATTGCAAGTCAAGATCCAGTGCATATGGGCGGCCGGTGAACGATTCTCCAGCGCGAGCAGTCGGTATTTCTCAATCAAGAAACTCGCTGGAAGACGCTGCCTGCGTCAAGCTTGTCTCTCGCGGGTGAGGGCGCGTTCTCCTTCTTTGTGAGCTGGTAGCGCGTTCATCGAAGAAAGAGCGTTTCCATAGTCAACGCGCGCCTTTCGCTCTCTCTGTCTCTCTCTCACAAGACAGCAGATGGAAGAGTGAGAGAGCTCGCGCGCCTTCCACACGCGCCCTCCTAGTATAGCGCGTTCCTGGTAGGTAACGCGCTACTACAACGGACGGACAGACCCAAACCTTAATGAACTTCGCCCCTAAAGAAAAAGGATGATGTGGGAGGAAACTGACCGGTGACCTCTGCAGAATTTTCGTCATTATTTCTGCAGTCGCTTGTTTTTGTTCCTGGAGTCTTTGACCGCGCCCACTTTCGTCGTTCGAAGCGCTTCCTGGAAACTTGATCTCCAGGCGTTTCCGATGTTATCTCGGTTCAAAGGGACTGTCTACCTTCCTTCGTCGATTTCCTGTTTTCGTCTCAATAGACAACGCATCATTCGAAGTGCACAAGGTATCGGTGGTTTCGCTGGAAAGTCAGCGGAAAATTTTAATATGGAATTTTTTTTATCTTCGTGTTCACTCCTGAATCTATACGAATCTACGTGAATCTATACCGCCTGCCTAACGTGACCACGGTCTATTTCCCATGGTTCCCTTACTTAAATTGTTTTATGACTAGGATTCGATATTATCACGTGACTCTATCTCCTTTATTTTTTCCCTCCTCCATGACAAAAGCACATCGTCGTCAGTGTTTTACTGTGCCTCATGCATGCACCGTAAGGTCATTCCGAGTTGCATCAAAGAAACCCAAGTCTACAGGCATCCCGTATCTATATATATAGCTACATCCCGCGTATGCCGAGACTTTAGCAAATTCTGAGAAGTCGACGTTGACGTCACGACATTCAAAACTGAGAACTAACCCGTGTAAAGGCCGAGGATGGCAACGCACATGAATCGATCAAATAACGTGCGGTCCTGTTCAAAGGGAATGAAGGGAGCTTAATTAGATCGCGTCATTGTTTGCGACCCTATTGTCTGGGGGAGGAGGGAGAGGAGGAAAATCCCTGAAGAAGAAATGTAACGGGAGAACAGCTATAAATCCGGAACAAAGCAATGCCCTGCAAGGCTGTGAAATAGCGTCGACGTTGCGCAGTTCTTACTTGCTCCTCACACGTGTCTGCCCTATTTCATTGTCCTTCCTTTTGGGTGTGCGTGTTCGTGCCTGTGCTACTCTTATGCTCGCGTCTTTCTTCAAGGTCGTGACACTGTAGATGCAAACCTTGAAGCACGTCTAGAGCTGCTGACCCCTCCGCGAGGTTCAGGTGTTTCCGCGCGTGCATCACAACGCCGCGTCTGAACGAGACCAAAAAAAGAAAAAAAAAACGTAGTCTTGGCTTTGTCGCGCTGCTGTCGTGATGTAAAGCGGGATGTCGCGGTTTACTTAGGCATTTACTTAAGTCACCACGGTTTTTCTTTTCTTTCTTTTTTTCAGGTTGCCAGTTTCTTTAGGTCTATAGAGGCACGTGAAAGAACACAAAGTATAGTCATAATTATCATAAGTCGGAAGCTTTGTTTGTCACACGTGGGGATAAGGTTTAGAAGAGCAACCAGTGAGCTCGTACTTCTCCTGAAACGAGTTGGTGCTTATATACGTCATATGCGTACTGAGCCGCGGCGCGAAGGTCATTCCGTGAAAGAGTACGGAATGAAGAGGCAGTGAAGTGCCGACTACCAAATGTTTAATGACAGACCCAGAATAAGAATGAAAGGAAGACATTTTTCGACTTGGGGAGCATGCCAACAGTGTTGGTAATAGGATGACGGAGCGCACTTTCCTGCGCACTGCAAAGCCTGCCACTGCGAGCCATACTTTTGCGTTATTTCTTGGCAAAAGTAAAACCCACAATAAAATTGTTGGAAGCTTATCATATTAAAAAAAAAGTGTTTGACTGTGTTATTGACACGTCTATCATGCACTTTATGTTCAACGTGCCCCATGGCCATGTCACTGTGTGCTCCACCTTGGGTCTGTAGCGCCCGCGCCAGAAATGTCTTTTCACGCTTCGTCTGGGCCTGTTATTAAGGAGTTGGCAGTCGGCGCTTCGCTGTCTCTTTCGTCATTCTGCCCGTTTTCACGAAATGGTTTTCGCGTCACAACTCAGTATGAACATGTCGGAAACCCGGCGTCGCCTCGGTTGGCGCAAAAAAATGTCACGCTATTATAGGAATCTCATAAGCTCGCTATAGCATCATCTGTAAGCCGTAATCAGTTATTGTGAGATTAATTTTAAGACGTTCATTAATAATTGCGTAAGTGTTGGTCAGTTAATCTCCCTTGGAAACTTCGCCGATGTCGTTCGTTGTCCATAACTGCGTGTATCATAATTGGCGTTATTTTGGTTTAGCTTAGTTAAGAAAAAAACGAAAGGGTTTGCATCGCGGAATTCCTTGACGAAAACTGTTTTAGTAGTGGTGCTCGAGCATTAAAAAATGAGAGAGAGAGAGAGAGAGAGAGAGAGAGAGAGAGAGAAACCGTATATATAGCAGACTTTGTATTATGAGAGCTGGGGTTACAGGGCTGCAAATTTATATGAATGAATTTGACAAATTGTACTGCAACTAGCTACCCTCCTCCCCACTATGTTCATTCTTTCTTTCTTTTCTTTCATTTTTTTCTCGTATAGCTTATGTTATGCAGTAACCGCATCAAGGCTACATGGAAGTGAAAGGTGGGCATCCAAGCGTCGAGGTTTCGCAATACAAAAAAAAAAAAAAGAGCAACAGCAGCAACAACAACAACAGAGGGAGAAATAAAGAAACACAGTCCCGAAGCGCTTGTCCAAGAACAGCTCCTTACGAATGCAAACAGCGCGTTCGCGACGGCCGTAACGACCTTACTCTTATTACTCGCGCGCCCCTTTTTATTGCGCTTGCTTCCTCCGTGTATAGTGCATTTCGTCCCAACACTCCTCGCCGAAGTCGCGCAGCGAAACCACCCCGCCGCGGGCTTGACGTAGGTATCCCTTGCGCCTCGTGAGGTCGTCGGAGTGGCTCGTTACCGCACGGTGCATCGTCGTCGAGGCGGTCGACTGCGCTAACGGTGGGTCGTTCCTTGACTAGCAACTATCCGCGACGAGCGCGCATGCGCGGGGCCTAGCAGCTGTGTTAATAGCGCGCACCATGCAAGCGAATGGACTGGGCCTGGGGGAGCCGTTTTGCCTTCTTCGTTGGGGTGCGCTGATTACTCGGTATATCGTGCTTCCTTCCCTCCTATGGTTTACATCTTGCAGCGTTTTTGTCCACTCTGTCCTTTCCTATATACCGATGCTGCGGAGCCGTTCACCCTTCACGAGCACGGCAGCGGTTGTCTATAGTGGTGGGAGCAGGGGTCTCGGCCACGCGGACATTTTGCTAGCGAACCTGCACGAACAGGCCTGTTTTATTGGCGCCCTAGACCATATAGTCGTCGTTCAGGAGATCGATATCGAAGTATACCACATTCTTCGCTGTCCCGGCATTCGCGGGACTAAATCTTGTGATTGCGGGCTGCAGCTGAGGTGAGCTTGAGACCTCTGAGCGTCCCCCGTCTCCGAAGCAGGAGGTACTGAGTTCGATTCCTAGGTTTTCGGGCACATAGTGTTCTTTTTTCTTTTTTTCGAACTGCGAGAGGGACACCTTGACCTACAGGCGCTGGACGGTGGAGCTAATCTCCTGTATAAATGGGAGCCTCTTCTGAACTTTGATCTCCTTTGCAAAGACTCTCTCTCTCTACTTTTAAGAGCTGCAGAAGTTGACTCGTTCCCTCATCTCATTCGCTGCCCCATCCCCTTTCCTCTCGGCATCTGTTCCCTCCGTCACCAACGCTGTCTCCGTATAGGTGTGTACGTAATAGCAATACACTCTCGTAATCTCTCCTAACGGTTATTACTGTCTTTATTTATTTATTTATTTATTTATTTAATTATTTATTTATTTTTCTTTTTTTGAGCGCCCGCATCGTGTATTACCGGTGTGTCGAAGCCACTTGCGCAGTCATTCGACGGCCTTTCTTCTCACCGTTAGTTCACTCGCGCTTCTATTTATCTTTATTGTGCAGTTGTCGTCCGTTGTGTCGCAAATGGCCGCCGTTACACGGTTCCGTCGACACGGCTTTCGCTTTGTCGAGACCTAAGTGGCCGTGTCGCAACGACGTCGCTCTCCAACGAGAAACCAAGGCGACGGGGTGTGTTATCGGAGACGGCGCTTTTGAGCCCCGCGTATCGCTTTTTTGTGTGCGCTTGCCATATGCCTCTCAAGAGCCGCTGTCTGGTTTCCGCGGCGCGGCTTTCGGTAAATCGAACTTCTCCTTTTCTTTCTTTCTTTTTTTTTTTTTTTTCGTATGTTGCGCACCTCTGAGCGCCTTAGTGTGCAGGTGTGTCAGTGTTCGTTTTACTCGCGAGTACTGCACTACATGGACAGGCCCTTTTATGCCGGTGGTGCTTGCTACTGTTACGCATAGTTCCCGTCGAAACATATATATAAGACACGTCAATGTGTTTTTCGAGTGCCGATTCCTCTTTCTGTATTTCTTTCTTTTTCTCTGTGTATCGCCGATGTAGTCGCGTCTAGGTACACAGTCGGGAATTTCTCTGAGATCGGTGCGTCTGCAAACACTGGCTGAGCAGCAGTGGACGGAACCACTCCACTGCACTTTCGGAGTGAGCCATGTAACACGGAGAAGTGCCAGTCTATCGCAAAGTTGTTTTCCTTTTTGCGCCTGGTGTGTCAAGCACCGGCGTGCTGGTATTGTACATGTACGCGGAGTTTCTTCTACTGCTTCGCTCTCTTTCTACTTTCATTACTTCTGTACTGATTGGCAGTAATCATATAAGACAATCTCACCGCCTGAGCAGAACAGGAATTTGTTGTTTGCGTGATTTTGCGGGCGCGCAGCAAGGTTGAGAGAAGCGGGGAGGGAGGCTTTGCACTTGCACTCGCTATTTGATTTTCTTTTTCTTCCTTTACGCCTCTAGCTGGTGTGTTTGAGAGAAGTGTTGTACAGTGGTCCTTTCGTGTAATCGCCTGCGTGAGTGTCTTTAGGGCGTAGATGTAAAACCTTAATTGCAGCTTTGAAGTTTCGATTGCCAGTCTGTCCGCCTTGTTTCAAAAGCTTCTTCGCGTCTTCTTCAATTTTTGTTGATTGAAAGTTTATTCCATTCCATACAGAACTAAACTTGATTCTTCTGTATCCTTCTCATCGCTATAACGCTACCGATAAAACGCGTTGTATCTTGACAGCTGCGTGGTTTACACGTCTAAGATTTCGTCATATTTTACATAACCACCTTTTTCATAATCATTGCTTCTTTAACTCGCCTATTGCAAACGTGCATGTTCCGTGCCAGATATTTCTGTTTGTTTTAGACAATGAGAAGTTTCCGCTCGGCATTCGCATTGTATTGTACATGGTGTTCACTGTACAACAATGAAAATGTGCCATTTCCTCAACGAATATTGTTTTCTTTTTAATCAGGAGCGCGTCTATATAGTTTACCAGTTTGTACTTGAAAGTATTTAACTTTAGTATTTGTAGCATTGTACAGGGTATTTATAGAGTGGCAAATACTACTTCGATTACTGCACCGTGCACTTCCGTACCTTTCAGCAACCGAGAAGCCGTGTCCGATAGTCATTATCGAAATTAATAGAGCATTTTAACGTTTGTCATAGTACGGGACGACTTGGTGCATCATGCCAATGTGCATGCCTGACCGGGCGTCTCGGAAACACACGAACACGTTTTGTGAACGCAGGTTCGAATCCCGGTCACGGCATTCACACTTCCGCGCGGTTGCCATAAATACAAAATAAAAACACATCTATTAAGGTTTGTAGCACACGTTAAACGATCGTAAGAGGTCAAAATTAATGCGGGATGCTCCAATGCAGAGTTGTTTTGGCATCGGTTATCTCATAACATACCAAGAGAAGGAAAACGCAACAGAGGCAGGCAAAAGGTTAGATGTAGCGATCAAATTAAGAAGTTCGCGGGCATAAAGTAGAACTAACTCGCTCAGGATAGGTATAATTGGAAATCGTTGGGAGAGGCCTTCGTCCTGCAGCGGACTTGACAATAGGCTGATGATGATGATCCCAGAACATAGAATAAATAATTTACACGCCCTGTGTACGTGTTTTATTTATTTCGTGGCTATTATTGTTCGCAGTGGCGAGATGTTCGCACTGTAGTGAGCTGCAAACACTTCGCTACAACACGAACAAGCGACGTACTTAAATTCGCCCGCTACCGGCTGTCTAGACTAGCGTATATACTAGACTCGAAAACTCTGCGTTCCCCGCACTTCAATCTTCTCAACCGGTTCCTTCCATTATTCGTACGCGTTTCCTCGTGTCCCTGTTGCAGTATACATCCGCAAGTAATCGCTTACACGGCGTCTTCTCGTTATGGAACAGCAATTAACGTTGCCGGCCCCGCTCGAGACTTCGTTATCTGTTCGCTGCCATCTCCTTAGTGCTATCTCTCTCTCTCTTCTTTAACCCGTTGCAGCGGCACGATTCGAGGCATAGTGCACGCGCGTATCTTGAAAGGCTGTGTGTATGCATGCAGGCATACGTGCATATCGTGTGCTATCCGTCTCGCGCCCAACTAGTTCCTCTTCCGGGTAGCGATGGAATAATGATGCTGTCGCAAGTGTGCACGTCGTGTATTATACCGTACTCGCTCCCTTGCGATCTAAGTCTCTTTGTTGGCTTTTCAGATGTGTGTATTTACCGAAAACGCAGGTTCTCATTTCTCTCTCTTTCCACACACACACACACACCCACCCATGAGCGAACGAACGAACGAACGAACGAACGAACGAACGAACGAACGAACGAACGAACGAACGAAGGCACGAACAAAGTTAGAAAGCTGACCATGAGGAGCGGTAAACTTAACGGGCCTACAGGGGGCCGTTGATACGTCGAACTTTATTTTCTCAATGTGGTTCTAACCTGTTAGAGCCCTGTTGTTGGGGGTTCTCAACAATGTTAAAAGCGTACCCGGTGTACTGTGAGTCGCTTCTTTTTTTTTTTTTTTTAAGCGTCCAGGTTGTCTCAGTTTTACCTCGCGTAAATAGCACTTTCCATATCTCGAGTATTTCCCGGGCGTTCCCCAATCTAAGTGGGCGAGATGTCAATAGCGCGCGTGCGTGCGTGCTTGTGCGTGTGTGCAAGCGGCCGAACAACGTTGATTGAACCACATCGGTGGCTCTCAACGCAGCGGTACATGCTCAAGCCTATATTCATTTCGAGGCGCCCACGGGACTTTCAGTTTATTTCTGGATTGGCAAAATTTATTTTGCCAATCCAGAAATAAAAAAAAAAATGACCTCATCACACCACCTTGTACATGTGAACGCGAATCGACCACAGCCACAAAGTCCGAGTGCCAAGTTGCCAGACAAACCTCTTCTTCAACTCATTTCTGCCAAAAACGGCATCTGAATGGAACTGGAGGGTATACCATACCTGCACGGCCGGCGCGAAGGGCCAACACAGTCTGGCCCGGCCCGGCCCGGCCCTGCCCGAGATCCTATTCAGGAAGCCACGCGCCTATAGCGATATGGTACATACAGGCCCACATAATGAAGGCGAGTGAGGGGCTCTCAGGAGGAGAGGTTAAGAATGAGGGATCACGGCATAAGAGGCGTATAAACGCGTGCGCCGTTCCTTTTGTTGATCCACCGAACGGCGTCTCCGTTGTTCCGGTTTCCACGCCTTCTTCTCTCCTCCGTATCCACATCCTCCCTTCTTCCTCTTCGATCTGCAGCCATCAGCGCGTGGTGTTGGTGCGCGCTATTGTACGACTGGAGTGGCGAGTGCGGCGGGGTGGAGAGGTTGCGAAAGCAACCCGCACTTTGGCTTGCAATAAAGAAAGAAACGGGGCCGCAGCGTTCGGCGTGCTCTGTTCTCATAGAGTGCACTTTGTCGAGAGAGAGAGAGAGAGAGAGAGAGAGAGAGAGAGAGAGAGAGAGAGAGAGAGAGAGAGAAGCCAGTGCGCCGGTCATGGTGCCGGCGTGTGCCTTTTGTAAAGGCACCACGGCGGGCCGGAGGATCGGGCTGCAGTGCTGCGTGGCCTTGGCTTCCGGGGTCTCCCGGCCGTGGCAACAGCGTGAGCGTGTTTCGCGTGGCTAGAACCGGCGGGTCTGGCTTCGGCTGTTTTTCTTTCCGACGCGTCAACTTCTTTGGCGCGCTCTGTCTGGCGCGGTGTTGCACTCTAGCGCTATCTCGGTCGCCGTGGTCGTGGTGGTGGTGGTGGCCTGGTTTTGGACATAACGAGAGAGTTGTAGCTGTGTGAGCTATGTGAAGGCGCGCGAGAGACAGGATGACAAATTATAGGCCCGTGCGGCTGAGGTCAGTTAACGGAGAGTTCTATATCTATCTATCTATCTATCTATCTATCTATCTATCTATCTATCTATCTATCTATCTATCTATCTATCTATCTATCTATCTATATGTATGTATGTATGTATGTATGTATGTATGTATGTATGTATGTATGTATGTATGTATGTATGTATGTATGTATGTATGTATGTATGTATGTATGTATGTCTTCTGATATCAGCTTCGTTAACGTACAGGTACGTATAAGGGCCCTCCATGGGTCGTGCTTAGAGAAAGAAAGGGCGAGGGGAGGCTACTGTGAGATGTCCAGACGGCTGCTTCATATCGCTGTACGTGCGATCTTGTTGATTGCCTCTAGTATTAAAGGAAGCTTTACATGGTGGACAGTAAAGAACCGTTTTTTCTGGCTTTAAAGGGGCTCTTCAACACTTTTTGAACATAGCCAATCGCAGAGGCTCCTGTGAACGCATGAACCAAGTATTATAGCCCTGCACGCACCATGGAATCCGCAATTTGGTTTCAGGTACAGCTGGAAATCGCCCGCTCTCCTTTCAGCACATGACGTCACAAAGAGAACCGGTTGAGTCGCTCGACTTCTTCTGTTGCTCTTTGAGAACGATAGGCACATTTTCTGTATTTGTTGAATTTAAAACGAAAGAAATTAAGCATAGCAGATAATATATCCGCGATCATGAAATCATTCAATGCTATGTCGGCCTCGAGCAACTTAGTCGGTTCCTCATGTGACGTCATATGTGGAAAAGAGAGCGAACGCTTTCCAGCTCAGTTTGAAAACAAATCGCGTATTCCCTAGCGCATGCAGTGCAATGTTATTTATCTCACATATTCACAGGAGGCATCTTTATGGCTATGTTTAAAAGAGTGTTACAGAGCCCTTTCAAAGGTTTCAGCCTGTTAATGTTCTTATCATTGTTTTTCCTTTACAGGCAATCCTCGCTGATAGGTTGAACATAGACCAGCGAGTGATGACGACCTGAGCGATACATGCGCTATATTTGAGTGAAGTCCAAGACGTTATTTCTTCTCTTTTTAAATTTTTATTGGTCGCTTAGTTCGTATAAGCACTCGTAAAGAGTATACGCTTGGAGTATTACGGACCCGCAGCCGATTCGTAATTGACGCTGTCGTCCAGTGATTTCTCGCTCTTCCCTGTTCAATTCGAGCGAGGGACATTGAAGCCGCGATAATCCCGGCCATTTCACAAGTGTTCATTTCGCTAATTTTTTGTCCTTCTGCCTCTTTCTCTTTCCGTTTACGTCTAACACGGTCTGAATTTATGAGGATTGGTCGGTAGAGGTCGCATTGTCGATTCTCGCCTTCAGGATTAGTGTACCTGTACCCATCGGTCACCGCTTCCTCTATAGTTGGCCAACCGTTGTTCAAGGCCACCTCGTCGCTATAATTTTATTTATAGCTCCCATATGGAGTGCACGAAGGCGCAGTGTTTTGCTTTTTAATGTCCTCATTATTCAGCTTTTTTTTTTCTTTTCAATGTCACCTACATTGAATATGTATATTCCACGGAACTTTCCCTCTGGCGCGCGCACCTAGAGAGCGTGCACAGCCGGACGTTTTCTGCTGTGTAAGTGGGTCATGAATAATTGACACACACACACAGTTCTTCGTACTGGTTTACTACTTCCTTTTTTTATTGATACATATTTCATTCCTCGTCAAAACGCACATAGCTCACGGGCTTCCACCGCATCCTCCCCCATTCCCCATAGCCCCCGCTTGGCCTTCCTCCTTCGAGTTCTGCGTGAGAATATATGAAATTCGATGCTTTCTTGGACGTTCACGAAATGCTTGCGCATGCGCGCTCCGACTCGCAGGAGCTATATACGATTCAAGTATAACCCTGCGCCCCCCAAAGGGGGGAGGGGGGGGGGGTGTAAGTGCGGTGTTCGTTCATGTATATCGACTTTGATGTTTCGGTTATGTATACGCCGTTTGAAGGAGATGCATCCCTGCAAACCATCCGAGATTTCAAGGATGGCTCGAGGCCGGGGCTTCCGTCATGGAAGCTTCCGCGTTTCTGCACGCGTTTGCCTTGTCCGTAAACCAAAACACAGCGTGGAAATGGAAAGAAAGATAAAGAAAAAGGAAAGAAATCTTTTCGAAGGGAAAAGGAGGGCCTAAATGTTTCGATCGTTTGTAGGATGCCTCGATATTTCATTTCTAGTGCTCAGGCTTTTCCTGAGGGTCAAGTGATGCTCAAAGCCGCGCAGCGTATAGCTTTTAGAGCGCTTTAGCATTGTATGGTCAGTGCTATATGCCGTTTTAACCATACGCCTATATATGTACTGTATGGACCGCTGGCTGTCCGGTGTATGCAGTACATTACAAATGCGAAAGCAAAATAGCGCACAGTTTGTTGTATAAAGTGCTAGGTGATATTAGCCTCGTAGAGTCCTAAGGGCATTGAACATAAAGAAAGTTAGAAAGAAATAAAAAGTCCGCTCTTTTTTTTTTTTTATGTCTGAAGAGAGCACGCCCCTTCCGCCCTCCAGAAGGAAAAGAAGAATAATATAAAATTAGAACAGTTACGTGTTAGACGAGTTGGGGATACTTCATGTAGCAACTATTTAAGTGGGCCGCGCTTGCATAATTTTGCTTTAAATATGTGTAAACTTGCAGTAGCAACTGGTGATATCGAAAACTACATGCCTGGCACGTTTGTTTTTATCCCCCCTTATTTCTTGCTTTATTAGTGTCTTTTCTCTCTTGCTTTTCTGTAAGTTCGTTTGTTGAACGCAGGCACAAACATAGATATTTTTTTTTTGCTTTATTAATGATGCAGTGGCTTTCATAGCCTGGTGAAGTAATGTGATGCTTTTTCGCATTAACCACCCGGTATAACTTGCGTACTTTAGTGATTGACGCAGCTTTTAGTTTCTTCGTGTCGCAAGATACAGTTCGAGATGCAGTAATCATACACTTTACGTATTCTATGAAGCCTACGTATTCTAGGAAGCCGATGTCTTCCGCAACCACCACTCGGCTCCCCAGCCGATGACGCAAATGGTAAGCCGTATAGCAGCTCCTATGTAATTATCCTTCGCAGAGCTAATCATCATCTACGTTGGAGGTTGTCGTACACGCTTCGTGACCACTGACTTATTCTTGAACGTTACCAGTATGCAACCTAAACCGGTTCGGATTGTAATTTGTCCCTGTTCGCCGCTTTTAAAATGTTCTGATTCCGCACGATCAGCCTCGTTAACTTGGGCACATCGCTTGCTTGGCTCTCATTTAATTGAAACACCTTCTCGCTCACGTGTACGGGATCAGAAACGTATACGAGATGCGTCTTGACTGCTAATGGTAGACTCTGCAGGGTTGCAGAGGGTGTTCCTTTTATAAAGTGTTAATATATACTGCCAAATGCCTTTGTAACGAAACGCTCCCGGGACCTTGAAAATACTTCTTCGTTGCAAAGGTAGCGCTTGGTGTAATTCTCGCGATACAGCCGGTACGGGTACAGAAGCAGCAGTCCTTCGTTATAAAGGTCATTTCGTTGTATGGAGGCGTTTGACTCTAGTTACCGAAGGTCTCAACCTGCATGCATAGAAATTCCGGTAAAATTCCACCGCTGCGCTTTGAAAAAAAGAATATCGGACACTTGTCTTCTTGATTCGTTTATTCTAATACATTCTTCTGATTATCATTTCCCTATGAGCCAATGTCACCGCATAATGCATTTTTTTAAATAAATTTTCGCTCGCGTACACCTTACATGCACGTTTGAAATTCAGTATCACGATGGTCACGCAGCGACTGGGTAACCTTTATTTCAACACCGTAATACGTCTTCTCCCGTCAGTTAACCCTTACATCGATTCCAACGCGTGTGCTGGATGGACGCGTGACCACGTGACCCTGCCGTCCTTCATCTTCGGTGTCTTCATTGCCATCCCTCGCTGTCTCGTTCGCGGACAGTATAGACCTCAATGTCGCCGCGTGATTACCGAGTCGTCGTTCTTGTGTTATACAGTTGGCGCGCTCTTCTAATTAGAGTCGTGAGCTCTTCGATCGAGCTTTCCTTCCCCGAATTGACCTCGAGCGACTCGAGAAGACTGGTGTGTCATCGTTTAGTACAGAGCGACGTTCGATGGCGAGGGATCAGTCGGTCTGTCGGCGTCATCGGTGTAACATCGCAAGAGCACTGTCGTATAGAGGTAAGGTCTTACTCTGTCTCAGTACGCCGCTTGCAGTCTGTCGTTTATAGGGCCGTGGATAGATGAACGGATGGTAAACGTTTATTGAGTTGAACAGATGTCGGGGATGCTGCTCGTTGATGGTGTGCGATATTGTTTGTTATCGGTAAGGCGCGATGAACGTGGAGCTCAACTATACGAGAATGTACGGTTAGAATGTTGATGCGCTAACTTTTCCTAACTTTTCTCACACATACACACGTGCCTGACCCAGGCGGCGAAACCGTTAAGTGTTGTGTAAACAGTCAGTCAAGCAACACGGGGTAACTTGGATCAGTCGCCCTGTCAGCAATGACGCTTGCTGTGATGTTCGCTTCAGATGCGAAAGTCGCGTTCATGGCAACTTGCCACCATCAGCTCCTCGTACGGAGCGATGCAGAGCTCCTCAAGTATAACTCCTTTTCAGAATGGTATTGTTCACTTGGGGTGTTTGCCTATGTCTCTTCATTCGGCTGCACATTTGTTGATGTCGCTGCTCTACCTAATGTTACCAAATTTCCCCTTTTCGTGGCGGCCATTCCGTTTCCAAATAGCTCAACTTTTCCTTCGCGTCATATATACCTGTTGGGCTGACTTCCTTGTGTGCATGCGACTCGTGAGTGCTGTCACCCATACCGCTGTGTTCGCTGGTTGAGGCCAGTATATGGCGCTGGAGCGAGGACGAAAACTGCTGCTTCCTATTCATTTGTCTAGGCGCACGTGTCAGAAAACACGCAAGCATTTTACGGAAGGCCGCGGCGACGTCGCTTCTCGTTGCAACCGCGGAAGTGCGTGAACATTATGTCGCTCACCGCGTCCAGGCAGCGTACAGTGTCACGCATGGGGTAGCTGCTTCTGAATAAATCTTACCACTACGCGTCGCAAGGTGCTTATGAGCTGAACTGCATAGCCGCGCTTTGGAAACCTCGTCGCCTCTTTTCTCCTTAGCGTTTGCATGCGCCGCGGGACTTCCCTCCTTTGATGACGTGCATTCTCCTCTGCCTCGTAACTCTTCCACGCTTCGTCCCGTGCGTAATTCCGTGCAACGGGGATAAGGCTATGTGCGGCTCATGAAAGCCCCATCATTGATAGAGCATCATCATCACGACACATATATACACACGATTGGCGCCGTGCTCTCATCTCGTGTGTCCGCGTCATTTGCACACTATTATTTAATGACGCATAACGAACTCGTCCAAATTGTCACATTGGTTAGAACCAGCAGTGTGTGTGTTAGCAAAATGAAAAAAAAAAAGAAGAAGAAGAAGAAAAGAAGGTCTTGTGGACTTTTGTGATATTTCCATGAATTCATCCGGAGCGATGTATGATATATTGAGGGTGTTGGTGGTGCACAGCGTATAGAGCTTTATAGCCTGTCTACGTTAGCAATAGTCGTAACGTATTGATGATGATGATCGTTGTGGTTAGGTTAAGAAAAGGACGCTAATTTCTGCAGCCCATGTCGGGAGCACGGCTAAGCGTCCGTGGGGGAAGGGGAAAGGGACTGAAAGAGAAAGGAAGGAGAGAAAGGCCGTAGTGGAGGGCTCCGGAAATTTTGACCACCTGGGGTTCTTTAACGTGCACTGACAACGCACAGTACACGGGCCTCTGGCATTTTCGCCTCCATCGAAAATGCGCTGTACTGCATGCATTTCGAGCTAGTCCTCACAATGACGCTTCGTTCTAGCATACACTCATCGCTGTCGACGACAGCGCGTCGTTGCACTTGCCCCGCGCGTTCGCGCGAGCCCGTTATTTTGATCGGCGGCTCGTCTCCCCCTCCCTCCCTCATCGTCGCTTTCTGTGTGCGGCACGCGGCCATTTTGGATGGAGTGTTAGGAGGTGCACGGTGGCGGTTGTGGCTGTTTCTTCTCCAATCTTTCTCTCGTCCTCCACAGCACCCGTTATGTACCGCCTCCTCGTCGGCCGTCGCGTATTCAGCCGCTACCCGCACGTGCAGTGCTTGAGTTGACCTCGTTTCTAAACGACCGGTGCCGGCACGGCCCCCGTTGCCTGTTCTTGCGGCACTGGCTTCGCTTCTCTGGCCGGACAGGGCCTGTCTGTCTTCATTCCTGCATGCCGCTGCTGCGTGCTTCCACGCGCACCACAGTGACGTTCATTGCCGCTGCGTCAAGACGCAGCTGGTATACTGCCGCTTTGTTTTTCTTTCTTTCCTCGTATACGTGTGCGTTGATGATGCAGGGAGACTCTCGCATCTTTTAACGCGATTGCGTTAAGGAAGGAGCTCTTGTCGCAGAAGATATGGTGTTGGCGTTTACGGTGGAAATAATCATTTCGAACAACCACCGTTTCCACTCGACCAGGCAAGCCCTCCGCAGGTGCTTTAGCGAAGGAAATTGGATTTGTCGTCGTGAAATCCGTCAGGAAAGTGTTGTACTACGACTTCACCAAAACCTACACGCACGAAAGCTCGGGCTGTAACATTGTGAAAAATAAAACGTCAATTCAGTTACGAGAAAAGTCTCAATAATTCCAGCATTTTATAGAGAAGGCGCTAGATTTAATGAGTGTACTATAAGAACGCGACGCGAACAAGGTCCATTAGCGTTATAACGTTCCTACTTTTTCTCTGGTTGGCGTACGTGTGGCGTTGGTGCGCGATGCGAATAAGGAGTTGAAAGCGCGTGCAGATTAGGACGCTTGCCACTTGCGACCAGTGTGGTGGCGTCCCATTTTCTCTGGAGCTCAACCTTAAAGGGTCCCTGAAACGTTCTTTTGACATTGCGTCACTGATTAGGCAACACAATTGCGAAATCATTCACACCATAAATAAAGCGAAGCACAATGCGCTAAGGCAGCTATGGGCTTATTTCTGTCGCCTTCCTCCTTACCACTGCTGTTCCTCCTCAACTCGATCTGCTGCGGAGTGCGCGCTAGCGACGACAGCGCCTCCCGCGTCAGCCGCTCTGCCGAGCCTCCCGTAGTGACATAGCGCCCCGATATCCTCACTGAGGTCGCCCGCCTCGGCAGTGCTAGCCTCTGTAATAGAGCGCCGGCGACTCGTGTGACGCCGCCAGATGCCGCGATGATACCGTTGGCTGAAACGAAGGAGTACGTTGTAGAAGCACGTTGTTCGCAGCTAGGTTTTGAAAATTACGTGCACGTCACTTGGGTCGGGGCCAATCAGCGACCTCTCATTCGATCGCTCGATGACAGGGGCGTTTGAAAACGCTTTTTGGCGAGCCGCTGCGACCTTTTGCGATACGCGTGTTCAAAACCTTATTGTAAATTACACACTTTACGCACAGCGCTAAAATCTGTCCTGTAATGGTCCTAGTGACCCGCTCCACCGGATCACCATGTTTGCACAAAATCGTCAAAACCGTTTCAGGGTCCCTTTAAACAACGTTTATGCATACGCGTTCGGCTGTTGCTGCTCGTCTTTGAAATCTCTGGCCTGTTTCCGGTCGAGTTTCCTTTTAGTAGAGGCCAGTGCTATAGTCTGGGACGACGTTGGCCCAGCGCTTGGGTCGGTGCTTGAATGCCGAGTCTGCGACGCTCGATGAAAGGATCCCGCGCTGTTAACCTAGTTTTCCGCGACTAGACGGATGAGCTCGAAACGGTATATAGTCCACGCTTTTGTGAGCCTAGAAAAGAGGCCGGCCGGTCGCTTCCGGTGTTACACGAGTCTTACTAACTGCTTGCTTATGTTACGTATAGCCTTCTGTGCTGTGGAGGCGGCGGCGCGTTTGTGGAGCTGCTGCAATTTTAGAGGGCGCCGGTTCGAATCGCTGCCTACCGGCGTCTGACCTCTTGAATATAGGCCATAAAGCAACGATACACTCTTCTATATGCTGGTGGCCTGGTGTACTCACATACTTCTAATAGGGCTTTCTTCATATACGCCGTCTGAGAGTCATCAAAGTATCAGATGTCGCCGATGAACCCGGTATGACTTACGCTCGTAATACATACGTACGATTGATAACGAAAGGGAAGGGGTCAAGGGCTCGTTCTTTATTTGTTAGAAACAAGTTAATGAGCAAACAGACAATTGATGTACGATTGATCGATTCCCGGGCTGATTTAGTGAACACTTAATTGGTTGACAGCATTCACACACAGTTTAGTAATTCGAACAAGTCACAGAAAGCTTTGGTGGTTGTTGCGATATGGTCGATATGTCAGTCACCGTACAGTCTCATATGGCACGCGTATGGTGTGACACACAGGGCAATTTCAGTATTAGCCGTGCATACGCGAAGGCAAATGCATTAGGTAACTGCTTGGGTATTCCATTAACTTGAGTGGTGGGCGATCTTACTGTTTTATGCCTCAATTAAAAAAAAATCGCATATTTCGAAATAGAGCCACGTGAGAGACAGTAAAGTTCATGTGCGGCGCACGCTTTCACTGTGCATAATGAATCCCTCCAGCAGCCTGTAGCGCCTCGCAGTGAGGGAAAGTGGCTTATCAAGGGCAGGAACACCCGAGTCTGCCCTCATATATCTCGGCCTAGTTTCCTTCGCTGTCTTCGTTTTATTGCGAAACTATAGCTCGACCAGGTAGCAGTGCGTTGTTCGTCCTATAGGCGTGCATACCTGAAGTGAGGCCGTTGGTCCCGGCAGTGCGATCGGCCGATGAAAATCGAAGGGACGTACACGTTGTTGTACGGGCATCCAGGTGGTCGCGGTTGAAGACGGCCGATCCCTATCGGTTTCGAGAACGATCGACCTCCATTCAGGGATGAGCACACCCGTTCGACCGCCCTGCTTGTTTCGTGAGGTTCTCTTCGTCTCGCTACCGCTTGCTTGTCTATCCTGGACATATACGAAGAAATCGTGCAACGATTTCCCATTTGCGACGGCATCTTGCGGTGTTGTACACTTATAGTGTACTCCTTTGTATTCCGAATTTGCTACAACACGCGAGAGCGAAACGGTGGGGATATATGTAATAAAGAAGGCGGGCGAAGCTGGCACGCGCTGCGTATACGGCGAGGTTGTACGTGCAGGATAGTTATGTTAGTCAAATACTTCCGAAGGCTTGCAGTGGATCCCGACCGTGACGGCCGCATTTCGATGGAGGCGAAATGTTGCAGGCCTTTGTACTGTGCGATGTCAGCTGGTGCACGTTAAAGAACCCCAAGTGGTTGAAATTTCGGGAGCACTCCACCACGGTATCTCGCGTAGTCATATCGTGGTTCTGGGACGTAGAACCCCAGAAACTACGGCTTGCAGAAGTGGCCGTACAGCTAAGCATTTCTTTTGTCGCTTGAGCGAAGACGCGTATTCATCGTGATGATCACGTGGGCGAACCGGCTATACCGCTGCAAAAAGGCACCAGAGGTCCCTCATCAGTCGATCGCCTCATTTCCTCCTCGGCCGCTCATTTTGCTATAGTGGCTGATAGCAGCAATAGGATTTAAGATATGCTGCCGTGCGCGCTACTTGCGGGGTTGGTGCGTATAGTATACGCGCTTCAGGAATGCAACTATATGCACATACAAACTCAGGCGACACTTTCCGTTTCGCGGCGAACGTGTAGGAGAGGTTCAGTCAAGCACGCCTTCGAGATGCGCGCGTCTCCTCATATCGAGAGAGGTTCGCGTGCTGCCAAGCGTGTTGTCTGTGTAACATATATATACAAAGTGAAAGACTTATCGCACGGCTTCGAAATAGGTGAATGCGGGTAAGCGCGAACTTGGCACGTTTCGCTGGAATCAGGGTCGCGTGTATACATGGATTGCAGGCGACATCGGGGATGCACTTTGTCACATTGGGTTAATTAGTATCCGCGCATGACGTCACGGTGGCGTTAGTACGCGTTATCATACACACGCAGTGCATCGATCTACGGTTCACCGAATAGCACTGCACGAAGAAAAGTACGCACAACGCCGCACTCGACAACGTTGACATCCGTCCTTTCACGGAATGCAGAATCCTTTGGACAATGGTCCCTGCCGTCGTGGGTACCTGCTACAAATTTTCGCCCTTTATTCTCTTATTCTCTATACTTCTCTCTTTGTTGCACAGTGTTTTCATGTGTTGGTCCGCCATATTGCTACGGGAAGTATTTGCGGTAGACGGTCAGCGCTTGTCCACACATAACTGCTCAGAGCGCGCAGATGTTGTTGTTGTTGTTGTTGTGGCCTCTATAGTTGGGACATACCCACGAGGGAGATTGGCCACACTACAAGTAATGATATAGAGAGCAGGAAAATTAAAATGCCGAGGCCAAAATTTAAGAAAAAATAAACAGGAAGGAAGAAGTTCTAATTAAAAATAATAATTATAATAATAATAATTGGAATAATAATTAGATTTTCAGACCGCCAGTACTGCTCCCACGTCAACGTCTTTGTCTTCTACCAGCGCTATGCGCGACGATCACCGTCACACTTTCAACTCCTCACGAATCGCAGCACGGCGGTACGTACACGCCGTCATCGGTGTTGTTCGAGTGAGTCGACTCATAGGCTTAAGGCGACTATATACGCTTCGCGCATGAAACACACTTGCGAACGCACGTGTGTACGCGCTCTCTACACCGTCCAAGACAGAGTGGCGCGATGTTTCGCGAAGCGTGCATGTATGTATGCCTGCGGCATAGCTCGCAGCTGCCTTTGGAAACTGCACGCGGTAGCCGAGGACTGCGTGGTCGCTGGCGGCGAGCACCTTTGGTGCGCCGCTTCTCTTCCTCGTTGGAAAGGGGAGCGTTCGTCACGTGCCGTCACGTTCGTGCCAGAACGGCACGAGCGCCGTGGAGCGCTGAGAAGGGGATAAAACACGGGCCGTCTTCGCTGACTTCTTTCGGACGCCATCTTGCCCGAAGGGGTTGCTGATGGTGCGACCTGGTGCGGCTGATCAAGGGAATACTGATCGGCCGCGTTCAAGTGCTCGTTCCTGTCTGTGCGGGGTCCTCCTGCCCGTTATTCTTCTTCGCTATTGCCGTGGCTAGCGCTTTATTAGAGACGATTTTCATTCATTCATTCATTCATTCATTCATTCATTCATTCATTCATTCATTCATTCATTCATTTACAAGTACTGTTAAGTCCTGAAGCATAGCAGGAGTGAGTCGAACCCCTGGCCTTCCACCCTCTCGTTGTGCCTATGCGCAACGGAACGCTATTCTCAGTTTTAGGAGCTTTTATTTGTCAATTTGTTCGTTTTTCGCGATATATTCATAGGGCGCCCTGAAACAGCTCTCAACGCAAAACACATTTATTTTTAACATCAGCGACGCACGCTTTTCGCACTCTCTACAATGACGGATCACTCCCAACTAGCCCTATGTGACTGTCTAGCAAGACTTTTTTTGTTGCCTAATTTCTTTGCTTCTAGAAGTCGGTTAACTAATCTTGACTAATCTTATCCAATTAAGCACTTCATCACAACACGAAAAATAGCGCGACTTACTCCATGCTGTAGTCCTCAACATTTCTTTGGCGTCAGCATATTTTTAAACCATATATAGCGTATACTTAGCAGATACACCCTGTGTGTGCCACGGTGACGGGTTTCTTGTTTATTTCGTTTTGTTTCATCGGGGCAGATGGTGTTGTACAAATGCGGGAAAGACTGCGGGGCTGCTAAATTTGCGGGGCGTGGTCCTAGCATTGTTGAGCCATTTGTTCTAAAGCTGCAAGCAAGGATCCATTATATAGAAGTGAGTGTAATGGACAGTATAAAGATGCAAAAACAAACAAACAAAGAAAAAAAGAAAGAAAGCCGATATAATTTTTAGAAGCGCAGTGGCGGCACCCGGACGTGGTTCCCGGCATACATATACGAAACCGCGGTGTATATGCAACGATGTCTAGGTATAGGCGTCCAGCGGTACAGTCGGCAACGGTTGCTGCACACAGGAGCCCCTCTACATCTCTACCCTGTCTTTTGTTCTTTGCCTCTTCATTATTTATTGTTCTTTTTTTTTTTTTCTTTTCAAACGGGAAGCCAGGCTGGCTTCGCGTTGCCCCGACTACGACCTGAATCGCGTCGGCTCGGGCCCGCTGATGCAAGAGCCGTGTGTGTAGTACATCTGTATACACTGCACACGGGCTTAAAACGGGATCGAAGTGCGTATATGTATAGGGCCGCATATGGGCGAGCCCTCTACGCTCGCCCACATTTCCGTCTTTCACGGTGAGGAAAGCTTTTCGTGTGCGTTTTTCTTTTTTTCCTTTCGCATTTTGCGATATGGAAAGGCATATAATGCAATTTAACGATGGTTAAGGCAATAGTTGTTTTGCTGTAGACGTTATAGTATGGCACAGAAGCTATCGACGTCGTCTGCGGCGTGTTGGACGTAATCGAAACTGGCCGCAAAGTTTTGAAAGATGGATTTCTTAAGCATATTTCCGCTGTTATACTTTGAATTGTTTATGTTCGGGAGTCGGACCTTTACACTCCCGTGTAGCAAGGTCTTTGATCGCGATGGTCGAGCTGCGGCACTCACTCACTCACACAATCAATCAATCAATCAATCAATCAATCAATCAATCAATCAATCAATCAATCAATCAATCAATCACTTTTTTCGAAGAGAGAAAGATACAATAGCATTGGGAATGGCTGTTTGTCAGATTCACGACATCCCAAATTCATTATAAAAGAATTAGGTGAAGAAGGCACACACATATCCAGAACGCACCAACTAAATGAAGAAAAAAATAATAATATCGAAGCATTAAACAAGCACATTTTTTGTCGGTGACAAGTTCAATGTGTGTTGTCCCATCAATCTCTTTGACATTATTGCAGCTGCGCAGCGCGTCGTACACACATTTCTCATTTCCGTCAACAATCTCCCTGCGTGGGTCTGTGTCAGCGCTGCGGCGTACAAGCGGAACTGCCGGCACACAGTATTGCACACACTCTCGACACGACACTTTGTGCCTAGCTATATATCCCAACCCACACCTTTCACTCTCACCCTCTCGCTTTCTTAACGTACACACCAATCACCGAGTAAACGGCGTTTCGTCTTTCAGGCCGACCCAATTTCCGCAGGATGGTACATACGCGGCGGCGTGGCCGCCTCGAGTGCGGAAACTGCCCTTCAGTTTGCGGACTCCATCTCGCCAGCGCGCCATGTTTGTACAGCTGGGCGAGCGGCTATTATTATCACTGCTATTACTACTACTGCGGGCCCGAACCGATCATTCGATTGACGTCTGCGGTGACGGCAGGAGAATCGGCCACGGGTCTTCCTTCTGTCTGCGTTGTGTGTTGGCTCGTTGAGTTCGCAAATCGACGCCTGGTGTTCAAGGGCCGCAATCGCGTGGCAAATGTTCTCGTCAGGCCGTTGGGTATGCTGCTATAACGTCACTCCGTGTTTGTCCAGCCGTCGGCATCGGTGAGGTGGAAACGTGGCGTAAAAGGAGCGGGTATGTGTGGGTACAGGCTGTGCTTGCTGACGCGCGAAATACAGGTGTAAGGAGGTTCTGACTACAAACACAGACCTAATCTGTGTTGAGAGCGCAAGTGCCAGTGCAAGTCGAGTGGTACGGTTCGCGTGATCGAGAGTCTTGGTCTATGCGTTGGTCATTAAAAAAAAAAAAAATGCCATTTCGAGCGTATCTTGATTACCTCTTAAAGTAATTGTCATGTGTGCTTTCTTGCTTTTTGTTTTCCATTTCTCAAACGCTGCGAACCTTTTATTTCACAATAAAACGAAAAGGCGGGCTAGTTGGTTTGGCTGCATTATGAAAATATTGCGCACACAACACGAAAACACAACGAAGAAGTACATTAGGACCAGCGCAGGACTGCACTTGGTCCGTGGTGTACTTTCGTTGTGTTTTCGTGTTGTGTGCGCAATATTTTCATAATGCTTTTATTTCGAGATTACGTAAAGCGCGCGCTTTGTACCAAAAATATAACGTGGCTTTCCTCTCGCGAACGTAGCAGGCGCAGAGGCGCAGTGTTTCTAAGAAAGCTAACGCAAGAAAGTAAAATGACAGTTACTGCTTGGCAGCAGGATACGACAGATAGGGCGTGAACTTTCATTTAGTATTTTTTTTTTTTCTTTAGATTCGCGGGCGCCGCCATCTTAGGCCTTTACGCAAGTGATCTGTCAGTTTTGAATGTCGTGACGTCAAATAAGAACGTCATGAAATGGCGAATGTGCCCGCGCGTTCAAGTTCAAGCGTACGAGTCTACTGCAGTGCCGTTAATTTGGTTGTTACAGAGAGAACACGGTCACTTATACCAGTTCAAGATAGCGGCATCCAAGCGCGTCTGTATATAGTATGGTATAAAGAGAGCGATGTATGGAGCTTGCAATATAGAAAATGGGAATGACTAAATACACGACATACAACCTCGGTCATCTGGCAAGGAAGTCAGTAGAAGTAAAATCTACGGGGACACAACGAGGCTGTTTGTGCCTTCCAACATTGGATCACATCAGAGCCATGGCGATCACTTGCCGCTTGGCTGTGTTGCATGTGGGGACGTTATTGCTTTAAACTGCGACCCAGGGTCGCCGAGTGTGCGCAGGATTCAGCGCTTCCTTTCACTATGGCGTTGCGAAGAAAAGAGCGAGGAATAAAAGGAAAAAGGAAAAAGAAGAAAAGAAAGAAAGGAAAAGAAGGGAGGAAAGAAAGCTGTTTCACACGGGAGGGGGACGTCAGCAGTGGCCCCGCGACATCGGCGAAAGTTGAGCCGCTCCTTCGTCAGACGAGCCGGGTGTGTGGTATCCGCTCGCATCGTACGATCCTCTGTCTACGTCACACGCAACGTGAGCATGCAGGGGTGAAACAGGATCGCTGATACCAACTTTATGAGGCTATTCAACCTCTCTCTCTTCCCGCCCCGCTTTTTTCTTCTTCCCTGCTCGTCGTCTCCCGACTTCGAAAGTTGTCTTTCCTTAAAAAAAAAAAAAAAAACCAAAGCGACTGCTCTAGTCCGTTGCACGGACTTCGTTAAGCTCTATCTTTAGTCTAGTTTTAACGCAGTAGCGTTAATTATCTCGTGTCGCAAGAAACACGGCGTCGGTATCCATGGCGGATATAATAAGCTCGAGCTACCGCCGTGTTCGCCACTGCATCCGACCGCATAAGCCCTCCGCGTTTACACAAGTTAGTTACTGAACAAAATTCAATTTCTCAAGGTAAAATCTGTCGGAAAAAGAGTAAACTGCGGCTTAACATCTATACATACGTGATAGCTGGAACTGTAATGTGAACATACGAGAAAACAATTCTCTTACGAGGAGGCGGTGCGAACGGGGCCTAATGACGCTATCACGTGGCACTCTTAAAGGAGAAGCTTGAACGTTCTCCGACTTTTTGTCGGCTCATCAGTAATGCACTGACCCGAAAAAATATCCTAACGAACGCCACCATATTTAGCGCTTTCTCAGATGTGAAGAGCGAAAATATAAGGGGCGAGGGGGGGGGTGAGGGGGGGCTCTTGTTTTCTTGTAATTTTCCAGGCGAAACACCTTTGCATGGGAAGAATACCGATCTCACAGCTAACGATGAAGAGATTGTTGAATACGTTGTAATCGGGGAACGTCTATATAAAGCCAACTTTTCGTCATGTGGGCTTGCTTTCGTAGTCTTGACGAAGGCAGGTTCACTTGCCAAAGCGTTACGACCTCGTTATCCTTTCAAGACTCCATCTATCCATCAACTTCTATTCTCGTGTGGATCTTTCAGTTAGCTAAAGCTGAGGTACGGAGTGACTACTGTTAACAAAGTGGCGTTATTTCTCAGCTCCACAGGGGGGAAATTATAACGGAATAATAAAGGTATGTAGGCCTGAATCAGCGTGCGGCATGGACTTGAGCACGATTGATTGCGACCTCCGTCGACCACGTTACGGAAGCCAGGTCAGGAACGTGCCAGCACATGAAGCCCCCCCCCCCCCCCTTTCTTCCCCTCTTTCATAATTTAGCCTTCTCACACCCCTTTTCCTCCACCCGGAAACGAATGTACTGCCGCACTTATTGATTCGGCGTATCGATATTATTGGAAAGCCGTACATTTGGGGCGCTGTCTGCCACAAATGTATGGGGCAGAACGGTATTGAAGGACTCTGTGATGGGTCAAGACTCAAGGGTCAAGACAGATAGGGGACGACGGCGTTTCGTATAGCAGCATAGCTGCACGGTGAAACCTCTTCGTCTCGGTCACCCGTAATCTGTCGCCTTGCCGTGTCGGTTTTGCCGACGGTCCCGTGACTGCGTGCGCCGAATAATCGCGGCAGGGTGACATGACAGAGGGGTCGCCACGAGTTCGACGCGTGTGCGGGCGCGGGGATCGTCCTGCCGGCCTTGACACGCTGGTGCTGGTGCTGGCAACGTCGAAGAGATAAGAAAGAAACAGGAGAAACAGAAACGGAGAAAAGGAAGGAGAGGCGGGGATGGTCGGGAGGTCATGCGCGATGCGTCCGTATAGACCCAAGTGTGCAATGATGCAACGCTGCCCACATGAAACGGCAGGAGAAAACACGCCGGGCGTACCATCCAAGGATGCAACCGTGGCTATCGCACGGTGAAAGAGACACTTAGACGTAAATGAAAAGTTATAGCTCTGTCCTTTCTCTTTCTTTCTTTCTTTCTTTCTTTCTTTCTTTCTTTCTTTCTTTCTTTCTTATTGCTGCATCTTCAAGAGGCGGGTTTAGGAGGAGAGGAGCGGTGCTCAGGAAGACGACTACATGGCTCTCGAAGTGTGAATGTTGTGTAAGCGATGCATCGTCTGAATTGTTTTTCTTGGTCAGTTGCAATATGGCTAGCGTCAGTTGGCAGTTTGTGGGAGCGGGAGCGCAAACAACCGATGACATGACGGAGGGTCTGCCGACCTCATCATTCGATCGGCCCTCGTGGTCTTGAGATTTGCACGGCCCTATGCATCATTCAGGGAAATAATGAGGAAGCACACAGCCGAGACGGTGTTGTGAAAGTTGCAGGACCGCATTCGTGGCGAAGCGAACGCGCGCGAGCAGTAATGAAGCGGTTCCTATAAACACTCCTATTGGCTGCTTGTGGTCAACCAGACGCCGTTTTCTGGTGAACACTCGTGGACAGACAAAAACACACACACACACACTCACACACACACACACAGTGGGGCGGAGAGGGGTTTTGTGCAGTGACCTTGATAAATGCAGCACGGAATATCTGTGCTCCTTAATATCCGTGTCTGGCAAGCGCATAGCAACCCAGAAAGACGGAGAGAGAAAAAAAAAAGCATTTAATTCACCGGTCGTCGCCCATCGTCGCAAACTTACGTATGCATACCGCGCTCCTCCTGTGCCCTTTAGTTGTGACGTGTTAAACGCAAAGCAAACTAAGCACACAGGACGGAACACTTATGCAACAAACCATCCGTCCAATCTTACTTGACGTATTGAAGGTCTGACGTCACATCGCACGCGATCGGGTGTGGGCGCATTGATGAGAAGTTATGCAATTCGCGAGAAGTCATACAATCCGCTTCGCGCGTGTGATTTAAGAATGTCTCGAGCGAGCTTTCGTTTCTTATTCGCGGAAATCCTCTGTGACGTCATACTGGCCCCTGCCCCAATGCCTTCACTGGCCTACACTCTCACCTCTTCTGTACTGCCCTCATCCTTTCTTTCTTTCTTTCTTTCTTTCTTTCTTTCTTTCTTTCTTTCTTTCTTTCTTTCTTTCTTTCTTTCTTTCTTTCTTCGATCGTTTCTCACTCGCGGTGCAAATAGCTCGATCCAGACTGTGTTTCACGATGCGTAGTCGATTGTTGCTTGCCGTGTACTTCGTTATACGTCTGCGATTCGGAGTGCGCGGTACTAAGTAAAGCGGATTGCCACATGTAACGCAGCACGCACGAATCTTGTTCTTGCTTCTTCCCGCCCACTCTGCGTAATTAGAACACTGCTCTGCGAGGATGGGTCCGTGTCGTGAAGCAATCGAAACCAAGTGGCTAGTATTTGCAGACTGGTTTAGGTTTCGTCGTCGTCTGTGACGACGTGACGAAAGGATGGAAGTGGCTCTAGCTAAATCCTCGACCTTGAGGTTGTCGACAACCGCGAGATCGGTGGTTTGTTTGCGAGTTCGACGGTCCGGCTTCGATATGGATGAAATGCGAAATTTTAGTTAGCCTTACGCGTTACGGAAGCCCGCAGGAGGTCAAACTCACTTATAGTCTATTATTGTGGCGTGTGTCGTGGGCTTTCTCTCTCACACACACGTATAAAGCATTTATACAGCGTGTATAAATGCGTCACTATGCTACGGACGCTTAGCCGTGCTCCCTGCATGGGATGCAGTAATTACCGTCCTTTCCTTACCTTAACCCCAATCATCATCACTATGCCCCCGTTATGTGGTTTTGTGGGGTTTTACGTCCCAAAAACAGCTATTGATTATGATAGACGCCGTAGCGGAGGGCTCCGGAAATTTCGACCACCTGGGGTTCTTTAACGTGCACTGACATCGCACAGCACACGGGCCTCAACATTTGGCCTCCATCGAAATGCAGCCGCCGCGGCCGGGATTCGATCCCGCGACCTTCGGATCAGCAGCCGAGTGCCATAGCCACTAGACCACCGTGGCGGGGACACCATTATATGGCCTGTACTATATCTGTATACATGTATATTGCAGCAATACATATAACGATCCTATGTCAAGAGAGCTGACGTGTACACACAGCTGTTACTAATTGGACGCTCTGGCAGCTCTGGTGATAAATGCGCCCGCAAGTGCAGCTATAGCGGCGACGCAGAGATGACGTTGATGTCACCGTGTGTACATGTTGCGCCGTCACGAGCACTTTGTCTCGCGACGCTGAGAGAAATTGGGTTTCCCGGTGACTCCACCGCAAGGCTCGGAGAACGCATTTGTTTCGGCATTCGGACGGTGTTTTTCTCGGCGTCGGGCAGTGTGCTTTATATTGCCTCTCGAGACTAATCGCCCGCGATTTGTCTAGTGTGCCTCGTTTGCCGGCTCCATATGACCCGGTTCAACTCCCGTCTCCCGCAGCAATTCTGCAATTCTGCCGTCCAGGCGTTCGCTTTCGAACGTTTCAGTTATGATAATTCATTTCAGCGCTCCTGATCAGATATGCCCTGTTACATGGAGGACTGAGAAAGAATAACCAATGACAGATTGTGCAGAGTTGTTCAATAATAATAATAATAATAATAATAATAATACATTGTATATGTTACATGTACCTTTTCGTTATATGCTAGCATAAAAGATGGCGATAGCATTAGGATAGCATTAGGATTAGCTTTCGTAAATGTGCTTGAACTGTGTTCTTCATCGTCTTCTTATTATTGATTCTTTTAGTAAGTGGGTTTGTCAACTTTCTTAAGGTGCGTGTCTGACACGAAGGCATGTAGCCGTTAGTCGAACCAGCGCACTTAATCGAAACAAACTGCTTAGTTCAACGTTCTGTAGCGGCACGGTGATGAGTGGTAGAGAGGTTTCCTGGCGCAGACCTGAGGGATTATATGTGCCCGATACGTACCGATGTATTGTCCACTCATAAATTCGGCCGCGGACGTCATCGGCCTCTGCGCAGCGATTGCGTCTAGCGGCTGAGGCAAATCGACTGTTTTGTCGTGGGTCCCACGTAAAACTTGCGTTCTGCTCGCAGGCTTTTATCATGCTGTGAAGCTGAAAGCTTTGATAATTGAACATAGCGAAATTTTGAGCGCGCACAGTAGGTAGAGGAACAGGGAAGAGAGAGGAACGAGCGCATTGGTAAGTGTACAAAATGACTTCGTCCGCCGCGGTGGTGTAGTGGTTATTGTGCTCGGCCGCCACAAAAAAAAAAAAAAAAAAAAAAAAAAAAAAAAAAAACGCGGGTTCGATTCCGGCCACGGCGGTCGCATTTTCGATGGAAGCGAAGATGCCAGAGGCTCGTGTACTGTGCAGTGTCAGTGCACGTTAAAGAACCTCAGGTATAGTCAATATATTCGGAGCCCTCCACTACGGCTTTTCTCTCCCTTCTGTCTCTTTCATTCCCTTTCCCCTGCCCCCACGGACGCTTAGCCGTGCTCCCTACATGGGCTGCAGAAATTAGCGTCCTTTTCTAAATCGAACCACAATCATCATCATCAGCAAACTCGAGATGCAACAACCGCGCAGGTCCCAGCGTCATCGTGTATATTGGTAAATGCCGCTGCCGGTGGCAGCGTTGGCCCTGCATTAGGGACAACGCAAGCTTGCCAGTTCTGAGCGATGTTAAGCCATCGAGCGGCCGTGGTTTAGCCAACATTGGTTGCCCGCGTTACAGAGCTGCTTAATTCGCGCTTGCGCATCGTTATTTGCTTGCGCATCAAACCACGCCTCAAACCACGCACGGTGGAGGGGGGGAAACAGAAATGGATAGCACGCGGATGTTTGTGTGTACGCACTCGCGCACCGGATATTGCCGTGGGCACTCCGACGGGCTCTCCGTGCCATGGCGATGCCGCTATGCGCGATATTGAAATGAGTGCGACGCCGCGGCGTGGGTTCGTTACTGGCTGGCACAGTAATTGCGCCGTGCGTTATTGCACTAATTGATCCTCTTCGTGTGCATTACGTGTTAGTGTGTGTGTGTGTGTGTGTGTGTGTGTGTGTGTGTGTGTGTGTGTAGCCAGCGGGTGTGACGGAGGGTGAGCAAGTTCTCGCTTCCCGATAAATGACATTCGCTCTTAGGATAGTTCGCGTAGAGTCTGCAGGAAATAGTGTATGTTGTTTGTCAGAGTTAAAATCTGTATATGGCCGCATTGCGTCGGGTGGATGGAGAGACCTTGGTGGAGGAGTGGGGTTGTGGGGATGTGACATGCGTATTTCCTGCACCGGTCGCTTCGGACACGATGTGTGTGCGACTACCCGAAATATACTTAGCGCATCGCGTTCCCTCCAAGCGCACTCCTCCATTACGTCTAATTGGCTAGAGTGCGTTATATACTATAACTTGTTAACAATTGGCAGTTCCTTACGACTATATAGTTTTCGGGCTGGAGACTGGACTTCCTGTGTTCGTCCGTGTGCTTTCCGCTGCGCCGTCACAGTTAAGTCGCCGTATATGTGGCGCACGGATAGTGTCATCATTGCTGTTTCGTCATATAGGTCGGAAATGAACAATCCCTTGTCCAACTGAGTCCACCGCCACGATTTGAACCAATGTTCCCTGCGGTAGTGTGTAGTTGAGGGTTGAAAGCGATATGCCACTTCGATGTTTCACGCAGACGCTCTTAATGTGGGCATTTGTTAACTACGATCACGCAATCGTATTGCTAAATCGCTCGCACAGTGTGAATAAATCAGTCGGTAACGTAGTAAAAAAAAATTGCCTGAAAGATGACTTTTTGTTATAGTGCTCTTTTGCGGAAGATGGCTTTGTATCTTCAGTAGCGGAGCGCATGGGCGCCGCTCGTTTGCGCAGTAAATTTTTGCTGTAATGAAAGGGTTCACAAAGCGGCGATCGTCACATGGCTTCTCTTTCAGTGTGCACACTGGCAGCTGTCTCGCGTTATGCCCCTTTCCTTTCTGTTAGTGCCAAATTATGGGCATATACAGTTATAGTATTGTGGCTAACCTGAATCTTTTGTGTAAACATGTAAGTAGTTCCTCTCTGCTATCACGCTCTCTCCCTGTTCTTATCCTTTAAGCCCTCTACCCCACTTCCGCGGTTCAGGTGTCAACTGATAAGCTAGACAGTTACCGCGGTCTCTGTGTGCTTTCCTTTTTACTTTCCTTTTCCTCCCTCCTTTCGTATATATTTCATCCAATAAACAACCAACCACCCAACCTTCTATGTCACCTCTCTCTAATTCGTTTTGCTTTATTTTGCGAGCACGCGGTTTGATTTCAACAAGGGTAGAGGAGAAGGATCGTACGGCGAACGTATACACCACGTGCCTAAATACACTTAGCGCGTGTGTGTATGCAGCAAAGAAAGCAAACCGGAGGAAGTTGTTTCGTCCGCTTCCCCGTACACACTTGCTTCGCCCAGTTGTTACGCCACACGTGCGCGCCTACGTCGCGGGCGGGCCCTTCGCAACTCTTTTATAGATCACACACGTCCCCCCGCTGTTGCTACGGGTGTTTTGAGCTTTGTGTATAACGTCCGGGCTGTGTATAAGGCCTTCCGCTCATCTGGAAAGCCTTTGGCCCCCCTCGCCCTTTTTGCCTTGCCCTTCGCTCCAGTGGCGTAGGCAGGCATGGGCTGACCGGGCTGAAGCCCCCCCCAAAATTTTTCCAGCCGGTGCCCCCTGCCTATCTATGCTGCCCATCACATATACGAACAAAGGTGCCCATTCTTGGAAAGTGCGGCTATGCGCATTCGCGTCTCATCGGTGGGCTTAAAAACGAAGAACGCGGCTCTTTCCACTCACAAAGGAAGTTGACTTGTCACTCTATGGCGGGGAATGTTGTAGTTTGTCTGCAGGAAACCGTGGTGGCAAACGAGGGGCACCTGTCATTTTTCGGCAAAGAGTGCTGTGATAAGAGCCTGAAGGGGGAGCTTGCAGTCTTTGAAGCACAGTGCTGCGGCAGGCAGACGCTTTTGCAATGCGTTGACAATTAGCTCTCTGCAGTGATGGAAGAACATGGCGAGTCTGCGTATCTGGAATCATGCGTGGTTTTGCTGTGGGTGAAGCGTTCGCGGGCTAAGGTCATCGAGCTAGCGAACCAAGCACAAGATAAAGTATGCGGCTGTTCCCCGTGCAATGCCTTCCCCTGTGCCGCCCGACCCTTCTTCCCCTCTTATTCCTATTTCTGTGGGGCGCCGACGCTTTTCGTGCGTTGTATGCGCTCGCGTGGGGAATATGGCGTACAGTGCATGCGTTTTTTCTTTTTGAGTAGTGCCCCTACATGGGTGGCCCAATACAGCTTCGCTTTTGCTGTTTTTCTTCACGACTTACATATGGTTACAATGTGCGCGTACGGCGTGTCCCCTTCTGAGAAGGGCGATGCGGCAGAGTGGAAATTTCGACCAACTGGACAGCACTGCTTTACAATGGTATCCACAAGCACTACGGAATAACGAGTCGACAACAAGACGCGCTGCGGTTCATCGCCGAGCGTGCACAAGGGCATGCACAACAGCTCCGCTACCAGCAGGTGGTGGTCGCGACATTCATTCAAGAAGAGGTGACCATATTCGTATCGTCGCTTTCGCGGCAATATGTCTCAAGGACGGCAGCGGCTCTCCGTCTTCTGGGCAAGCTCATCTTTGCAGCGCCCACAAACGAGCGAGACCTCGAATGCTAAGTCCTTTTCTTCAACTGATTTGTACTTACATGATGCCTTATTCCTCTGACAATACAGTGGCTGTGTAATGTGCCTAAGATGAGCTGTATGGATTATATGTGAATTCTTTGATAATGTTTGAATAGTCATTTGCTATTGCTCACATGTGGTCATATGATGCCTTATTGATTTCAGCAAGCCAGGAAATTAATTTGAAATCATTTCATTTCTTAAATACGATATACAGCGTTTTAAACGTAACAGCCGAAATAAGTACGGTCGCCGAGACGATTGAACGATCAATCAATAAATGAGTCAATCAATGAGCAGCCAATGGGAAACAAAAATGAGTAAAAATCTCTTTATACCAATACCTTTCTTGGCTACAGTATCTAGTCGAACTAATCGAACAGAGAAGGCTAAATGTCAAGCAAAAGTGCAAATGAGTTCCATGAAGAAAAAAGAGCGCAAGACAACGGTGACAAGAGGTACAGCCGCCCAATTTTTTAACCTGAACACGCTAGCGCCGACCGCCGAGCTGTTCAGCGCCACAGAGCGGAGCGCGGCGTTGAAATGAACGAGAATACGCGCATGCGCGCTTTGAGCAGTTCTCGGCAGCTGTCGTCTGCTAGGCTTTTCCGGGAACCAGACACCACGCCCGCTTTTTTTGAGCACCGGTACCGTCATTCTTCTTTTTTTTTTTTTGTATTCTGAACGCTGCTATTCGGTTGTAATGGAAAGGTCAAGTGGTCGTGCTTCCGATGGAAGAAATATGATTACACCCCCTAACTACGCTGGGGCATCCGCATCAGCACTTTTACACCGGAGTGGTTAAGCTTTTAGTTATGTCATGCGGAGTCGAAGAGATTCATCAGCGGCCGGCGCGCGCTCTGGCTCTCTTCGTCTTCTTTTTCGTAGTTTTAGTTCATGCTTATTCAAGCCAATTAAGCCTACCCGTTCTAATTAAGCAGTTGATGTCATACACGCTCGCTAAAATCACGGTAATGATGTCATGGCTAATTAGATCATTGCTAATTATGATCAAGTGAATTACGAACTTGCTGTTAAATTCTTGCTAATTAGCCACATGTTAATTAGAACCATCCTAATTAAGACCTGCATCTCGGGGACCATGCTATTTCAGAACTTTTCAATTAAGATCATTGTAATTAAAATTATGCTAATTTGGGATCGTGTTAATTAAAAGCTTACTAATAAGCTAGGTGAGCGACACGCTCCGTGGTTAATTCCATCTTGCAACACTAGTGCACGCTGCTTACATTGTTTTCATCGTTATCGCTTTTTGCTGTCTCTTCGAAATACCGCTGGAAAAAGAATGGAAAGTGCAACAAGATACGACCTTCCTTTGCTTTGTTTGCTGAAAGGCGTGAGGTGATAAGCGAGATATTCCGATCAGACGTCATTGGTATATCGCACTTCGCGGTTATAACGCCCTTCACCTGCCTTCTCGAGAATGTGCTTTCCGTAGTTTTAGTGATGCCAGCTCGGATCCCTGAGGAAAAGAGTAGCTACGATACGGATGTCGTTGAGGGCCACATCCCAAAGAAATATCGGGCGTGGTGTCCGGTTCCCGGAAAAGCCTAGCAGACGACAGCTGCCGAGAACTGCCCAAAGCACGCATGCGCGTATTCTCGTTCATTTCCACGCCGCGCTCCGCTCTGTGGCGCTGATCAGCTCGGCGGTCGACGCTCGCGTGTTCAGGTTAAAAAATTGGGCGGCTGTACAAAGGACAGGCATTTAAAGCATGCAAAACAAACTTACCCACATCGAGCCTTTGCTCATTGAAGTAAACAGATTTATCAGGACGCTTTATTTTGAAGAAAGTAGTGTTTAGATGCATGAAATACTAAAATTTCGCGCAACTGTTAATTCAATTCCAAGTTAAAGCACCGAGAAAGTCCTGCAGTTATTCGCCATTGGAATAGTTTCAATTGAGGGTTGTATGCACTACCATTATATGCTTGCCTGGTGCGCGGAATCAGAGCCGAAAATATGGCATGTCTCTAAGTCACTGAACGGGATATTACTTCTCCGTTAGGCAGAAGGAAACTCACTATTCTTGGACCTTGTTTAGTAAGGGAGCCAAATAAGTTATTTACATCAGCCCCCATGTTTTTCAACAGCAACCTAAGTGAGAGCGAAATAAGAAAAAAACGTACAAAGCCCCATGAAGGTCACAGGGAAAATATTAGCGTGTAAGAACCATAAGAGAGCTTTCTTTTACAAACTTCTTCTTTAACCTTGATGTGTCTAAATCGAGCACTAGGCATGTAGTATTGTCAATTCAGTGTAGCAAGCGATCGCGTAAGGTTAAAACAAATGAAGTTTCAGTATGCAAAAACCAGTGAGATACGGCTAGTACTAGTTGATAATCTAGTATCTGTCGATGCTGGTGCTGCATCAAGTGAGTACATTTGTGAACTTCGTAAGTAGAAAGCTTATGGCGAACGTCATTGATACAGGAAATATTTTATACCTAATACGGATCCTTCTGCCATTGTGACGCCCCGAGGGGCGTCGGCAGGGTGAAACACGGGAAGGCGGGTAGCGGGAGTTTTTGGCCTTCTGCAATCCTATACTTTTCGGCTGCCACTGCGGTCAGAGAATCTCGTTAGCCGCGAGTTTTGAGGAAACCGCGCTTTGACAGAAGAGCTGACGTTTGTGCGGCGGTCCCAGATGAGAGTGTGCATTAGGCGGCGACATTGAAGACGACAGAATGCCGCCAAAGCGAACCCAGCGCGCTCATAAGTGCCTGAAAAAAGCCAACGGAGCGTCCCCGGTATGTGTCGATCACCGTGCAATGCAGTAAGCAGAACTGCTTCTCGGACGCGCACATCTGGCCGGCCACAGAGGAGCGACTCCCCACAGGCGCGTCTTTTCACCGGGCACTTCCAGCATGAGGGCGCCTAGACGGCGCCAAATTGCTTGCACCTGGAGTGTTTCGGAATGGAAGCGGTGCTAGCTAACGCTCATTACGGTAATCTGTATACAAGTGTCGCCGGTTAGGCTGTCCGACGTCGTGTCCGAATGTCGAGTTTTGTGTATGTTTATATTTTGCTTTCTATATTTTTGGAGAGGAGTTCGTACTGCGTTACACTGTGGAGGCGAGTCCCAAACAATAGTCGCACGGCGGGTTGGACTGGTGCGTTTTCTACCGGTGACGTTGCCGTAGACAACCATTGGATAGACGCCCTGGTGAGGCGGAGCTGTCAGGGAGAAAAACTCGTCTCGGGACAGAGGACAACGGGGAATTTTGGAGATTCGAGAGACTCGAAGAGATGCAGTGACCTTCCGTCATGTGAAGAAGTAAGCTTCGTTTGCGATCCCTCATGCAAGCCTGCCCGTTCGGCTCTCCAACCTCGGAGAGTCGATGTAGTCTTTTCGAGAGCAGGATGCGAGCAGCAATGATCGGGGAGAATCCGCGAGCTACGGCGACTTCGTGGTCGACATCCGAGTTTCTAACAAAGCACCTGTGCACAGGCTGGCGACGAGAGCTATGTGCCGATGGAGCCCACCCAGATAGGCGTTCCTTTCGTTGGCGGCAGCAAGCGTACTTGAGACATTGCGCCATTAGTTTATGAGCTGTTTTACCCCTCGTATTGGCCGTTCATTGAAGAGTTTGTTTGCCCTGTTAATTCCTGTGCTGCACTATGCGTTTACGTTGCTATTTGTTTGCCTCGCATCATTACGTTGGCTACCAATTGTTAATTGTATACTTTGATCATGTTCACATATTAAATTCCATGTTTTGGGGACTTAATTAAGCCTGTTGCCTTTTTTCTTCGCGGCCCAAGCACGAATCCGGTTCGGTTAATTGGTTGTTGAGGTGTGTGGACAGAGGGGGTGAGCGAGTATAACGTGAAGCATTTCGAACGGAGTCCTAACGTAGTTGTGGTACTTGTGAAGTGTTGCGGTGTAGAACCGCCTCCCCCTTTGCGCGAAGTAGGGACATCTCACCATTCCGGAGTTCACTTCAGCGAGTTCCAAATCAGATTTATCCATCGCAACTTGCATTCCGCATGCCACGAAGTAACTGTAGGGTGTTAGTCCCAACAGCACCGTGGGATTTTTAATTTACCTGGCAAAAGTGTGAATTGGCAAACCGCATAAAAAACTTTTTCAATATTAAGAGATATTTTACCACGTTTTCCAGCTTAACAAGAGTGTCAGTAATTATTCGTGAAAGAGTCGGGACGGTGACGTTTGTGAGCTTAGTGGAGAGAAAACCATGTTTCGGGAGGCCTACCATGGTAATGAGGACGGCATTTTTCTGTAACGCAATAGGCTTAATTCTTTTAAAAAAAGAAGTGGTAATATGTTCAGGACAGATAGATCTGGAGCTGCTCAGAATCACTAACGCAAGCAAATCTCTGTTCTTCCTGCAAATGTATCGAAAATTTGGTGAAGGAAGCGCCTGTATAATGTAGCGAACGCCGAACGGGTAAGTTTGGATGAGGAAACCATAAATACGAAATATATACTAAAATGCTGTCCTGTATCTCTACTAGCATGTTAAGTTGGAAAGAGTCTTCCGGAGTTTATCAGGACAACGCCACGATAAATTCATAAAGGGTTTCAAAAAATGTGTTTGTTATGGCGTCATTTTCAGCTTACCTACCTCAGGTATGCGGCCCGCTGTTCCCGGCTGCGCCTTCTATCGCGAATTCTTTCATGCGTATGTGTACATCGATCATTATAGTTCATTTTGAAATGGTCATCAAGGTAGTAGCGTGGGCAAGTGACGAATCTTCGCAGTCGTGGAGAAGTAGTCTTTCTACTAGATTTCGTCGATACATTGTCGTCGGTGAAAGTTTTGAATGTGCGAGAGTATTGCTATCTCGGTGCTCGGTTGACATGGCAACTGAAGGCTGAAGTAGGCCGCACATGCTGTCCGAATCTATACTCAATGGGCGACGGTCCACGCAAATACGTCACGTGCATATTTTCGTTCCGAAAGTAATATATATATATATATATATATATACATACACTCTCCCTCCCGCCTGCCCGTCGAAAATTCCCAGCCCCCCCCCCGAAAAAAATTTCTGGCTACGCCACTGCTTCGCTCTATTCTTTCGTGATTGATTCTTTTCGTTGTTTCTCATAAAGCCACAGCCTTCCCTGCACGTCACAGTTCTTTCGTAGGTGTGGTCAAGGGTTCGATACTCCTCGAAAAGCGAATTGTATAGTTTCTCTGTCTGAGCACGGTCGCACGACTTGACTTTATACACAGTATAAATAATAATTACGATTCGATTATGAAAAGGGCGCTATTTTCTGCGGCTCTTGTAGGGAGCGCGGTTTACACTGCTCAGCGTCTGTAGGAGTAGGGGATATGGAGTGTTAGAGTGGAAAGCAGAGGAACTCCTTACTCTGGCAATTTCGACCGCTTGAGTTCTTCAACGTGCTATCATAGTGCGACCGCTGCGGCCGGAGTTGAACACGCGTCTTTCGGGCGCGCAGTCGAACACGATACGCCACGTCTCACAGGAGACCTGAACCACGGCCGCTCACTGTATAGCATGCTGCTGCCGCTTGGGGACTAAGGACCACGGGCGGTCTATTTCTGGCCACCTGTGTCGGTGGGTCGGTGGCGTGATGTCTTGAACGTTCGGTTATGCGACTGATTTCATGTTCATGCGTTCATCTTTTTTATTTCTCTTTTTCGTTGCGGTCTTCTTCCAGCGTCACACGTCTTCATCCTTCCCCTAGGATGCTACACAGCCCCCGGAGGTTATGTTGTGTATTTCTCCCTGGTTGGACGGTGACCTGTCGGGCATCACACAATGGAACTAGCTGTCCTGTAGGTTTGTCCTCGCTCTCCTCTATCCCCGAGGCCTCACAACGTTGGTCTACTCGTATACTACTCGCTGCCCGTTTCGCCACTCCCCCATCTGGAGCATGGTCAGGCGTCAACAGGAGGTTTATCACGTGAATGAAGGGGGGGGTCTGCAACTGCATCGTCCAACCCTCGTTACGGGTCGACGCTGCTTAACGGGTCGCCAAGTTTTTTTCCCTCTCTCGCTCTCATTCCGCGAACGATGTCTAGTCGCTGGTTCTTCCTGCTCGCTTGTTCTTCGCCCAGGGCGCACATCTTGCTGGGTTGCCACCGTTCGCGAGGAGTCCGTCTTCTTTACTTGCTTTCTTCCTCGTTTTTAATCATCCCTGGAGGGGGAGGGGGGTAAGTCACGTGGTACGGATCTCCCCCTCCGCCGCTTTCTCCAGTTCCCTTTCGGTTAAGTGCCCCAGGGCAGCAGTTTCTCTGGCGAAGGAGGGTTGAGCGCAAGTCGACTGTAGAGAGAGACGGCCCTGCTGGCTCTTTGCAGCCGTCGCTGTTATCGGTCGCGGCAGTGGTGGTGCCTGTCTGCCCCCACCGTTGCCGAATACGAGGTGCACGTACGGGCAGGCAGGCAGGCAGGCAGGCAGGCAAGTAAGCAAGCAAGCAATCGCGATGCTGACTCGGCTGCTGCTGCCCGAGAGCGGCCCCGGAGAGGTCAATGGCTTCTGAGAGGATGGCGCCGTGCTTATGCGTGCCTACAATTTTGTTTGCGCGGGTGAGAAATGCTTTCCGATGTGCAGATTCACGAAGACGGAAGGGAATAAACGAAAAAAAAAAAGATTTAGAGAATGCAAAGTGCCCGAGGTGAATGGTTAATGGCTGCGTCTGGGTTGGCCAGCGAGCTTTAAGAGAGAGAGGCATAACCAGCGCCGTTAGCGAAGTTTTCTTGAGCTAGGTAAGAGAAGAAAAGCATAAGAAAAGCTCGCTCGCCGACGCGGTCCGCGCGGTTGACTGAGGACACGCATATGTAATGAAAAAATAAAAAAATAAAAGAAACGTGAAGGGAGGGTGGAACAAAAAATTGCGAACAACGCAAGATGGCGGTGCTCGTAACCAATCAGAATGCGCAGGACGTCCGGAAGTGAGCAGGAAGGGAGCAGACTGCGCGAAAACAAAAGAAAGAAAGAAAGGTCGAGGGGTCATCGTTAAGAGGAAATAGTGAAGGAGGAAGTTCTGAGGCAGAGTCGACGAGAGCTATGCCAACGGAGGACGATGAAAAAAACATGAATGTACGAAAAGTGGGCGGAAATTTGCAATGAAACGCATTAAATATAATGGACACGAGAAACGGGCAATCGACAAACAACAAATATCGTCGCTGTAAAGCAAGTCGAGTGCGCCGCGCCGTTTGTTATAGCCGTGTGTTCATATACTTCCGAAAATCTGTGCTATCCGAAGGCTTCATCTTTTTTCTTTTTTCAACTAAAAAGAAAGTTCGTTTTTCTTTCTTTTCTGTTTTGCTATTTATACTGTTTCACTTTGCGCAAACATCACAGAGCGGCAGCTCGTTCAGGATAAAAGGAATTCGTCGAGAAAAAAAAGAAAAAAGATGTTCGCCACTGTGCCTTTGATGTATACAGTTAGCTGTAAGCCCCTAAGAAAGGAGCAGCCCTTCGCAGCTGAGTTTCGGCCTCGTGTTCTGAACACTGGACGTACATTAAAAACTGTTTAAAAATCAGCGGGCCTTGCTTTGTACAGAGCTTTTGACGACGCTACGTTTCTGCGTATAATGATGAAAAAAAGGTTGATTCCGCTTTCACAAGCGCGCCCATGAAAGCAGGAGAAACACTGAGAACGTTTTTTTCATCGAGACGCGCATTTGTTAGAGTGGACGTCGGTTGCGCTTCTGTGTTCTGCATAATCATGAGCTTATATGCCTTTTGAATGTCAGTCTCGCGTCGCGATATCTTGGATATGTTTTAGAAGTGAGGCTCTTGCGTGTTGGAAAAAGACCTCGAGTTAGGGAGTCTTACTTTGTACTCAAAACATTTACTACGTTTGCGAATTACCAGTTGACCGGCGTAAACGTGAATGGGTGGATGGTTGGATGGATGGATGGATGGGTCATGGATGTTAAGAGCGTCCCCTTTATAACGGGGCGGTAGCCTGGGGGCCACCAAGCTCTACCTTTGTTTTATCTTCTACAAACGTTTGTTTTCCCGAATCCGGTTTGACCGGCCTAGAGTTACTGTATATGTTCCCCTTGGGGAACATATACAGTAACTCTAGACCGGCCAGTTTGATAGCGCCATCTGGTGGCATAGAGCTCAATCACATAAAAATGTCGCTGCTCGGCTACTTCGCCGCTGGTGTGCAATTCTGCTACGTAAGCATAACCGTGAATATGTTGCCTCTAAACCTTTCTTTCAGCGCGTATACTTGTGGGACACACACACACACACACACACACACACACACACACACACACACACACACACACACACACACACACACACACACACACACACACACACACACACACACACAAAACGTGTCTGTAGTTGTGGTCGGATGGACAGTCGCAAGTTGTCCTTGCCGTCGTGTGCGAGAACCCGATATTCCGCGAATGCCCTTTTGCGTCGGATTACAGAGCACGCTAAATCTCTTTACATCTGCGTCACCCTGCGCAAGCGACCTTCTTTATCCGGTTCTCGGCCTTTACTGTCTTTTTCCCTTGCCAGCGACGCCCTGCTGCCCGCCAGATGGACAAGGTCACGGGGCCAATCGATCGACGAACAAGACCCTCTGTCACCCCGGAAGGTCGTGGTGCCTCCGCTGCCTCTAACGCCTCCACGTAAATTAACTTTGCGCATAGAGAGTATAAGCAATCAAGAAAAGATGAATGGCCGGATGAAAACCCTAAAAGGTCCTGTTGAATGGAGCCACGCGGAAGGTGTCCTCGCCGTCGCAAACTGGAATATCCGGCTTTATAAATGGTGTTTTGTTCCGCCTGGGCGGGGCTGCAGTGGAACGGAAAACTGCTCATATGCTTATAAAAATTCTGCGAGATTAGGGCACCTGTCGTCTTCCCACGCTCTATGCCGAGGCGGAAATACTTTTGCCGCTCCTAAAGTTACAGTGAAATGAAAAAGTAGTAGAGACATGTTGGTAAGCTATATCAACTCGAGGGTAGTGTGTATGGGAAAGAATGTATGAGAAGAAGAAGCACTGGCGTTGAAGCATGCCGCATATTACGTCTGTGTTGGCCTTGACGCAGATCAGTTCCTGTAGGCACGTGGTAATACAAACAACGAAATAAAAGGAACGAGGTGGGAAAAGAGCAAAAAGGAAAGGAAAAGGAGGGGGAGGGTCCGTTCATGAATAGCGTTTGAGCGAACATTTGGTGATATTGTGTGACATGGAGCTCGTTTAGTCATGTCGCACATGTTACATCAACCACATTTACTCATTTCGAGTGCCGTAAAAGCTTTCGCTCGGTGTAACATTTCCTTATTTTTTTCGTAACACTTGAAGGCGATAAGCCTGATGCAAATTTAATAATGCACTGAGTAGTATAAGTCATACATTACGCTATATATATTGCCAAGTGCGCCGGGCTTTCGCTTTCTTGTATAAGCATGGTTATCTATACGTTTTCACAGGGCCATCTGATATATTGTCGCGGCGTCGAAGGACACCTCCGAGTGGGACGTAAGGCTTTAGCCTTAAAAGGGAGAGGCTTCGCGCAAATGTCGTTCCTTCGCCACGTGTCCGTACGGCGGTGCCGTGCTCGCTAAATCCTCGACAACACGTTCTCGCTGACCTTCCCACGCGGCTAGCGCAGGGTGTGCCGAGGATTGACGTCTCAAAAAGAACGGAAAGCGATGCGGAGACGAGGTTCCAAAGACTTGACCGTTCAAGCATACGTCGTATATTGAAGTTGCGGTTGCGGGTCGAGTCCCGCCACGATAAAGACACCAGAGGCAACGTCGACTGCGCCTCGACCGCTGGATTTCTCCTGTATCACGAATGCGGTCGCTGTGCGCGCCCTGAAGGATAAATCGAGGCGCGGTCGTCGTTTCTCTGTGCAGGTGTGCAGCGTGTTTGAGAAATGACCATCCAGTTTTCGCGCACGAAAACCTCGCAGCCGTGGACACTCGAAGAAAATCTCCTGACGCGGCGGTCGAAAGGACAACTGCAGTGATTTTTGTGAGTGTGAAGCAGTTTAGACGGCCTGCTTGTCGACAACCGTCTCGTGTAGCGTATTCACGCGCAGAAATCAGGTTGCAAAAAAAGAACAAAAAAAAAAACAACAACGGGAATCTAAACTGCATTTTTATCGCTTTAGTTCTGCGCAGACGGTGCAACGAAATGATGTATATGATTGGAGGTCAATGATTCCGAATACTCACGCCGTAGAGAATTTTCAGAAAACGTTTCACGACCCCTTTAATTCACGAATGTGATTTCTTAAGCGCCGAGTGTGTACGAAACGGACCAATGTCTAGGCATTATATTCTTCTGCAGAAAATTCCCATGCCCTCTGTACCATGTATACGTCACAAAACGTCGTCTAGCCTCGCTCATAGTGCGTGACGTAACTGAGGGCGGCTATAATACAGCTTGTTATCTCGAAATGGTTTGTTTAGACTCCCACTCGCGTTACCCGTGCTAAATGCGGAATCCTCGTTGTATCACATCCATGCCTTCTGTATACTATCGGTAACTGTTGTATATGTGTCGGCCGGAGACCTGCACGGCAACGTATTCGACGCGGGAGAAACACAAAGAGAGAAGAACGGAGGTGTGTTGAAGAGAAGTGGGCTGTCAAGGAGGCAGAAGATACGCTCTTTTGTCTCGCGCACAACTCGGACACACGCGATATATCTCAGTTTTGGATGCGGTGCATTGTGTTGTGTTCCTCAGGCCCTGAACGTAACGCATTTGCCCTGGTTACCTCAACGCCGAAAAGACCGCGTGACCTGCTTCCACGGATTTTTATCTCTTTTTATCTTTTGTTTATCTCGACGCACCTTTGCTGATTGCCTTTTTTTTTTCTCTTTTTTTTATGCTTGAGACATAGCCGACAAAAATGCGCCTTTTTGTTCTGCGCGGTTGGTTAACACGTATGTACGCACTCAATTTTTTGTTGTTGCATGGCGTTTTCGGCGAGTCGTTGTGTTTGTCGTGGTTCTTACCTTTCTAAAAATGGGCAAGCGTTGGTGGTTTACGATGAGCAACGTCTGACGTTTTCTCCTAGATCGTTGGACCCATCCTTTAGCATGTGAAATTTTAAATTTGTATCTGTGTGCAAAAAAAAAAAAAAATGTATATCGCGGTTCGTTGACCTGTCGACTGGCCATTCGGAAAATCGTTCAACTGTGAATTGCCTATAAGTATATATGGAGAAGCCGTATTGAAGAGCGCTTTATCTCGTTCCCCTTGTGCTGATTTTAAGACCAGCACGCTTTCAGATTATTGGTTGACTTGGTCGATTAGTCGACTGGGATATTCGTTTTAAGACTTTTCAGAACGGCCCAAATTCTTTGGGCCCCACCACAGTGGTCGAGTGGCTATGGCACGTGGCTGCTGGTCGGAATCTCGCGGGATCGAATCCCTGCCGAGGAGGCTGCATTTCGATGGAGGCGAAATGTAGGGCCCCGCGTACTGTGCGATGTCAGTGCATCTTAAAGGACTCCAGGTGGTCGGAATTTCTGGAGCCCTCCACTACGGCGTCTCTAGTAATCATCTCGTGGTTCTGGGGCGTAAAACCCCAGGGATCAATCAGCCACGCATGTATTGTCACTTGACCACATAACAAATCCGCATTTGCGTAGTAACTTTAAGTAACTCGTCAGTTTTTGCTGAACTCTCTTCTTTCCCGTGTCCGTAACAAGTTCGGGAATTCAAAGACGACGTAGCAAGTACCTTGTTTGTGAGTTCGAATGTTATTTGCTCTGGTACGCTAGGCTTGAAGGCTGAGTTTTACACGTGCCAGCTAAAGTCCTTTTTTTTTTTTTCGCCGTATACAATCCAGTCGCAGTCTAAAACACGACTGCATGTATGCCGTATACGGAAATGCATTACTGACAACTGTAGCACATCGGCCGAGAAAAATAATAAGAACGTATTATCCGGGAAACTTATTATGCAGAATCGCATCAGCGAGGTTCAGTTGTATACACATTAACGTAAGCCGTTTCACGGTCTAGAGAATATGCATCGCAGATTGAGCGATAATGTTCAGCGTTTCACAAACTGACTGCAGAGTGGCGTGCCGCCGTTGCGCATGACGTGGCAAAAGCGCGTTTAAAGACGCTCGTCAAGTTTACGTATGCGCTTGCGTATATGCACGATTTGGGCGAAGCCAGGCCTCGCGCCGTGCAGTATATCGAAGCGCTTTCCGAGCAATTTGGCATGGCGGGAAACGACGGCCCCCCACATAATCCATTTTCCCCACTTCCGCCTGCTCCCATTTAAACGTCGCGCCAGCGAATAAGTGGAACAAGTGTTTGCTGGACGCAAACAGGGCGGTCGCATTAAACGGAACGTCGTGGATGTCGTGTTTCGTATTAAGCGGGAACTCCCGTGTGCCCGCGTCCTTTTGAATCGTTTGCGGCCGGCGCACTTCGAGGCGATGTTTGATTGTGAGTAGGCGAATGAGATGTGAATGGCTACTAGACACATGCACAATCCGGAAGTTCGTATGAAGAACTGTGCTTGCAGCGAGCTCGAATAAGGTGACACACACACACACACCACACACACACGCGCGCGTGTGTGTGTGTGTGTGTGTGTGTGTGCACGTGCTTGTAATCGAGGTCGCGATGTATGTGAAATGAGTTCAGCAATTCTCTTGTCACTGGTGTAACGATCTGCACTCGACCTGCCGATAAAGATTGTGAAGCGTTCCTAATGGAGTCGTTGTTATTTAAGACTCAATATTTCTGTTCCTTATACGCTTTTGCCCGATAAAATGCGTATATGTACACGGGACGCAAAAAAAAAAATATATAAGACAGAATGCAAGGAATTACTTGATTTCTGGGGATTAACGTCCCAAAACCACGATATGATTATGAGAGACGCCGTAGTGGACGGCTCCGGAAATTTCGACCACCTGGGGTTCTTTAACGAGCACTGACATCGCACAGCACACGGGCCTCAACATTTCGCCTCCATCTAAATGCAGCAGCCGCTGTCGGTATACGAATCAGCGACCTTCGGATCAGCATCCCGAGTGCCATAGCCGCTAGACCACCGTGGCGGGGCACTTTGGTATCGATAGCTATCGTTCATTTCACTTTATGCTTTTCTTGTTTCATTCAGCATCACTATTACCTGGAATGAGCAGTCAGCGGAGAAGAAAACGTTATTTATTCCAACCTTACTTTGCCCCTAAAAGAAAGGAAATGATCCAATCGATAATCATAAGGGGTTATCCACTCTATTATCGCAGCTTACCGCATTTTATAAACATTTTCGTGTTTTTTTTTCTCTTTTTATCTCTTAGCACCCCACGCGTAATACCGACTTCAATGGGTCTTTAACGCACATTAAACTAGACTAAACAAAACACCCCTTATGCACCTACAGCGGTACCCGTTGAAATGCACTGGTGTTCAAGATTATCGGCGCGAAGTGGCACGAGTACCGAGTGACACGAAAATGAAAAGTAATTAGCAATGCTTTAAACTAAATAGTTCATGACAAGAATTGTATACTGCAAAATATGGTATCATTGCTTAGGTATTTTATTGAAAACCGGTTACTGCAGTTCCGCTTCCAGTTTAAGTCGCTTGTGGCTCATGACCGCTTTGGATATTATTGTATTATTAGTCTCTGGAATTTTGTACCCTTTCTCACTGTCATCTTTCTAAGCCCCTCCCTCCCTTCTCCCCAGTGCAGGGTAGCAAACCGGAGACTAATATCTGGTTAACCTCTCTGCCTTCATCTTCATCTCTCTCTCTCTTTCTCTCTGTGGTATTAGTCACAAGAAATAAATAAATAAATAAAAGAAATAAATAAAGAGAAAGAAAGAAACGGCGTATTTATCATCCTTGCATTAAGAAAGCCACCGCGTCACAGCGAACTGCCACTATGAGACACATAAGTCAAGGATTAAGGTCTCCAATAACTAGATCTTCTGCAGGTTTTCTCCCCCCTCTAAAAAAAGAAAAGAAAAAAGAATGTGCGATCGTTTTCTTAGTTTCTTCGGGCTCTCTAAGCCACGTGTAGTCATATATATGGCGCTGCAGTCTGTCGTAACGTCCTACAAGTTCCGCACTGATACACTCGCAGCGAGCGTTTCCTTGGCGCAATTTCGTTTCCCGGACGCCTCCGCCGGCCACTTTCTGGCGCGGGCGTCTTCTCGGTCGCTCTTTCTGTCTCTCCGCAATCCGGTTTCGGTATATTTGCGCCGGCACAGATTAGTACACTCTGCATGGCGGGCGCTCATTAGGCGTAGACTCTGTCGCCCTTGAAAGGAGGCATTTGCCGAGCAACTCGGAAGCGAGCCAGCTGGAGAATGCCTGCCCTTCAATTTTGCGCTCGCCAACGGGTTTGTCAAAGTGGATTACGGTGTTGGGACTGTACACGTCACCGATCCCTTAGGCAACGCCATTTTTAGCTCCTGCTGTTTCACCATATGCAAGCTCGAGAGAAGAGAGCTGTTTGCTACTCTGACTCTTTGTCAAGAGCAACTGCTTGGATTGATTAACGCGCCTGTAAAGGAACAGCCACAGAAGACCGAAGCTCGACGGGAAATATAGCCTTGGAGCGCAACATTGGGCCATTTCGGTTAGTATAGTGCAGTGCTTGCCTTGAGACCTTGGATCCTCACCGGCACTTTCAAGTGCGACGGGCTTGTGTGAACGCCTTTGACGGAGTACCAGTGCAATACCTTACGCCAGTGCTGGGCAGTATCGAAGATACATGTATCTTAGATACTATCTTAGATACTCCTTGAGTATCTTGTATCTGTATCGCGATACATATTGAAAGACGTGTATCAGTATCTGTATTTTCGATACATTGAAGAATGTATCGAGTATCTTAAGATACAAGATACTGATGTCGGAACATCACCGCGCGACACTAGAAATACTGGCAGAAGTCCGCTGCTCAAGCAGGTACTGCCGCCACTAAGCTTATAACGCTGATCCGCGGTGTAAACGAACAAACTGTACTCCTTTCTCATGCACTCCTTGGACGCTCATGAGAAAGTATTCCTTTCTCATGAGCGTCCCCACCCGCCACGGTGGCCTAGTGGTTAATGCGCTCGACTGCTGGCCTGAAGGTCGCGGGATCGAATCCCGGCCGTAAAGGCCGAAATCCGATAGCGGCGTTATACTTGAGTCCCGTGCAGTACTGTACTTAGATTTAGGAGCATCTTAAGGAACACCAGATGGTCTAAACTTTCAGAGCCCTCCAGTACGGCATCCCTCATAATTAAATCGTGGTTTGGAGATGTAAACCTCAACAATTATTATTGTGACCATCCCCACGAGCTCTTTCATGACATTTTCCACAAGCAGTGAAATTTCCAGTGTGTGATCTTACTTGGTAGGCTGACGACACCTTTTGCTGAGAAACATCGTAACTAATAATGTTACAGCACGATTCGTTCTATCATATATATATATATATATATATATATATATATATATATATATATATATATATATATATATATTATATATCTCCATCCTTTCTGAGTCACATTGTTTTTTCGCTGTCACAAATCACAAGGTAATTCGCGCAATCAATGTCAAGAGTATGAGTAGCGGAGGTATCCTGCGACACTTTGTACCGCTACGATGTCTGGAATTCTCTCGTAGAGAGAAATTATTACAAAAATTGCACATTCGTGAATCCGTCGATGACGAGCGCTTTACGCGAATTGCGGTTTTATGTCCTTTCAGTATAGAAGATCCGTCACAAAATCATGTCGCTACGAGCGTTGTTACTCCTGTACACTTGTCCCGTGGTCCGGTACTGCGTAAACGGTATACGCGTACGGACCAGGTTAAACTCAAAGTCGTAATTGCGGCATCGTGCCGAGGTTTTGCATCGCCATTTTTGTTATTAGGTGGGAAACCACTACCTGGTTGGCAAGTAGAGCATCGACTTCCATGAATTACAAAACCACAAAAAAACCGCCGACAGCGTAGCTTATACATAGCTGCCATGTTTAGCAGCCAAAAGAGCCCCAGTCAGTTGTTTGGAATGAAACAATATAATTATAGCCAGGAAACAACAGTTGTTGAGATACTAACACATGTTTCATTCAAGTTAAACTTGGTTGGTCGCAGTTCTGAAAAAATTCTAAAGCAAACACTCCTGTTCATAGGCGTTTTCTGCTGCATTATATATGTCCATAATATGAAATTTATAAATGTATCGAAGTATCTTAAGATACAAATGGCAAGTATCGTATCGGATACAATTATTGAGGTGGTATCTTGTATCTGTATCCGAAATACTTCTTGCCCGAGTATCTTGTATCGTATCGCGATACAATTTCAAAGTATCTTTGCCCACCCCTGCCTTACGCGTCAACGCATTATCTGCCATCCCCGGCCACCTTTTTCTTTCGCTCTTCTCTCTCCCATCTTTCTATTCCCCCTTCCCATTCCCCCAGTGCAGGTTAGCCAACCGGACGCTTTCTGGTTAACCGCCCTGCCTTTCTCTTTCCTTCCTCCTCCTCCTCCAAGTGCGATCTAGCATCTCTCCCTCAGGGATACAACGCTGCACGCTTAATCAGGTCCCGTACAAAGCTGTATCCAGGAAACTAGACGAAAAGATCTTGTGTCCTGGATATATCCAGGGATTCGCACAGGATATAAGGGTGTTTGTTTGCAGGCTTGTGTTGTATGTGCGAGCGCGCACCTTTTCCGTCTTGGAATGGGTATGGCGCAGACCAAGGCGCTACACATGTAATTCTAAAGAAACTTCCGAACTCTTGTTGTTCAGTTGCTTTCGGTCATACAGTTTCCTGCGCATGTCGTTGAGAACCGCGTTTAGCCTATAATGATTCCTGGGGTTTTACATTCCGAAATCACGATATGATTATAAGAGACGCCGTATGTTGAGGAGGGCTTCGGGAATTTCGACCACCTGGGGTTCTTTAACGTGCTCTCGCATCGCACAGCACACGGGCCTCTAGCTTTTAGCCTTCATCGAAATGCGGCCTTCGGGGCCGGGATTCGATCCCGCGACGTTCGGGTCAACATGTCACCGCATTAAACCGACTGGCCCAGTCTGGTGCAACGCGGAAGCGTGCAGCATGCTCACTGATGTTCTGCTGCTAAGTTGGAGGTCACTGGTTCGATGTCTATACCACCAGGTGGTCGTAAGCCATGGAGTCCCCCGCCGCTACGGCGTGATTCATAATGATATCGTTATTTTGACTCCTAAGATCCTGACACTTCTGATATATTTGCATTCTAGCCTACATGCACGCATTGAAGAAGCCGCTGAATCCAGGCGTGACCGAATTTCTTTGCCTGAACGTTCGCGCGCGCTACCGTATACCCTCCTCTTCGACGCGCACGTGACACCCTGCGGTTATGTTACGGATCTCTACGGGGGCTTTCGTCGATAAGGGCGCCCCTCGTGGCGGCAGTGGCACGCGTACGCGCATGGTGTGAGCTTCGGCCGAATTAATAGTTATTCCGAACACGCGCGCCGAGGAGGGTTCGTATCGAACGCGGTAGTGCGGGAAAGATTAGTCGCTGCTGGCGGTCTCCGCTGGCGCTCATAGTTCCTGTATGCCGCTTTCGCGGCTTGTTTACGTTCCGCATCCATTCTGGACCGTCGGCATGGTGTTCGGCGCCTCCGTGTTTGTGGGATCCATTGCCGCGGAGATCTTGCTTGGCTGTTGACGTTCCGAGTACCGTGGTTCGAGAAAGTGCAGCCCCTCGTCGAAAGAAAAAAAAAAGTAAATAAAGGAAATAATGCCTCGTGCACTCGACTGCAGTTGGATGCGGAAAAATACAATGGGACTTATTGCTGGGCCAGTTGGTAATACATTGCACGGCAAATTTAGGGGCCCAGAAAACACATTGCCAAGCACAGACACAAACACCCATACATAATAAGGACAAAATGTGGCGTCGTTACTAGTTTATAATGTGTGTTGTCGTGCGTGTGTATGATAGACATTGGGGTTTACGTGCTCCTAAAGTTCTGCGCGAAAGTGTGCTATCCTGTATATATACAATGACTAACGTCTGCATTTAGCCACCTTGGCTAGGCATTCGAGGTTCGTTTGCAAAGACTAAGAGGATTCCGAAATAATTCACAAGATCATACTTACAGCTAGTGAACAAAAAATTACTTATATTACTTGACTTTATATACTGATTACGATTATTTACTTTCTTGCTGACAATTTCATTCCTGGGTCTCACCATGCATAACTGGTTGCGACGAATATTCCTGACAGTATACTCAAACTACCGCACTGCTAGCGTTACCTTAATGAAGAGTACGCTCCATATCCCATTACTCTCTCTTCGCAGAAAGGAATCGCGCATGTCATTATTTCATGAAATCTATTACCACAACCCAATCCTTCGCTCACTCTGGATCCACCCGGCACCGTACCATTCAGCTCGCCATGATCACGTGCATAAAGTCAACGTACCTCGTCACAACACCATAGCATGTTCACGATCATTCCTTCCTAAGACCTCAGTCGATTGGAATAACCTACCTGCATCATTGGTAACAATCACCGACCCCACTCATTTTAAGAATACACTAACAGTTACCTTGAAACCGTGATTTATACCAATGGGTATATAACTATTGGTGGTGTAGATTGGCTGTTTTCTTTTTCGTTTTGATTTCCAATGTCTGTTAATGCAGTGTATTTTCTGCGTGTAATATTTTCTATTATGTAGCATCGTTATCTTCTCTGTAATGTGTTTATATAATCCTGTGTTTATTTTCCTGTATTTATCTTTGTTCAACTGTATTTCCGCCCCTCCCCTCTACAATGTACAAATGTACCCTGAGGGTATCACAAATAAATAAATAAAAAAATTGGCTAGTATTCGATAAATTAGGGCCAATTTCCGCCATATAGCTACACTTTTCTTTTATTGGGAAGGTTGCCCCCTGGCATAATTTTTTTAAATTTTGAATAACGTGTCACACGTATACAAAAATAACTTGTTTTCATGCATAAATATAGCTACTACCTGACATTCGCTAGTGTCCCCTAAGTTGGCTAAATGTTGCTTTAAGTTTTGGACGTTTGTCTTCCTCTGTATAACAGCTGCGTTGCCCTCATGCAATCTTAAAGGGTCCCTGAAACGTTTTTTTGACATTGCGTCACTGATTAGGCAACACAATTGCGAAATCATTCACACCATAAATAAAGCGAAGCACAATGCGCTAAGGCAGCTATGGGCTTATTTCTGTCGCCTTCCTCCTTACCACTGCTGTTCCTCCTCAACTCGATCTGCTGCGGAGTGCGCGCTAGCGACGACAGCGCCTCCCGCGTCAGCCGCTCTGCCGAGCCTCCCGTAGTGACATAGCGCCCCGATATCCTCACTGAGGTCGCCCGCCTAGGCAGTGCTAGCCCTCTGTAATAGAGCGCCGGCGACTCGTGTGACGCCGCTAGATGCCGCGATGATACCGTTGGCTGAAACGAAGGCGTACGTTGTAGAAGCACGTTGTTCGCAGCTAGGTTTTGAAAATTACGCGCACGTCACTTGGGTCGGGGCCAATCAGCGACCTCCCATTCGATCGGTCGATGGCGGGGGCGTTTGAAAACGCTTTTTGGCGAGCCGCTGCGACCTTTTGCGATACGCGTGTTCAAAACCTTATTGTAAATTACACACTTTACGCACAGCGCTAAAATCTGTCCTGTAATGGTCCTAGTGACCCGCTCTACCGGATCACCATGTTTGCACAAAATCGTCAAAACCGTTTCAGGGTCCCTTTAATACACTGACTCCGTCGTTTTCCTGCTATTGTTATTTTTTTTTTATCCTGTGTCATCAAAACTTGAGGCAGCCGCCCCAGCCCACAACGTCACGTTCGATGGAGTCACATCTCCCCTCTTGCATAACATGCGACACGTGGCCGAGGTCTAAGCTTAGTGGTCATGGGCCTTGACACAGTGTTTGCTAATATTGAGTGTTCGTGCATAGAGGAGCGGTGTGTGTGTGTATACACACCTTTCTCGACGACGACGCGCGGTGCTTGTATGCTTACACAGTACAGCAACACGAGCCGCACGTCAGCGTACATAATACAGACGCGAGCTTCTCGGCGCAGCCTGTCCAGGATGCCGCCATGTAAATACCTACAATGGAAGCGCGAGATATGGGCTGTGCGTCGACGCTACAGAGAGGCGCCGCTGTTTCGCTGCTGGGGAGCCCTCTCTGACACGGCCGCGTTGGTCCTGGGATTTATAAGAGGCCCCGACCCGGGTTCTCGGTGAAGGCAATAATTTTACGGCCACCTCCAGGGCAGCCGCCTCCTTCCCCCCTGGCATCGTTCCCTTTTATGATATCCACGGCGGTCTCGGTTCTCGGAAACAAGCAGGCAGGCTTTCGTGTTCAGGCTTAAAAGCCATGTGCGCAGCGATGCCTTTGTTCCGATATCGACTGATCTCAACGCTGTGTGTGTGTGTGTGTGTGTGTGTGTGTGTGTGTGTGTGTGTGTGTGTGTGTGTGTGTGTGTGTGTGTGTGTGTGTGTCGAGGAGGCCACAGCGGGCGTTTTTAAGTGTACACTGCGTGGTACGTACCGTGTTTATTTGCACTGAAGCGGGCTGTTTGTGTTGTTGTTGCTCGAAACATACGCTATACCCGGGAATAAGTCACCGTGAAGGAATAAGAAGGTCAAGAAGAACGTATACGGCCTATCGAATCACTGTCACCAAATAATAGCACATCCCTTGTGCATGTAATATCGTGCCTGTGGCGGTCGAGGTACGAAAGGAAAGCCTATCGTTGTACGTTGCGCACTCAGTATTCCAATTTTTTTCGTTCTTCGAGTGGCCGTACATTTGCACGAGTGGACCTGACTGCGCGTTTATTTGCCCAGCACTCTTATTTACTGCAGTAATCTTTGTTTAGGTTCTGTTTGTTATCATTACTTTTTTCGAGCAGTCATTCCCATATTCAGCGGTATTTTCCGCCATTAAGAGCACGCTCCACGTGGTGTAGGTTCGTCATAATCACCATAATAGTAACCGGCTGTTCACAAGTCTTCAGTAATTGGATCAAGAAGATATCCACTGTCGTCAAAATCGGTATTTGATAGCTGAAAACATAGACTTTGCAAGGGTTAGGGAGTTTAACAAGAATAGCTTTCCGGTTGCCAGCTATCGTCTGCAAAAGCGGAAAGAGGGAGGTGCTCCGAGAAGACTACAGGAGTAAGCAAATGAAGGTCCGAATGGATGAAGCAAAATGACACCACCAAGAATTCGTCCGATGGGGTGCCGAGCCAACTGGTGGTCGCGCTCTTCCTCGCTCTGTCTATGCTTCAAATACGCTCGTTCCACCGTTCGACGTTTCTTTGGATGCATACTGCACATCTCACTCGTTTCAACATTTCGTGGATATCGAACGTATACGATCGCGCTGAGGGGCGAATTTTATACGTATTACGTAACGTCTGGGAGAAGTCTCGCTAACCCCGCCGTGGGCGCTAGTAGTGTTCAAATAAATTCGAACGCCCCAGCCTGAAACGCTGGTCACCATGTGCCGCGTGGTTGCTGCTTACATGACAGCACTCTCCCGTGACGGAGCGGTGTTGGTAGTGTTTATTGGAATCGCTACGTACTCCTGTATATTGCAGTGAGGCTGATGGTTGGTCGAGTTGGTAGGTGTCCGTGATGAAATTCGTAGTGCGCATAGTAAACAGAAGCACAGAGATACCGATATTTTTATTTTCTGGCAAGGACAAACTGACACGTGAAATTACGGAGGCATTTCATATAAAAAGTGCGCGAAAATGTATTAGTCAACCATCTGTGGCACTCACAGGTAAATAATTTGCGTTTTCGAATTTCTCTTGAGCCATGCAATCTGCATACATGCTACATGTCTATAGTTTTGCTCATGCTCAGTGCGGATACTCTTGCTTTTATGTTCAGTGGTTTTCAAAAATAAACGGTTGTGAGTTAGCGCTTATTCGTCTCTCTTCTCTCTGTTTCTGTTTACTGTGAGTGCTACGAATTTCTCCATGAATGCCCTGCCATGGTGGTCTAGTGGTTATGGCACTCGGCTGCAGATCCGAAGGTCGCGGGATCGAATCCCGGCCGCGGTGGGTGCATTTCGATGGAGGAGAAATGTTGAGGCCCGTGTACTGTGCGATGTCAGTGCGCATTAAAGAACCCCAGCTGGTGTAAATTTCCGGAGACCTCCACTACGGCGTCTCTCATAATCAGAGCTGGTTTTGGAACGTTAAACCCCACAAATCAATCAATCAATCAATCAATCAATCAATCAATCAATCAATCAATCAATCAATCACCATGAATGCCTCTACGTTGTCGTGTACCTGTACGTGCAGGAGAAGTATAGTGGAAGTGGTGGAGTATATTGAATAGCCTTGCTGCTGCATGTACTCTCTTGTTCCCACGCGTAGCGTTTCGTAACGTTGACCGACATTGCACCGCTGTGTTACGTAGCTAACGTCCATATTGCGTGCTTATGCTATGGCGCTGGTATATGACGTGTATATGACATCGTGGTGACAGCGAGAATGCGCTTGCAGCGTCCGTTATTGCTATCGGGGAAAAAAAGAAGCGATGAAATTATATTCCGTTATTATACGTATATTACACTTGTCATCTGTCCCCTTGCAGCTCCAACCGGTGTACTACTTCGCTGATCTGAGAAAGTGGTATAAAAAGGAATAGACGAGTTCTCGTTTGATCTCAGCAGGACACCTTATAAATATTGATCTTTTTTCTTTTTTTGAATACTCCTCCCCTCATCTGAGAGCGTAGCAGGAGGGCAATACAAAACGTCAGTAGAATATGTGCAAGATCGAGAAGACAATCAAATAGGCAAACAAATGTAGGAAAAGAAAGGGTACAATGATACCTTACGACAGCTAATAGCGGTTACGAAAATTAACCTGTATTTGTTCTTGGTTGTGCCAAGGAGATTGGTTTCTGGTGACGATACGGTCGGCAAAGATGGCTTTATGCCTCAAAGTAAGCGCGCATGGCGATATCATGCTGACATTATAAGCGTATACCGGCGGACATAAAAACGAAGTTGGTGATGACTGATGTTTTCTCTGGCTTTACGTCCCAAAACCACGATATGATGGTGCGAGAAGCCGTAGTGGAAGGCTCCGGAAAATTCTACCACCTGGAGTTCTTAAACGTGCACTGACATCGCACAGTACACGGGCCTCAACGTTTCGCCTACGTCGAAACGCAGCCGCTCTGCCAAGGGCACAGCGGGTGCAAGGGCAACCAGAAGTGTAAATGAGGGATTGGAGAAATCAGTGTGTCATTTGGATGGGACAACTGTAGCTCTTAGTGCCTTCAATTTTATTAGCGAATTCGTGAACAATTCAGTGTTTGCGCTATATGGGTGCAGCTTATTCCCCCTTCTAACGGCAAGCTGACAAAAAAAAAAGTGCTTAAGAGTTTCATTACCGTAGGATGATACTTCACGTTGTTATTTGATGTATACTGCTACTGTGCAGCCGTTTTCTGTAACATATGGCTTCCACTCGTATAAGGTTCCGGGGCATATGTGTAGCAACGCCAGAATTTCCGTTAATGGTCGTAACCATTATAACTAATACAGTTGTACGGGTTACCGCCAAGAAGGGTAGTCGTCAATGGGGGCTTCATTTGTGCGCTTTCATCGGTCCATCCACTGCGTGTGGGTTGAGTAGCGAGCGCTGTTTCGCCCTTAATCAGTGCCAATTAGTGGCCGTGTTCAGGGATTCGTTAGTGAAAGGCAAGATAAGAACATGTATGTCCAAGCCAAACGAATAACGTTATAGTATGTCCTTCTTATTGGGCGAGTCCTGTTTTCCTAATTAGGCACCAGCGCGGGCTCATTTCTGAACACACACACACACACACACACACACACACACACACACACACACACACATATATATATATATATATATATTATATATATATATATATATATATATATATATATATATATATATATATATATATATATATATATATATATATATAGCAGTCACGGTGGTGAATAGGCCGGAGGCGTGAAGGCAGATATGAGTAGTAGACCCTCGGAATTGGCAACAAAACCGGCCTTCATCAACACCGGCCTTCAACAAGACCGGCCTTCATCAGGAATCTATATATATATATATATGCCTATTGCATTTTCTTTAGAGCTCGCTTTTATTGTATCTTCAGCGTATCCGTGTAACTATGGTTTATTTTCCTTTATTTTTTTCGTATTAACAGAGTCCTAACGACTCCCATATTGCCGATGTTCTTTCTTGCATCCTTATTTGTATTTATTTATTTATTTATTTATTTATTTATTTATTTATTTATTGAGTAGTTCGTCATGGACAAACGCTGTTCCAGAGGTGGCATTTATTTGCCAGCTTTATATACGCGGAACGCAGCTAGCACACGCAACTTGAAGTGCATAGATTATAGACCGGAACGTACGGTACACCCTCCGTCGCTATGCAGTCCCGTTGTCGATTCCCGAGCATAATGCGTGCCTCACGTCATCATGGAGACTCCGATGAAATTAGACACGCGCATTCGATTATTATTATTATTACTCTGCCGGCCTTGCTTGAATCTCGTCGGAGACGGCGTTGCGTCACCGCTGGGATTCGGTTTAATCTTCTTCGTTTCTTTCTTGTTGTTGGCTGTCCGCCTTCCGTCTCGCGATTCTTGCAGGGGAGATACGATTTCCCGAGAATGGCGCAAACACGCTTCAGGTGGTCACGTGCTTGCTGACGTCTGTGCTCTGCGCACGGAGTCGACTACTTTTTTTTTTTGTCATAGCTGCCTTGGCCGTCGGAGACATTAGCACTTCTAATTTCGCCAGCGTTACTCTGACGATGTATTGAATTTTGTTGCTTTAATAATTACTTCGCGCGTGAGCAATAGTGAATACTTTGGTACACACCCGCCGCGCTCCTCTCAGCTGGAAAAAAGTAAATAAAATAAAGCATTTGTAAAAACAATTCTTTTTTTCTTCTTTTTTAAATCAGTGCTGATATTTCCTGCGCCGAATAGGTGGGAAGAGGCGCGGAAATCATTGCCAGTGCGGAGTCTCACGCAGTGCTGTTTTTTTTTTTTTTTTGCTTATTCTCTTGTTCAAATGTCAATGAATGATGCCGTTTTACAACACAAAATGCGTTGCCTTTCATGTTGTCGTTGAACGCGTACATACGTACTAAAGGTCTGCACGCCAGTATTTCTAGCCGAGTGCACGAACTCCGTGATACACGCGTGCGTAGGCTTTGTTCATTTGCTTTCTTAGCTAGAGTGACGTTGATTGACTGATTGATTGATTGATTTTTCTCGCTATGACACCATCGCCGCGTCAGCACAGCAAGTGCTCCGAACACGCGCCGTTACACGTCCCCGTTTTGGATAACACCCCCGGAGTCCTTGCGAGCTCTCCCTTTGCGTCTTGCGCGTGGGCACTGCCAGCCACGGCCGCTGCCACCAAACGTGGCAGCAGCTGCTGCTGTTGCCGTGTCTACGATTGCGTCGGCAGCGTCGAACGGGCGAACTCCCGAGACGAGACGTGTTTGAGGCCCACGCAGTTCGTTGCTAATTTTGGTTATAGCACAGAGGCCCTTATAGTTTAGATTGTCAGTACATAGCAGCGGCAATTTTGACAGATTTTGTGGCGCTGTGCTTCGGTGAAAACGTGTATAAGGCTATTGTCTTAAGGATGTGATCTGGCTGGAGAAGCCTGGGCGTCTTCATCGCCCTTCCCTGTTCCTTTCACCCGGCGCCATGACTTTAAGCCCTGCTAGTGAATGTATTAAGAAGGTTGGGTTTGGGTTGTCTGGTTGTCTTCCCTTGTGTGCCGAAATTGGTGCATCTTGAATGACTTTAGTTGAACGAACAGGACAGTAAAGGAAGACACACTGAACACTGGAGCGCCTGTGGGTCTATCATGTCTTCCTTTGTAGTGCTCGTCTTCACTACCGCTCATCTTCTCTTGCGTCCGTGTTTGCGCGCCTTACTTTCACGCTAGCTCAGCTTTCGATATGTTCTATGATAAGAATTGGCATTCCGAGCCAGCCGTTGAGATACGTTGTTGTCGAGCGTCTTCAGGACGTGCGTCTGCCATTTGGCGCGTACGTTCTTCAGCCCAGTGATCTCCGGCCAGCTTTCGATCTAGCCAAGGCCGCGCCGACGTCCCTGATGCGCCGAGCTGTCAAGGTGACCGGGCCAGCGCTTGCACGTGAGCTTCCCGTGTAAGATGGAGTGATGCCTTATAATTTCCAGCGGGAGGTCACTGGAGCAGGTGAATTTCCTTTCCCCTACGCTTGGCAGCTGCTCCACATCTGTTCCTCGTAGCCCCGAGACATTCCAGCCCGTCTCTCCTTGCGTTGTTTCCACCGCTCTGTGGAATGGTGTCGTCCGTCTCAGGTTGTCGAGTAGTTTATTTTGTGTGCGCAGTTTTTTTTAGGTGCGAGTGAGGCAAGTTGCTCTAGCGCATGTGTACAGTGATGAGAAACTGTCGAACAGGTAGTGTGGTTGGGGCCGACGGTTCGACCAGGGGAACCATGCTTTCGTCGTGGCCTTCGTCAGTACAACCCTTTCCGACGATTTCTATCGCTTGATGCCTCCGCCCATTATCTCAGGGAGGGGTAATGATATAGAGGGGGGACGGGCCGTTCAACAGCCACTGCCACCCCCCCACCCCCGCCCCCTTTTACTCCCAAATCATTGCAGTGTGTGTGCATATATACGTGTAGTACGTACGCGCACAAATCTATCAGCCCACGAACGAGCGAACATAAAGGAGGCGGTGTCAGGCTACGCACTCTGTTCGGTGATTACACCACGAATATTGAAAAAGGACAGTAATTATGGATGTTTATATCAATTTCGTGATGATGGTTTGCTTCAGGCGACTTACCTATCCACTCTTTCCCTCTCTATTTGTTGCAGGAACGGCGGCGCCAGCAGTCGGCAGGAAGAAGCAGGCTCGGACACACCGGAAGCGCGGTAAGCGCCGTCTTTCGCACTTCCTGCAGAGCAGTCACTGTACGGGGCGTGTGCGTGTCGTGTATAACAATACGTGTAGCCTCTTACCCGGTCTTTCTTTTGTCGCACACATACACGCTACGTACGCGCTCGGACACGCACCGCAGCGGGCGTATTAAACCGCGCCAGGGAGGCTCTCCTTTCGCTCCGCTGCACAGCGATCGTCCAGCTATGCGCGGTGCGTTGCCCTTCCGTCGCTACACTCCGGTTGTCGACGTTGTCGCCGACGTCGCTGTTGCAAAGCATTGCGATGCGGCAGCGAGGGGTTTCCTGGTTTCCGCCTGCACGCGACGCGTGCGACCGCGTGCCGCCAGGGGCGACGTCGCTGCCTGGTGCGTCTACGTATTTCGACTTGTAACGGCTCTCAGTGCGCGATATGTAGGCAGAGCACAGAAACGCTCCTGTGCCACTTTGCTTCTCGGTACGTACGTGGTCTCTCCTTAGTTAAAGTGGTGTGGCGTCCCCTTGCCCGCGTCGAATAGATATACCACCTGTTTTGTAAAGTAAAAATATGCCTACGTGAGTGTTTGAAGTCAATACGGAGTCATGATTCATAATCGTATCGTGGCCTTCTCTTTAGATAGATAGATAGATAGATAGATAGATAGATAGATAGATAGATAGATAGATAGATAGATAGATAGATAGATAGATAGATAGATAGATAGATAGATAGATAGATAGATAGATAGATAGATAGATTGATTTTGCGAGCGACGTTCTTGTTGATATCCAACGACGCCTGATGTTAGTCTTTTTTTTTTCTATGAAGTGAGATGTTTGTGCAAGAACGAAGCGCGACCAAAAATTATTTGATCTTGAAGTCATGCTGTCATAGTTTTCAAAAACCCAGACGGCTTCTCTACACTGAGAAAATCTGGAATGTTCTAGATTCAGGTCGTATACCTGCGCAGGTTGTAACAGATGTGGCGTGACGCATTGTGGTTTACATTGATCCGAGCAGGTTGCTGACGTCAGCGCACACGACCTGGCGCTCGCCACGCACAGTGGCAACCGCCTACACACGACATGTTCTGTATGACTCCTTATACATAGCACACGTATATACTGTGTTTCATCGAAGTAATGTCCCGTTATGACTCACCTATACGTCGCTGTACCAGTGCGTAACCATTGTCTTTCCTCTTCGGTCCAGCACATCTCCGGATTTTCCCTGCAAACCGTTTGGTGAGCTCTGCGCAACCCATTCTTGTTCTACGTACAGCTTAATTGTGTTGAGCAAGCAGACAGACTCGGCAGCCCTTTTGGCCATGTTTGGGGCGCATCATTTCTTTTTTTTTTTTGTATTTTTGTCATTTCGCGTATACGTCAGCGAGGGGATTGCTTAACTTAACTAAGTCATCATGCCGCACTGCTCTCTGGGATAGTTGTTCTCTCTTCCGATTGGCTCTTTCATCGCCAGTATACCAGTGTCCCTCCTCAACGCGCGCCCTTGCGAAATTGACATTTCGTGCTTTTGCGGTAAACGTTCGACACACGAACTGGCAGGGCGAGCGTCTGGAAAAGAACGCTTGCGAAAGTACACAGGCTGCTGCTGCTGCTCCCGCTGGCTGGCGCTCAACCGTCCGTCCATCGACCTTATTTCCTCTTCTCGCGGGAATTCCCGCCGCTTCGCTGGCCACGCACGGGACAATCTTAGAGAGGCTCACCGGGGCCCCACTTTCCTCGCGTGCAGTCTCTCTTTCGTTCCAGTGGTATGGCACCGTCTCGCCCATGGCACAATGCTGTTTGCTTCTGCCGAAAATGATAAGTAATAAGCAGAGCCTGCTCGCGTTTTACGAGCATTTGCATTCCATTGTGTAGCTTTATTTCTGACGCTTCCGCTGCAGCACTCGTACTCGCCAAAACTCCCTTATTTGTGGTAATGTTGCGACTTCCACTCGCTAAGGCATGGAATAATGGTCTTATGCATAGGCCGTCTCCGTAGCCTCCTGAGAGAGATTATGTCATCTAATCTCGTTTACCGATGACATGGGACGAGAAATCTGAAATGTATAAACGTTTTCTGACCCTGCAGCTGGTAATTGGCTCTGCAAGCAGCAGCCGGACCACGATGGCATCGTTCATTCTCTCTTTCCTTTGCTTTTGTTTATTTATTTATTTATTTTTCGAATTGAAGGAAATACAGCAGGAATTAGAACGAGCGTGGGGAGGGGGGGGGGGGGATGGACCTAAACGGCAGATTAGTTTCAACCATGTAAGTCGGATCCGCCGTGTTAGCAGATAAGGTATATAGCTGACTCGCGACGCCCCGCCTCGGTGGTCTAGTGGCTATGGCACTCGGCCGCTGAACCGAAGGTCGCGGGATCGAATCCCGTCCGCGGCGGCTGCATTTCGATGGAGGCGAAATATTGAAGCCCGTGTACTGTGCGATGTCATTGCACCTTAAAGAGCCCCAGGTGGTGGAAATTTCCGGAGACCTCCACTACGGCGTCTCTCATAATCAGAGCTGGTTTTGGGACGTTAAACAACACAAATCAAGCTAACTCGCGACGGGTGCGGGTTCGATTACCGCGACGACGCGACGGCCGCGTTTCGATGGAGCGGCATGTTTACGAAGACCCGTCTTCTCCGATTGAAGCGAGCGTTGGATCTCTGATGGTCGAAATTAATTCGTACTCTCCCCTCCCTATACGGCGCGCCTCATAGTCATAGCGTTGTCTTGGCACATGAAACCTCAGCAGCTATTGTTGTAATTGCCCTAGGAAGTAGAGAGAGGACATTAAGTCGAAAGTCAAGAATAAGCAATGCGAAAAGGAGGAGGGGGGGTCGTACAAACAATGACAGCACTGTTGCGAGCAGAAGAGCGTGCTCTAGAACGGACATGCGACGTGCCATCAAATCAACAAGGCCATCCATCCATGCATTGTCAGTTCCATTTCGCTGTCTTCCTTTTTCCACGTACAACGTTTCGCTGGCTCTCTTTCTCCCTCATCATTCAGCGTTGTGGAGCGAGCGTTTTCCCCTAACATACGTAACAGTGCACGTCAAGCACTTTCCCGCTGCAAGTTGTTACAGAAACAAGACAGGAAAAAAAAAAAAAATGCTTGAGGGTACGATCATCAGTGCTTGCCTCTGACTGGCAGTGAAGTCATTCGTCCGGAAGATGATTTTTCTCGTGTCGCAGCTCACCGCTGGGGGCGTTCCTGCGAAGCCATGTTTGTGGTCGTCGTCAGCCGTACCGCAGTCGTCCGTACAAAGCAAGGTTGCGCGCTCAGAGAACCGAACTCTTCTTTTCTTTCTTCTTTCTTTTTTTTTTTTTCGTTTTTCATGGCAGCGGAAGCAGATTCGAGAGGCCCTTCTCGTCCAGGTTTGCTGCCGCTGCATCCTCGTATTCCTTCTCGCTGCGTTGTTGACCGCCGTCGAGAGTTTGGTTCTGACAGCGCAGCGGCGGAAAAACGGGTTTCTGTTTCTTTTTTTTTCTTTGTTTGTTTGTTTGCTTGTTTGTCTGTGTCGTTTCAGTGTCTTACATAACTCCCGATATTTTTATTTCGGCCCGGTTCTTGCTGATCCATTCTGTTTTCCTTACTTCGGAAAGCACTTAGTATGTATGCTCTTGTGATGCATGAAGAGCGCTCTTGCGAAAGAAATAAAAAAAATCGCTACGAAAAATAACGGCTGCAAAAACTAATCTCCGATGAACTAACCACAGGGTCGGCTCTCTCTTGCTCCCTCTTCATGAATGCTCTCTTTGCTGTGCTCGTTCTGCACGTTCCTCCTACCGGTTTCCTCGTCAACTCAGCGGAAAATGCTGCTGGTTTATGCATAACCGTAGAGCATAACCTGTTCGCGGTGCCGCCTTGTCGCGTGAATTTCATTTTTCCTTCTCGTCTTCCTTTTCTTTTTTTTTAACGTAAGGGACTGGTTATCACGAGTTTGTACGTTGTTGCATTTGCAGAGCAGCCTGCGCAGCGAGATTCCTAGCATTGTAAAAGCGCGGTCGGGTGAGATCTTTCTTTCTTTCTTTCTTTCTTTCTTTCTTTCTTTCTTTCTTCTTTCTTTCTTTCTTTCTTTCTTTCTTTCTTTGCATGTCGTTCAATGGAAATGCAGACGTGGCTGCGGGGATCGAACCAGCACCTTCGAGCTAAACACACAGATTCGCGAAGATGCACACACAAACACGCACCCCCGTAAGGTGCGCTAGACTGCCTTCTTGTATCGGCCCGCTATCGTGTGTAGAACTGCGTGACATCGGACGACGTTGGGGCGACATAGAAGATTTAAGGACAGAGCGTCGATGCTGTCATGTCAGTGTTTCTGTAAGTGGTGGCTCGGGTTTAAAACGTGCCGGGCGTGCGTGCGTGTGTGCCTTCTGCGCGTACGGCTGTCACGAAGCGCAGGCGTGTGTTTTGTTTTTTTTTTTTTTTTTTTTTTTTTTTTTGAGGCCGCTTTTCAGCGAAACCGGCGCATTCGGAGCACTTCGAGAAAACTCGAAGCGCGCCGCGCGTCCGTTTTACGCGTGCCTGACAGGTCCGTTGTTACCGGGCTGTAACGTGTAGTTTGGAGGCGGCTGCTGCCTGGCAACATTTTTTCTGGAACGCTTGTAACTCCGTGTGCTCCGCTTTCTCGGCAAGGGCATTGCTCGAACGAGACTTGCGGTGTACTTTTATTTCTTTTTTTCCTCCAGATTCTTGGAAGAGTCGTTCCGGACCGCTTTGTCTCGCCGAACCAGCCTGGCGGCGGCGGTGCCCGCTCATCAAACGCAAATCGAACGACCTTGAGGTCCGTTGGAGAATGCGGTTGATGACCGAAACCTTGCCGAATGAGAGAGAGATAGACAGAGAGAAGAGCGTCCACTGAGAAAGAGAACCTAGGTTTGCTGTTCATGCAGAACGGTTGCCTTCAGCAGTATGCGATGCTGGGCTTGTAAAACTTGTTCCCTGGCGAGTCGTTAGAAGGCTAAGGAATGCATGGTAGATGCGACAAGAAAACAAAGACTTAGGGAGGGAGCAGTAGTTAGCGGAAGATCGTAGAAAACGTAAGAAAAAAAAAAATAAGCGTTTTAAGAAAAGCGTGAGAAGCTATCGCTCGATCCACTGCCTGCTATTTGTCAACATAACATGCGTGGCACAGAGAACCCATGGAAATGAGGGCCTTTTGAATCGTGGGCTTTCAACGAACAATGCGACACAGCGGGTCATGTTTTGCTGTGCTCCATCCTGGAATCAAATTGCGTGGTATTTCGGTATCTGAACAGTTTGCCTTGTGTGCGTTAGCTTTTAACCTTTAGGCAGGAAAACCGGGCTCTACCTAATTCTGAAACCGTTGCTGAGAAGCTTGTTGTCAAAGGGAAGGGAAGCGCGTCAAAGACAATTGAGGAGTGTATTTCTTGATATCAATATTTATTTGTTTATTTATTCAAGTTACCCCGAAATGTATTGGGGCTGAGCTAGGGTACGTGTTACATAGGGGCAGGGGTTATATCATTGTGCGTAATGTAAATATCGTGCGCGCGAGCGATATGTTCTTGTATTGTATGTAAATCATATAGCGGTAATTAGCGATCTACACGATATGTAACGGAAAATTTCACTTGATTCTCCAGTGGGCGTAAGATAAGGTAATCGCCGCGGCAAAGTTTATGTAATCACCTGTGAATGAACTCCCGTATAACACGAGGATACGTGTTACCTAGAGTTATTTAGTTTCCTACCACGAAAGTGCCCCGGAATCAAAGCATAAGAGAATCCGTCAAGACACGAATAATAACAAGGTCAGGGACCATTCGAACGTTGAAATGTCGAGAGGGCCTCTTTCGCAGTCACTTCGCGGCGCACTTCGTGCGGCTAGCGAAAACAACGCCCCACGAATTCTTGCGCTTTCGCGCGGGCGGACGGGCGGTGCGCTTTTTTTTTTTTTCGTTTTCTCATTGTTTCTGTAGCGACCGTGCATGCCCACAGACCGTTGAAACCCTTGCGCAATGCGCCGTGCTTTTAGCGCGCCACGTTCTCGCCGTGTATGTCGAGAATCCAGTGCCTTCTTTTTTCTGTCTCTCACGTGATTTCAATGTTTTCGGTGCTCTACTTCGGTAACGAGCGTTTCCTTCGCACGAGCACGCACGCGGCCACCGCATAGCTCGACCAGTGACGTTGATTTGAGCGCCCTCTAGAGAACACGCACGCCATTGTTTTCGTGATCCCTTCGCTGCTGGCGCCACTATGTGTGTGACGCAAGCTTTGCCAAGCGCTGTGCCTCAATGCACGCGCTGGCAGTGGGTACAGACTGTCAGGGGTATGTGCGGTTTTATGTCCCCCCTCCCCCCCCCCCCACCCCTTTTTCTTTTATCCCTTCTTTTGTTTTCTTTGTTCCGCTCACTCTTTCACGGAAGCGATCGTTCGCTGTTTTCCCCCTCGGCTCATTTCCTTGGAATCGAGCACAGCATTTCCCGGGCCTTGCACTTTCGTATAACTGCATCTTCTCTCCGATTGTTCTATCTTGACTTCCTCCTCCATTTTGTCGCTGTCTCGTTTTGCCTTTCTCGAGAAGTGCGTCTCGTTACACGACGCACACAAGGCAGCTGCAAAGGCTCGGCATATCTTTGTGCGACTTAGCGCGTCGGCGGCACTTCTCGTAACTCATTTGAAACTTCCCGCGAATAATCGATGACTCGTCCGGACTTCTGCGATTTACCCGTGGTATCAACAGCGCCGGGTCGTGAGACAGCCGTCTGCATGCAGCCTGGTCTCTTCCCGTATCTACTTCCTTGATAAGCAAACGAGGTTGACGTACCCGATCGGGCCTGCTGGAATATCTTATCGCGGCTGATGCCTGTGAACGATTAATTACATCAGCCGTAATTAAGGCGCTTCACAGAAGCGTACTGCTGCAGTTAAGGAAGATTCACGTGACGTGAGCGCTGCGGCAGAGAGGATGTAGCTGCAATGGTAGCTTGGGCGTCTGAGGTATTGAACTGCTGAGCTCAAGCACGCGGGTTCGACTCCCATCGACGGCAGCTGCATGTCGATAGGGGTGTAGTGGAAAGAAAACACCTGTGTGTGTGTACACTTTGAAGAACCACAGATGGTCACAATAACGCGTCTCACTGCGCTTTCACTGTGCATCTGGAGATAGAAAACAGATATACAGCCCCGTTTTCACCGTGCTGAATATGTATACGACACATTATACGAGCGGACATTGTTAGTGTGTCTCGTCCTACTTTGCAGTAGCAGTGTATTCGTTCGTAGAACACATGGATCACTTCATTCGTCAGCGACGTTTACCATTGGCTGGTTCACCGTGGGCGAGGACAGTATTTGCGGCGAATTTATTTCGGACGAACTGCCGTATTAGTGCGCTAAGCATGACAGAGAGTGGAGCAGGGGCATGGTTGATAATATGTATTATTTTATTAAATTGTTATATAACCAAGTTGGGAGCTAGCAGCCAGTGCTTGCTTAGTATTGTGCGTGTAAGCGCGAAAGGCGTCACAAGAACTACACACTGATATTTTGTTGTCGTATTTATTTATTTATTTATTTATTTATTTATTTGCTAACAGTACGTAGTTTTCTATGGTCGTGCATTTCGCCTTTAAAATGATCATATTGCGTCCTACTTTACTTCACCAGAGGTTGCTTTTATCCCACTTTAAGCTCGGAGGTTTCATTTTTTTCTTTTAATTTTTTATTTTTTACCCAGAAACTGCTCCTAAGACGCTTCTCACAAGATCCTCCTCAATAGCGTACCCAACGTCACGATTGAACGCGCTGTACTAGAACACCTGTTATCCTGAGGATACCCGCGTGGCTCCTGCACTGTAGTAAGTGGACTACTTGTGTCTGTATAGTCCCGCATTGAATAGCCTCCGCCGCGCCGCGTGCGTACATAGGCGCTATAGCAGTGCGGCGGCTGCTATGCGCGGCAGTGCGGTCAAGAGGAAACTGAAAACAGGGTTAAGGACGTGGCGCCTACATAAGACGGGAGGACTATTTCTGGACTTCTCCTTTGCAAGCTGGGCCGGCACAGAGAGCAAACACCTCGCGTGGAGTCGCCGCTGTTGTAGTATACTGCTTAATACTGCTATGGCGGCAGCGCCATTGCCGCCGTCCTTTAACGTGAAGAAAGAAAGAAAGAAGTATGCTGGGCGAAGCGCATGCTCGTGCGGACTTAGCAACCGGCGTATGTCTTCAAGAGGCTAGCTGGTGTTCCCATGTAGAGGCCGTCTCGGGCGCTCACCTGGTTGTATAGGCAAACGACGAAGAACCGCTTGGCTTCCGGTTTTCCTGGAGAGGTTCTATAGTTCTGATGTACCATGTACTGTCAATGTTGGACTTGATGTCTCTTCTACATGTGTTTGAACAAGTGCGACCGATCTTGAGAGGCCACTGAACATAAGATACGTACTACATAGTCCACTGCGGTTCATGCGATCAAACTGAAAAGGTGGAGTCCGATTTTCATTTTTCCACACCAGATCCCTCTTGCTAAATAAATGAAAATAGAGTTTTAAAGAGACCGCTTTGGCTGCAAAAGCGGATACAGTGTTGCGCCTAACATGTGCTTTTTAACCATACTCTTTTGTATCGATTTTTCTCCCTTTCGATCGCGTTATAAAGCGTTGCAGAATAGGTATGCAGTACATGCGGTAGTGAATTGAAACACCTTGCAAGCTTCTTTACTGCGTTCGATGCTGTGGCAGCGGAAGCGGTTAGAAAATCTTAATGCGTACCATTTCTTGCTCCTCATTTGCGTCGCTTACGTTTCAAACGTTTTGCGTATTGATTACGACGTTAAGAGCTTCCCGATTCGGTGACAAGTGGGATCAAATACTGCGGTCGCCATGAAACGTTTGTATGTTTTTTTTTTCTAAACAGTTCACTAGGCGGGCGTAGACAATGGTCGCCGTCGAACTCGAATAAGCGCGAAACCCTTCGATGTATCCGTCACGGAGCTGATCATTGTAAATATCGGAAGATATCGACATACACCATGTGGTGTGCATACGGCGTGCACTCGAACAGACTATGCAGTAAGGAAATTGCTGCAATGAAGTTGCAGGAAATTTTTGCTGTAATGAGTATTGTAATTAAATAAATTCGCGGGCAGGTAGTGTAGTGCTTTCGTGAATTACGTCAAGCGAGTGACTTCATCCATTATTTGCCCAGTTACTTTTATTACTACACAGCATGTACGCTTCCTTTACGGCATATAAGATTTACCAGTAAATGGAAGAGAGAAGTAACAAAAGCAAGTTAGTTTGAGTGGCAGGCTCGCAGCAGTTCTGTTTTAAAATCCGCGTAGCATCCGAATTCGAATTGTTGAATAACGTCGTCGGAAGGGCACGACCCTCGAAACTCCAGCGAAGGTGCTCGACTACGGCCGCACGCTTTGCTGACATTCGATTCGAACAGCTCAGCAACACGTTGTAGACCACTGAAACGCGTAGATGCGCGTGCCGCCAAAAGAGTGGGTTTTCCTTCAGTCAAAGCAGCGATAAGTTGCGTGGTCCCAGGTCCTCCCGCCACCCATGTATTCTGTAGTCAAGCAATCTTCGAGACAAGTTGAAGAGAGGCTTTATTAAAACAGGGGCGAGTTGTCGACGTGGCTATTTAGCCGCTAATTTCAATTTAAGGTGCGGTAAATAAATTGAACATCAGTTGCATGAATTATTTACTTTTGCTAAAGTAATTTCGTTACTTTTCGTAAGTAATAGTAATGTAATGTCATTACTTTTGGGCCAGCGCTAATTTACAGTGTAATTTCATTAAATTTCGGAAAATTCTAGAATTCCTGCAAAGTAACGAGCAGTGTAACTCCATTATTCTTTAGGAGTAATTTTGCCATCGTATGCTTTGAAAACACCTCATGCGCCTCGACGTGTTCAAGGCAATGTCGACATATTGCACCGGATGCCTTTTCTGCTTGCGTAAACACTGCGCGGGCCCCTGTGGATAAATTCTGTGCTTTGGGGAGGCTGAAGTCGCGCACCTGTACTGGAATGATAGAGAGATATACGAGTATCCTCGCGCTTGGCGTGAGGTCACCTGTATTTCTTTATCATTAATTCCAGTGTCTAAGCTCATGGTTCACTTGTGGCTCTGCGTTCTACTATTGCATGTTATTCGTTTGCCGAAACTACTTCACTATAATCCATGTGTGCGCTGCATCTGTGACGTGTGAAGTGTTGATGTTGCTGTATGTACACAGCGCGATGATACTAAACTGAGGTCGTTACCGCGGCTTTGTGTGTGTTTTAAGCACGCATACCCGAGGCTATTCATAGCGTGCGCTTGCGCGTCCTCGTGTTGTGACGCCACCTGCACGTCCTGGCTTGCCTTCGAGCTTGTTTTTCCCCGTTCGGCGCGTTTCCGCCTCAAAGCGACGTTGACGCAACGCACTATGCTGTGCGATGATTCGATGAGCACTATGTCGAGGTCAGTGCGACCCTGCAGTAACACACACACACACACACACACACACACACACACACACACACACACACACACACACACACACACACACACACACACACACACATCCCGGCCGCGGCGGCTGCATTTCGATGGAGGCGAAATGTTGAGGCCCGTGTGCTGTGCGATGTCAGTGCACGTTAAAGAACCCCAGGTGGTCGAAATTTCCGGAGACCTCCACTGCGGCGTCTCTCATAGTCAGAGCTGGTTTTGGGACGTTAAACCCCACAAATCAATCAACACACACATGGTCAGGCGTAAAATACGGCAGTAAATGGGCTCTAGTATTGCGGCGTTATGCATTGTCATTGATGAGAATGATGATGATGACGACTTATGCCACCGTCGCAATATTTTGGGACATCCATCTTCGAGTTTATGGAAAAACGTCATATGTGGTCGTGATGTACTGCCCAAGAAGAAAGAAAGAAAGAAACTGCACACATATAGAAGCACACACACTACAGGCATGCGTGCTCTGCACGTTTGCAGTAAACGGGGTGGATCAATGCAAGGCCAGAACCTATATATCGATTTGCTTACGGTTTCCGCGGGGGACAGAAAGGGCGCGGGCGCGCGCGCATCCAGCAAACGCGCGATTAATATCCTTCGCCTGACGGGAAAACGATGAGCGACTGAAGTGACGTATGGGCGATGCTTGTTCGTTGGAAGCCCTGTATATTAATGCCGTATAGGTATTATACATGCTGTCCATGTTTCTTTCTTTCTTTCTTTCTTTCTTTCTTTCTTTCTTTCTTTCTTTCTTTCTTTCTTTCTTTCTTTCTTTCGGAACGTTTTTTTTTTTTTTCCTTTTCTATATTCCACGCCTAAATCGCCTCGTCGGCAACAGCTCGAGACGTCGAACATCATCTGTCCGCGTATGACGCGCCTGGAGACGCCAGCGGCATGAAGTGTGAGTATAATTTGCCGCGCCAGCGCGCGTTTACGTGCGTTTATGCGCGTTTATGCGCGCTTCAGCAGCACGCCGTCCGCTTTTCTTTATCGACTCTCGTGACGGCCCGCTCGAGCAGTGCATTTATTTATTTTTCGCGTCAGCGATGCAAACGCGTTTCCTTATAAGCGATAATAAGATGTAAGGAGTGTTCTTATATAAAGTCCACGGCTGCGTTATTAGTGCTGCGTACAGTGAGCTTGGTTATTACAGTTCCATAGTCTTCTTTCTTTTTTTCTATTTTTTTTTGTAGCAGTCACGATTCTACATAATAAATGCGTATATCGCGTGTTCGATGCTTCCGCGTTTTGCTTCTTCAGCCGTTGCTGTTTGTTCGCCTTCGAAGGACAGAGCACGCGATTGCGTTGTATAACAGTTTTGCGAACGGCCCGCGGGGCGGCTTTCTAAACCTCAAAGGATAAGTCGTTGAGACGCTTTTAAGTACAATGTAATAGCGAATAAAATGAAATGATGTAGTGGTAGCTCGAACATACCCGTTTCTTTCTGTCTGTGCACGCCTTACAGGTGCGCTGTTCTGGCTTCAGGGGATTGACGCTATGTACGTAACAATGTTGTCGAATTATCTGTTGCAGCCAGAGACATGTATACATGTCTCTGGCTGCATGTCAGCGCAGAGACCGTATACGGTCTCTGCGCTGACTCCTGTAAGTGGGGGCCCATCCCAGCAATCTGCGGGAACTTACTCGCTCTCTCTTCGTGTCTAAGGCGCGTACTTCTTGTATGTATAGTTCTAATGGTAAAATCACCTCGCCATTCTTTTCGTGGTGAGCATATTATATGGCTAGGGTTTTGAGGGCATCAGCAGCGTTTAGAGCAAAGAAAGGCGACGGATTGGGCTGAGCGGGGAGGTTGGCCGCAAGGAAATATCCGACTACCCTGCGCTTAGAACTATAAAATATCGAGGCTGAAAAGAGAGAGAGAGGAGAGCCAAAGTACAGGAGGCGCACCTTCACACTCGCCATACTACTGGTTTATCACATTAACACCAACCCAGGCTACGATGCCTCTGCAGGTCTGTCGTCCATTACAAAAAGAAAAAAAAAATGTGCTATCTTGAGGATTTGATTATCACGACTAACCGGTTGAAACGGCAGCTGATCGTTTGTACTTCGCCTTTCCTTGCGTGCGGCGTCAGCGTTTCTCGGTATATACAGACAGAGGTCTCGAACTGTGCCCTTCCAGCCGGGTCACCGTACCTCGTTGATCTCCGTGTGCCGTCGACCTCGAGAAGAATCCCCGCGGGGATGAAATGCTCCAAGGCAGGAAGCGGTGGAGCACTTTCTTTCGCCCGCACGCGGTGCCGGAGCATTACGCTCCCACATTCCGAAAGAAACAGGCAACCGGATGAGGAGCGCGCGCCGCCTGCTGTATAATCGCTGCAACCCTTTCTCCGTACCTCCGCATGTGAAGCGTACGTCTCTGCTGCTAAAGCGTGTACACGTTACTTTTGTTTCTTGTCTTTCTGCTTGGAACTCTTGCCTTTTCTCCTCCCTCTTCTGAATGCCCTGGCTCACCAATTGCGTGCAGTGCTGTGAGAGCTGTACGTGATCCGTGAACGTGTACCGGCATCGACCTGATTAGACTTTATAATGGCTTTACTCAGCCTTTGTTTGACGCTTGAACTTCTTTAGTGGGGCGGTGACGCCTTCGGCGTTTGCACCACCGCAGAATCCTCGGAAGATGTGATGTTTTATTCTGTAGACAGTAAAATTACTGAAGAGAATTGGTAAGCGCAACTCAAAAGCGAGATAAGGAACACATACGACAACTGCTACTCATTTTCTTTCTTCATGAATTTAAACCAATTATCCCAGCAACAAATTCTGTTAAGACATGCTGGAAGTAGTAGTATAGCAGCTTGGCGTTTGTATGGTGGTGTTTTGTTTGTTTCCATTATATATTCAGTTGGAAGCCGTGGTATAGATCATTACGTTTCGTGCACCAGGCTATTAATCGTTCGAGTCTACCATTTTACATGCAATCCATCGAGACCGCGCGCACACAGCCTCATACAAAGCGGTAACTCACGTTACGACATAAAAAAAAAAAGATTAAGAAAAAACGTCACTTCCAATGCGACGCATGTAAGGAGAAAGCTTTATAGTTTCTCGAACTTTTTTTAATATTTAGAGGATGAAAAAACACGGCAACTGTACAGGAGTACATATGACCATGCATCCAACCGAACGCCTTTCACTCAAAAATGGAAGAAATTTTGTTCATTTTATAACAGCTGTCCCTCGGGAGTCGTGCTTCTATCCATCCCACGTGGTTTTTATGGCGGGCAACGGGCAAGCTTGTCTTTGCGAGACCCGTATAGCCTCTGGGCACGCTGCACGGAACTGCTCCTGAAATGCGATACAGTCATCCGTTCGTCGTGTCGAGTGCACCGACCGCGAGTTCCTACGAAGTACCGTCGCGGTTAAGTCGAATCGTTCCGCTTCGATGTGCCATGGGAATATAATACAAGAAAAGACGCCTCAGGAGGAGCCGCACGCTCAACTGTATACAAGACAAGTAAATGTATAGTCCATTAAAAATCACTTTGGCTTCTGTTTTTTTCATTTTCTTCGGTCAATTCGGAAGCATCCGCAAGCGTATGCCGAACCGTCAGACGACTGAAATGCTCCTGCGTCTCTCCGGGGTGTTTTAAACCACTGCAAACCATTTGAGGGAGATCCCGCAGTCTGCGTTTCGGGCCAGCCGTAGCTTTCGAACGTAGTTTGGAGCGTTTATAAAGTTGTGCGGCTTCGCAATCCCCGGAGAGTAGGTTCCAAGACCCTCGAACGTTTTAGTGATCGACCACAGTTTTTCCCTCCGTTATTCTTGTCATTTGTTCACGTCGGAGACAAGCTGACATTAATCGTCTGAAACGACGTTACAAGGGGAATGGCCGGGGTGTTTTATAGCCTGCCTCATCGCCAGCCCTACTGTCGTCGTCGTGTAGTAGTAGTAGTAGTAGTAGTAGTAGTAGTAGTAGTAGTAGTAGTAGTAGTAGTAGTAGCAGCACTAGTAGTAGTATACAGTAGTAGTATACAGTAGTAGTAGTAGTAGTAGTAGTAGCAATTGTTATAATAAGATTAATGTTAGTATATATACCGATGGGGAACGTTTCTCCCGAGGTATTCCGAAGCTCTTGGAATATGTGCACATGTCTCATTTGTTTTGAAGAGCATCTGATTATTACTAGGCCTGCTTCTGCTACTTAAGTTACCTGCGTCACAATTCCGTTTCAAAATTTACTCGAAATGAAACGTTTCTGAATCCTAGATCTGTACCATTCAACGCAAGCAGTTGAACTATATATTGGGCTTGTTTTATTTATGAATAACTCCTAATTACGTCTGAACTGTATTGCAGTAGCAGCGCGCTTAGCAGGCAAGGACAGTGCTGCGGCCGATGGACTACAAGTATATATGTGCAAGTAGATTATAAGGGTAGTAGCTTTCAGTGAGCACATGACCAAAAATGGGGAAGTGACCGGCGAAATATGTGTCATTTCGAACCTTATACCTGTGACGTTCTTTATACGTAGATGTCATCCACGATGAATTAATGTTCTATACCGCTTGGTGCGAAGCGTGCAACCATATATAACAGCAACGCGAACTAAAACAAACAACGAGTGTTCTAAATTTGCTGCGCGTTCTGCGCCACCCCTCAAACATGTCGAGCTCCGGCCGCCGCAAGTCTCGCCGACCGCGATACGCAAACTTTGCCGCAGAAGCCGCTCCTCGCTTCGCGAGCGCGCTTAATTATTGGCGAACCGAAAACGAGAGCTTGCTCGTCGTTTGTGAATCTGCACGCCAAACCTCCCTGCGCCGATACACCGCGGCTTCGCTGCCACTCGTTAGGCGGCACCGCTATTATCATTTGATACCTGCATGCTTTTCTGTACCTATAGACCACAGTACGCTCAACGTTACGCCTTCTTTGTATCGCCTCGTGTCCTCGCATCTGCTGAAGGCGTCGTGAGCTGTGCGCGAATTTATGCAAGAGCCGATGTCTATGCGGACTTCGTTTTAGAGCGTTTAGTAATGCAGCGACCACGCCTCGCAAGCGCTCGCATGCAACCCCGTCCGTGCCGTGCATACGGTTCCACGCATACAAGCATTTTTTCCCCCTTCCATGCATGCATGCGAAACTTCACGCCCGTAAATCGGGTCGTGCGTTGTTGTGTATGCTTGCTTCGCGTTGCGTGAGACCACGCCTCGAAACGATGCTGCGTATATATATTATACGAGCCTGGTGCCTGACGCGCGAGCATCGTGTTCTCCTGTCGCGAGCCGATATGGCCGATTGTTGTACGCCATCTAGTGCGTCTATATAAGTAGGGCGGGAAAGTTCGGTTGACGATCGGTCACCGAGAATAATTTGAGAGAGAGAGAGAGAGGTGCGTAAGGAGGCTGGATGGATCGAGGCCAGGACGAGGCAATCGTTCGTGCGAGCTGGAGGAAGATTACGCGTTTTATTTTAATGCGCAAGCATTGATCGGCTCCCATGAGTCGGAAACTCAGTCGGAAACTTAACTGCCTCGTATGAGTCGAAATTTTTGTTAAAAGAAGACGGATTGTACCAAAGGTCATGTGACCAAGCGGTGACTTCGCCGCATGGCGTCAGTGATAACGTCTTTGATGAGGTCTTAACCTAAAAGAAAGCGCCTGTTGCTGTCATATCTCTTATTTATTTATTTATTTATTTATTTATTTATTTATTTATTTATTTGAATTTGGGTTGCCGGAAGCAAGGTCAGTTCACGGTTTTCAAAAGGTTTCAAAAGAAAAGAATCGAACCCGGCTCCCCGGAGAGCCAAGCAAGCACGTGCCGCCTTTTAAGCGATCTTTTCTCGGTTCTGAGTAAAAAAAAAAAAAAGAAGAAAAAAAAAAGGTGGGGGGGGGGGGGGGGTCAATTAGTTTGTGGGAATTTCAGTTGATAGTCCAGCTTCGTCCTGTGCGCCTCCTTCTTCTGTGTCCGTGCGCTTTTATCTGGTTTTTCTTCAAAAAGTATGCACCAACTGCCCCAACGGTCGACGCTCTTGTTTCTTGATGTGGGTTACTAAGACATACTGTAATGTGCATTTTCCCTGCAATGGACGCATACGTGCCAACGACCATGGTGGTGATGATGCCAGTTTTTGTATGCCCATGCAGATTCGCTTTTAAGAACATATAGACCGTGGCATCCGTGTGGATACCAGCCCTGCCCGCTTATGTATAGGCCGCTAGATCTGGAAGGCAGAATATGTCATGACGAGTAGTATGGTTGCGATAAGCGTTTGATATTGTGAAATACTAATTCGCTAATACGGAAAAAAATCACACTGTTTTCTACTTAACATTGCTTGGCATCGCATATACAAGGCAAGAATATGTCTGTTCTGAAGAAAGGTGGTCTTGCGCATTCTTGCATACTTGACTTTTTTTTTTTTTTCTGATAACACTTCACCGTCCGACAACTTGCAAACATAGTGCATGCTGATTTTCCTTTTTAGCACGTTGTCCCGTTTCGTGCAAAACGAAATTAAGGAATGCATGGGTGTGTGTGTGTGCGTGTAGGGGGGGGGGGGGGATATCAGAGCATTAAGGTTATAAGGTCACTCGGAACAGCGATCAGAACAACGGCACACGCACTGGTCGCATTATCCTGCTCCGGTACGTCCGTTCGTTTCATTCGTTTCTCCGAAGATTTGCAAAGACTATACATTTGGGGAGCGAATCCAGAAATATTTCCTCATCCTAAGATGCTGTTTTCCATGTGCCTGGTGGCTCGTCTAAAGCAATTCCTAAAACGGTTACAGTCTGTAACATGCTTCTAATAAAATGTGCTCTTATGAGACTTTTTTTTTTCATGCGTATGTCTGCTTGTCCGGACAAGCGGCCTGGATAATTTACCATCCCCACCGAGTGCAGTTTCCCGACGCCATATGTAATGCGTGGGACAAGTATGCGTTCCGTATTATAATATTTCGTCGTCGTTTCCGCGACGAGGTCCGTGTATACTATTAAGTCAGCGGCTTATGCCATCAACTCGGGACTTCCTCCAATGCGATTTACTATACTGTACTGCATACATGCCCACCACCCGAGCACTCAACTTTAAGAGGGTTCCTGCACGCTGGCTCGCCAGATTATTCCGAATTGCTGCTGCTGCTGCTGCTGCCACTGAGAGTCATATACCTTCTCCATTTCTTGCACTCTTCGTGCTTGAAACTGGCGTTCTGCCTTACACTATTCTTTTTTTTTTTTTGCTTTTTTTTCCCCCCGTGTTCTTACGGGACGCACCCGTATATACGTCTGCGAGGTACTTAGTAGCGCTTTTAGTGCAGGTCTCGCGGCGTACTCCGAAGGCGTGCTTTCCTTTTATCGGCTCAGCCGGCTTGCGACGCTGCGCTCCATCCCGGCTATATAACGCGGAAGCCTGCCGGACTCTCGGGCAAACCGAGAAATCCTTTTAAAAAAGCCGAGGGCGACGCTTTTCCGCGACCTTTCGACCTTATACACTACGTTACTTGGCGCTCTGCTCCGCCGGTTTCCATTGGTTAAAAAAGAAGAAAAGGAAGAAAGACAAGGAAGAAACAAGCGAACGGACCTATCTATAATAGTCTTCCTCTTTTCCGCACGAAGGAGCTTTCCCAGTGAAACACGGCACGTGTGTGCTTTTCGCGGTTTTTTTTTCTTTGTTTATTATTTGTTTTTGTAAGCCTGCCTCGCTGTGCGCTGTGCACGGGTCTCCCAATAGCGGCAGGACCATTGGCAAATAAGATCTGTGAACCGAAACCGAGAACTCCGGCTGCAACTTGTGCGAGAACGCGTAAGGCATGTTTATCTGGGGGCACTGTCACTCGTACGTGCCTTCTAGATACATAGCGGCGCACTTCCATAACTTCTTCGGCAAACTTAGAAAAAAAAAAATGGCTGACGCGGAGGAAACGCTCCGCGACGTCTAATTACTGTCGTTTCCTTGTCTGGCTTTATGTAGTGACTTGCAGCGTTGTCTGAGATCCCATAAGGCGTTTGTCGATTCCGCGTGTACTTGGTCCCAGTCGTCGTCGTACAGTGTTTCGGTATAAATGTGAAAAAAAAAAAAAAAGAACAAGATGTTCCTGCTTCTGTGTGCCCGTGTGTCCATTGGGAGCCTGACCTTGCAGTATTTGCAAACATCGGTGCACGCGTGCGCCATCTTCGGCTTCCGGATTAGTCACTTAGAAGCGCTCCCGTCTGTTCTATTTGTCTGGCCCGTTGCAGTCCACGCAGTGATGCATGGACGTTTGCACGGCTGGAGGTTCCGCACTCGGGTGCGACCTCTTGTCACCCTTGTTTCTTACTTGGCAGTGTGAACCTTCGGTCTTGTGTGCGTCATTCATTCTGGCGTTACTTATGAATATTTTTTTTTCTTATTGTCTAGCTTACTCGACTAACCGTTAGGAAGGGACAGGTGTTTCAGGTTGCTGTCATCGGCGGGGTTATTTTCTGGCGTAGAGTCAACTACATTCTTTGACGAAAGCAGAAAGAAAGGATCATGTCATATAGATTTCTGCGACAAAAGGCGTGTTCGTCTGCGGTTCCCCTACCCCGCACCTTTTCCCCCCACCCTCTCAATCCTAAAGAAAGGCTCGTTTCCCCGTTTCAGTGGCAGTGCCCATCTAAACTCGAGCAGTCTAGTTGCGTCTTCATAGCTGTTGTTTAAAACAGCACACATGTTTGATCGTGTGTCGCTGTGTAGCGTACATACGTACCATTTGCCGATCTATACGTCTAGCTGCAGGGATATTCAAGGTCGTAGAAGGTTGAGGGAGTCCCTCGTATGTCTACACCCCCCCCTCCCTTTCCCTCTCATATTTTGGAGCACTGCCTGATCGACGTCGACCTTGCTTGTCTCTGGTCGATGGAAGCTTACCCCAAAAAAACATGCCGCTCATCATGGTCTTATCGTCACATACTGTACCCCCTCTCCCTGTCTCTCCCCCCTTCGAACGCTGTTGTCGTATGCGAGAAGTACGATACACGACCTTGCCCTTCATATACCTCCAGCCGCACTGCAGCTGTTCGATACTCTTTGTCTCTTTGTCTGACAGTGTCAGAAAGCATCACAGTCGCATCGCTCTATGCTTTCTCTCCTCTCCTTGAAGCACTGTTGTGATCGCTTATAGCATCTACATAACGTGACCTTGCCCTTCAAGCACCTCAGTCTCGCAACAGCTGTTCGCAACTCTCTGTCCCCTCTGTCTGTCCATCAACGTCAGGTGTTGCGACGTCGTCTTTTGCTTCGCGAAGGCCTGGGCCGTGACACTTTGCACTTCGTGTCTGTTCCGGACGTGCACGTTGCGATGCGTGAAGATGTTTCAGTGGCGCGGAGTGAGTGATAAAGAAAGGGAGAGAGAGAGAAAGAAAGGGAAGGGGAGGGTGTTGAAGCTGTGTGTTCTGAGGGGGCCACAGTGACGCCTGATTCGCTCTCTCGCGTTGTTGATCGCCTGTAGCGCCGGCTTTTCCATTGTGCGCGCGCACCAGCAGATGTGTACGCCGTTCCGCTTTTGGCGACTCGAAAAGTGAAGTGAAGCGTGACTGTAAACAAGGTGAACTGGCGTCAGTGGCGTTCGTATTGTCGATCTCTCTCAGCTGAATAATAAATCCCTCTCGCCGTCATCTATTACCATGCAAACCTTCCGTGATCTTAGCTTTTACCGCTCCTGTTAGGGCTAGTAGTATAGTGACAGTAGTAATTGTTGTTTTAGTAGTAGTAGTAGTAGTAGTAGTAGTAGTAGTAGTAGTAGTAGTAGTAGTAGTAGTAGTAGCAGCAGCAGCAGCATATAGGTTTTCATTGCGCGCTTCTGCGATCGTGCATTTACCGCCGCCATAGCAACAAACCGAATGTGTTGCGCGCATTATTCTGATTGATCTGCATCGCCAGCTAATCGATACGGCGCAAAGGCACAAAACGCTTTGCGATTACAATGTTCCAGTTATTAATCGCCATGTGGCTCTGAAGGCTCAGAAAACTCCAATGACTGCTACCTTAGGTTGCTTTTTCCATTGTGGTGTACTATACGACTCCTTCGAGGGTGAGGGAAAGTGTCCGCTCCGCAACTGCTTCCGCGGTGGCTGACACTTTCTGTTTAGGCCACGCGTTCTTAGTTGCTTCGAGGAATCGGGCTGCAGACGCATAGGGACTGGCGAGCCCCTCAAGGTCATGGTGAAAGAAAGAGGAGAAAGCGTTGCTCTGTAATATCGATACTTGCGGAACTTGTAGGTCGAGGGGATGGCGGGATAGGGTAAATACAAGGCAGACTTAGGAACGAGCTTATCGCGAGTGAGAAAATTCTGTAGTGAAAGGAAGGGGAAACGGCACGTGCATGCACATATATAGAGAGGTACTAGCCGGACGCATCGATCTGTTTTGGGGCGTGTAACGCGCAGAAAAGAATCTCTCAGGCGATCGAGGATGTTATATGGGCGGACGTCCTTCTCTGACCTGTGCGCTTAGCAGTGTTCTTGCGTCGTGCGTCGTACGGCAGCGCGGATAACAGGCTGACCGTTGTTGCTTTGTTGCTGTTAGCCCCCTTCGAACCGCGCGCGCGCGCGCGCGCGCGTGTGTGTGTGTGTGTGTGTGTGTGTGTGTGTGTGTGTGTGTGTGTGTGTGTGTGTGTGTGTGTGTGTGTGTGTGTGTGTGTGTGTGTGTGATATTCGAAGCTGGATATTCATAGTAGATGCGTATTCGAAAAATCCGATATTCACGCGCACCTTCTAATGTAACTGTGGCTTGCACGTTTCGCTTGACTGCTAGTGTACAGCATTAGCTGTGCGGTAATAATTACGTCACAGTGGGTTCATTATTTTCTTTCGACCAGAACACTGACGCGACTAAAAAAAAGGTATCGAATGTATTGTACAGTTAAGCTAATCACTTCTAGATGTCGCTAGCAGTTCTGCTTTTACCGTAAACGCCTCCATAGGACCGGCATCCATAAACGTAAAGAAGTTGATATACGGACAGTCTGAAATCTTATTGATTGATCGATTGATTTTGTGGGGTTTTACGTCCCAGAAGCACAATATGATTATGAGAGACGTCGCAATGGAAGGTTCCGGAAATTTCGACCACCTGGCGTTCTTTAGCGTGCACTGACATCGCACAGCACACGGGACTGAACACTTCGCATCCGTAGAAACGCAGCCGCCGCGGCCGGGATTCGATCCCGCGACTTTCGGATAAGCTTCTGGTGGCATAGCCGCTATAGACCACCGTGGCGGGGCAGAAACTAAAATCTGTTAATGACGAAAGGCACCTTGTGTTTCGTACTTTCGCACACGTGTTCGTACGGCCGTTCCAGCTCGCGCACGGGTGTTTGTTCCCGAAATAGTGCAGTGTAACAACCGGATTCTCCTTGCGTGTTCGTCCAAGAACTTCGCGTGACGCTGTTTGACCGCAACACAGGCAACGACAGCGACCGTGGAGAAACAAAGCACACACTTTGTTGTTCTTTTTTTTTTTTTTCCTTCTTTTTGTCGTTTCATTGTTCGGCAGGGGCGGAGAGCATCGAATCAACTGATGGCCACAGATTAAGGCGCAAGGACAATCGCCGTATGAAAAAAAAAAAAAAAAAACGAAGCATATATACTGTTCGCTGCCCTCTGCCACGAACTTTCATCCTGTGAGCTGCACAGGACGTCGTATGCACGTGATTGGCATACTTACGAGCTTCGCCGTTTGTCGATTGTTCGTCGGCAATAAAATTGCTGCGAGGCCGTTTCGCCTATTGTTTCGTGTTCCTTAATTATACAGAAAGCTATTCGGGTGCGGCTATATGTGCTCGCGCGTGCTCACCAAACTGTGCTGCCGACCGTGCCCGTCTGTGTGCGCATCCACAAGCTACGACTTCAGTTGTCCTCGTGCTCCAAGCGACAATAAAAAAAAAAAAAAAAGACACATGATTGCTTTTGTTATTTTCTTCGGTTATTTAAACTTTTCGAAAATGCCGAAAGCGCTCTTTCTGACGTGAGAGCTAGCGCGCGCAGTATAATAATAATAATAATAATAATAATAATAATAATAATAATAATAATAATAATAATAATGCGCGAGTAAGAAAAATACAGGTGGCTGCACTGCCTCCACCGTTCCCTTGCCGACGTGCCGTGAAGTCAAGAATTTTGACTGCGTCTGCTATGAACTAGGTAACCCTTTTTAAATGTAAAAAAAGGGACTGCTGTGTACTCTATATAATGAGGAAGCCAAAGAAATGCACAGTAGGTTTCGGACAATTTTATAAAGCCAGCTTTGTGGAATCTTTTTTGTTCAATAGTGAGACTGACCTTCATTTCCTCCTCTAACAATGCACCTACGAAGAGGGGGAGCGGGGCGTGAGGGGGCCATCACTCCCTAATTACCTGGAGCTGTAAAGGGCACATCTGCGCCAGACCTTCATGCACTGAGCTGCGTTTTGAACTCAGTGGGAAAAGGTCGAGTGGCGACGGTGAAACTATGCTTACCCTAATGACGATAGCTGCACGCCTATGAATGTACGCATGCTGGCAAATTTAATAACTGTTCGAGCTCTAAAAATGATTGGGCTGATGGAATACTAGCCCTAGGAGAGAAAACGCGAGTCACGTGATCACTGGGCCCCAGTGCCTTCATTGCAAGTCATGAAAGAAAGCGTCGACTTTGCTTCCGCGTCAGCTCGAAATCTGGTTAGTTTGATGCGATGCAGCCCATTTTGAAATTCCTGGCTTAGCAAAGTCATTATTGAAAAGGAGGCCAAGGGGTGAATGACGAAGGAAAGATAAAGTCTGTGTTGTAAAGGAGAATTTGTTCGGTTTGCTGCCCAAATTGTACGTATTTTCTTTTATTTCGTTTACCTTAATTTATTTATTTGCGATATTCTCAATAGTCAACAGACGTTACCATAGTTTTGGTAACAAAATCACAACAAACAGGACTGTAAATACGAAGCTGTACAGCATTTCTAATTGTGGAGTAATAGTGAAGAAGAGATGTGCTACAGTAAGATGGCATGTTAATTTATTTGTGGGGTTTAACGTCGCAAAACCAGCTCTGATTATGAGAGACGCCGTAGTGGAGGTCTCCGGAAATTTCGACCACCTGGGGTTCTTTAACGTGCATTGACATCGCACAGTACACGGGCCTCAACATTTCGCCTCCATCGAAATGCAGCCGCTGCGGCCGGGATTCGATCCCGCGACCTTCGGATCAGCAGCCGAGTGTCATAACCACTAGGCCACTGTGGCGGGGCAAGATGGCATGTTCAATGGCATGGATATGTGGTATGCGAGCTGATCGTCACAATTAATTACGCCCTTGTAAGGCTAACAGCTTCATTATAAGGAAAAGGAGGAATGAAAAAAAAAAGGTGGTGTGTGTGTGTGTGTGTGTGTGTGTGTGTGTGTGTGTGTGTGTGTGTGGGTGGGTGGGTGGGTGGGTGCAAATAGTGTTCTTGAGTTCAACATGTTTATGAAACGCCTAATACATATAGGAAAGTTTCCTAAGCTTGCACGACGCGCTAAATCGTTGTTATAATGTTACGTTAATACTATTACCCTTGGCCGAACGTTTTCCGCAGTGTACCGTATAAACACTTTTAATCCACCCGCTGAAACTGCGCGTGTAACCAGCGGTGACTGAGCTTTTAAACGCGCGCAGCCGTGCGATCGCCGCTGAGTGCCGTTATATATATATATATATATATATATATATATATATATATATATATATATATATATATATATATATATATATATATATATGCACGACTGGGCAACTTGCTCGCGCCTATAAGGCCGGTCGTCCTTGAATTCACTATGTATGCAACGCCAAGGCGATCCGCAGACGCGAACTCTGCACCGACGGCGGCGATTCGTGCGCACGAAATCGCTCCTTCGTTTCTTTTTCTTTCTTTCTTTCTTTCTTTCTTTCTTTCTTTCTTTTTGTTTTTTATTGCTATATCGTATACCTACACAAACCGTGACGGTGTGCCATCCGCTTGCGCTCGCTGCGCCCTTATAGCTGGGGCCGAGCCTTAAATGACCTATTCTCTCCCGCATGCCCGGGGGACAAGTCTCCTCCACGTGGCGAGGGCGTTACTGGCCGCAGTGTAGATGCGTGCATGCATACCGGACGATCGTTGTTCGACCTCCTGCTTGAAGACGAGGACGTCCCCTGCATGTCCGGCTGATCGAAACTGCCTGCCCTGCGGATCGATAGCTTACGTGTGTGCTGCCTTGGTGATCTTTATATGTATATGTATTAGTTGCGCGTTGGTATTATATGTGACATAGCGTTGTGACCTCCTTTCGCTGATTGTTGTGCCCGTTTCAATCCGTTCAACCGTGGCCTCCTCACCGTGTAATGCCGCTTCTGCAGTATTCTGCCCAAATCGCGTCGTGTAATGAATGGACAGGGCCGCGTACGTGAGGCGCGCAGTGAAATGGCGGTGCTTTGCTTTTTTTTTTTCTTTTTTTTCCTATTCTTCTTGTTCTTTTTAAGGGAGGGGGGGGGGGGGTGTACCTGTAGTTGCTAGGATATGTACAACTGTGCCGCCGCGTCTTTGCTGTTTTGTGTGCAGAAGCGGTGTAGTGTGTTGGACTACTGCGGAAGGCTGTGGTTGCGTTGACGCAGCGCACTGGTCTATATAGGCTACTACGTGAACAGGGATCTAGAATACCGCCAGGATTGGCTTTCACGATATCACAGGGGTGGTGTGTCACCTTTTTCCGCTTCCGGCGAGAAACCATTAACTTTTTAATTCTCGGTTTCATTTCTTCTCCGCTTGTGGTTTGCTAATGGAATGAACCAATTCCGCGAGTATAAACGTTGAATTTTACATTGCAACAATGATTTGTTTCCTTTGCCTCCTTGAATACACAGCTATTTTCGAGTGCCAACACCACACATTGTCTCGCGTGTCCCGGACGTCGCCGGTTGGACCCGCCCCTCACGAGTAGATGGTGAAGATGAGAGCCGGGAAAGATGGGATCGTATCGCCCTTCACTGTTAGATGGGGAAGATTGGCATATAGGAACGAGTTGCACCTTGTATCCAGAATATTCGGTATCGCTGACTCGTTTGAGTCCCATAAATACTGAGGGGCGCCCACGTGACGTACATGACCCTCGGCCTGCACCGAGTGATGCCACATCGTGGAACCGACTCCACGACCTGCCGAAGCACAACAGTCCAAGGGCGACCGCGCGCCCAGTCGCGCACAGCTGACGTTAGCGGCGTCAGTGTAACGCGGCCGCGGAAAAGCACTGGCAGCGTCGGCGGCGGCGGCAAGTTTTGCCGAGCAACGATTCGAGGCCATCCTGGCCGTCGTCCGGCGCCAATTTCTCCTTGGAAGCAGCAACGACCGAGACGCCCGCTGTCGTTTCGAGAGCGAGAGCTGCCTCTGCGCGTCGCGTTTCAGACGTCGGGACCCCAGCGCATGCACGCACTATACATTGTGAGCGATGGCGACACTGTATACGTGCCCCGTCTCAAGGTTTACGATTTGGAAGGAACGACGTCTGGCTATACAGGCATAGTGCATGTAAGTTGCCTAGATTTCCGGCGTTGCAGGAAGCGTACGTTAAAAAAAAAAAAATTATGCAGGAACGGGCCAACACTGTAAAACAGTGCCGCCCTTTGGGTTGCCTTTCGTTCGCACAAAGTATAACCGGGGTCTGGCTTGCGTTTCCTTCCTTGCAAGCTCTGCTTTCGCCACTTTCCTCAACGAATGCTATGCCGCGTTGATAGCGCGTACGGCGTTACTACGCGACCTGGGCTGTCTTATCTCAGAACGGTTCAGAAATTAAACTGCGCCCGTATTCACAAAAGCAACGTACGCTAAAGACGTTCGTAAGAGACTATTTCAACCAATCACTGTGCCGAGCATGTTGTTAGCAAAGCCCTCCAGCCAATGGCAAAAATCGCATACGAAAGTGAAATTTTGTGAATTCGACCCCTGGTTCGCTTTCTCTCCCTTTATTGGTAGGTATAGCGCTTGCGTCAGTAGAGAGCGACATTGTCCAGTCACGCTGGGCTAGTTGGTTTACAATGGTAAATGATTACGGTTCATAATGTTATGCAGAGCGCAAATTAACTACAGTACAGTGAAGAGCAAAGAGTTTTTCACTCAATAGTAATTTTTCTAGTGTGATTTTCACTCTCCCATAGCTAACTTGCGCTCTGCAATGACGCCAGGGCAAGTGAACGAGTTCACCTCCCGAACTGTTATAAAGTATCGTAAAGTCAGTGACGTAGCCAGGGCTTTATTTCTTTATGCATGTTCGTGTTTTTCCAGTAACCTAATGAAGCTAGCAGAAGATGAAGCCAAGGAAGGCATAACGGACATCAGTTATAGCTTTTAGCTGTAGTAATTATGACGTGAACGGAAAGGAATGGAAAAGCGGACGAACAAGGACACCTGTCGTCGGCAGGGATCGAACCTACGATCTTCGGATAACGCGCCCGATGCTCTGTCAACTGTTCAAGAAGTAATACAAGTGTAGTATTACGGGTATACGGGCCTTTACTGTGCGCGTTAGTGTTGAAGGCACCATTCTTAACACAATCCCCTGCGATGGTGAGCAGCTATTACGAATTTCTGTGTGTTCTTACCATCAAGCAATAGTTTCTTAAAAAGTACCGATGTTTCAAGGTCGTGCAGTTGCTTGAATCCAGAAGGACGAAGCTTACTCGAACACACGTGTGCGCTGCCTCTAGAAAGCAGTGCCCGTATTCGCAAAAAAACATCTCACGCTAAAATTGTTCGTATGAGAATACATCCAATCACGATGCTGGACATATCATTAGCAATGCCGGTTGACCAATGGGAAAATGCACCTACGAAAGAGAAGCTTTGCGAATCCAGCCCCTTTCGTTCTTCTTTTCTTTGAATTTCACGTCAGCAACGCTGAACCGCTGTATGCAAGTATACGCTTGGAGTTCCTGTAGATATTGCTGAGCTGCAGTTTCCAACTCCACAGTAACCTTTGTACAAAACGTCATGCGCGGTGCAGTTTTACATTGTGATGCGATGGCGACACATTCGCCTACAGCGTCATTGTTATGCGTGCGTCCGTCTCAAGGTTTATGGTTTGGAACGGCCGTATCGCTGGCAACATTACGGACACGCACGGTCGTGCATTTCTCTCTCTCTCTCTCTCTCTCTCTCTTCGACGGGGGGGGGGGGGGAGGAAGAGGAGGGGAGGGATTTAGGCGCGGCTGCACACGAAGCGTTGTGCACGCGTAAGAAACAGTGCCCACCGAATCTACGAATCTGTACTCTTGCTTTGTTTGTTTGTTAGAGATGCGCTTATTGCGCTGGCTATAAAAGTATAGCACGCGCAGCACTGACATCGCCGGACGCAACGAAATACTCAGCGAGTTTACTTTCGTGTTCCCGAAACGTGTCAATAAACGAAAAAAACAGTAGAGGGGGCAGCGGGGGATGACTTGTGCTGTACTTGGTCGTAAGAAACATTTCCACACAATCCGAATAGCCAGCTGGCCAATAGCGATCACTTACGAACAAACGGCTTTGTGAGTACGACACCTGGCTCCAAGCTGATCATCATGGACTCAACGATCTTTCATAGCTTTCTCCTATGTATTCATCCTTTGAGACTACAGTGTTTTGGAATGGGGCCTCCGCATTCAAACGAGAATTGTACATTGCTAATTCATGTTTATGGTATTGCTGTATTTACACCCAGCTTAACGAATGCCTTTGCGCAGTTGTTTTTCATCTGCATTACAATTCTCTCTCTCTCTCTCTTCTGAGCCACGTTCGCGATTGGAACAATGGCACTTTCCTATCCCGACCGCGGCGGCCGCATTTTCGATGGAGGTGAAAATGCCAGAGGCCCGTGTACTGTGCGTTGTCAGTGCACGTCAAAGTACCCCAGGTGGTCAAAATTTCCGGAGCCCTCCACTGCGGCTTTTCTCTCCTTACTGTCTCTTTCAGTCCCTTTCCCCTACCCCTACAGGCACTTAGCCGTGCTCCCGACATGGGTTGCAGAAATTAGTGTCCTTTCCTTGTCCGCCGCGGTGGTGTAGTGGTTACGGTACTCGGCTGCCACCCAAAATACGCGGGTTCGATCCCGGCCGCGGCGGTCGCATTTTCGATGGAGGCGAAAATGCCAGAGGCCCGTGTACTGTGCGTTGTCAGTGCACGTTAAAGAACCCCAGGTGGTCTAAATTTCCGGAGCCCTCCACTACGGCCTTTCTCTCCTCTCTATCTCTTTCACTCCCTTTCCCCCACCCCCACGGACGCTTAGCCGTGCTCCCTACATGGGCTGCAGAAATTAGCGTCCTTTCCTAACCGAACCACAATCATCATCATCATCATCTATAGGGCTACGTTGCAGAGAGGACGCTTGTCCGGGCCACCGAGTGTGTGCCTCAGGGTTTCCCAGATGGGCCGTCGTTGACGGCTTCTCTGGCGCGCGAACGCGCCCGGGCGACAGGAAAGAGGAGGCCATCGCTGGCGTCGATCTCTCTTCGCCACGCGACGCGCGTTAATTCGGGCGCGAGACGACGACGACGCGGCAGCAGCGCGTTCCGATGGATACACAAGTTGGACGTCGTCCATCACCTTCCGACGAGCGGTGTGCTACGCAAGCGCGAACGGCAGCCTTCATGGAAACATGCACTGCTCGGACGGCAGCGGCTGACCGACGTCGTCAACTCTTTCGTTCTTTCCTTCCTTCCTTCTTTCTTTCTTTATTGCGACGTGTGCGTGTGTGGGTAAGATTTACCTCTGAGCATAAAGAAACGGAGGTTAACGGGAGGGCAGGAGATAAAAAAAAAAAAGAACTCAATTATTGACGTGAGATACGGTGATGACAGCGCGGCTTCTATATAGAGTAGATAGCCGGCAATAGTCAAGAAATAGCCAATATGTACCAACGTTTAAGTGATTTAGGCGCTCGACTCTGTATAGCGTGCATTATGCACTGGTTAACCAGTTTCAATTTTAACACAGCCAGAGCCAGGCAGTTGATCACAAGTGCGGGTGGATCCGCTGTTTGAATTTTATCTGCTTTTGTTTGTTGTTTGTTTGTTTGTTTGTTTGTTTGTTTGTTTGTAATAAAATGGAGGTATGACCAAGTCGCTGCTAAATAATTCTCGCGTCTGTCATAGCACACACATAACTACAGTCTCGTTACCATTAATCCAGCTGCATTGTGGATGTTTGCTCTACGTGGCTAACGGTATACCGTTTGTCTTAATCTCGCTGTCCATCATACTCGGGTACGTTGTAATTATATGCTCACACGCGTTACGCATGTGCATACAGGCAACCAGGCCTGTAGCCAGGAAATTTTTTTTCTTGTATGTGCGCGAGTGTGTGTGTGTGTATGGGAAATGGGGGGAGGGGGCGTTTGCTAAAGCCGTCGACTATTTGAGAAAAACGTCCATTTTCTTTATTTCATTTCGGCAAAAATGGCAGTATTTACATTAAGTGACTTTTAAGTGCAACGTTATTAATAGGCCTAAGCTTTATATTATTAGCACTACACTGTTGTTACAACACTACCCCTCAACCAAAATTTTGGGAGGGGCCCGGGTCCCTAGGGCCGCTCGGCCTGGCTACGAGCCTGCAGGCAACTATAGGTCATGCACCTGAACTTTCATTGCCGGTAATATTACGCAGGTTGGCACGCGTTCTTTCTTTCTTTCTTTCTTTCTTTCTTTCTTTCTTTCTTTCTTTCTTTCTTTCTTTCTTTCTTTCTTTCTTTCTTTCTTTCTTTCTTTCTTTTCGTTCTCTCTCATAGTCATTAAGGATCCCCGCTCTGCCTCAGTTAATTAAGCCCCGTTTCGCAAGCCACGTTCTCCTTACCGAGTTGTCAGGCAGCCTTAACTACATTCTGAGATGGATACACGTCGTCAGCCTCGCACGTCGAGCCTGTGCTGCACGCGTACGGACTGCACACCGGACACCTCGAGTCCGTACATTTATGACGCCGGCCGAGATCACTGGCCTCCCTATAGCACGATGCCTCTAGCAAGAAACTGGTTCTCCTCGTCCATTATACGCTATCTTTCCTCTCAGTCGTTTCTTTATTACGTGCGTATACCACGGAGCGAAGTCAGTCAAGGGAGGTCATTAGCGCGGCTGGTTATATCATGGTCGGCGCTGCTTTCTAACTCTTCTTCGTCAACGTTAACGTCGGCTTCTAGCACTGTTATGACATCACGTCGCCGTGCACGCCGAAGGTTTGGCGGTTGGCGCAAGCCACGGCCGTGTGTGCTGGAACCGTGCGGACTCCCTATCGCACCGGAAGCGAAACGGTGGACCACCGGGCGTAAAAAAAACTCTCCTGCCTGTTCTTATCTCACTCGTACGTGGCTGCATGCGATGGTCATGCGAAATGGCCGTGCCGTGAGCGACCGACAGGCCTGCGGTCGCTAATGGTCGTATACGTACTGCTGGTGTTGCCTTTACTATACGGTTTCGGTTTTCTCTCGTCATCGCATTCCGCGCCTCTGTTTCTTTTCGTCTTGCTTTGAGCGAATATCAGTGTTGACTAACTTCAGGCTGTCTGTCAGGTTCGTAGGTCTCTCGATGTGTATAGTTTCTCGCGCTTGCTTGCTTTCGCTTTTAATGCGTTAACATTGGTAGTTGTCAAAGTGGAGTGAAGTTTGTATGTAGCGTATACCTTATGTATTTATTTCTCGTATGCATTTTTTACGCGCCTCGATCCATCAAATTACTGGCTTTCTTTCTTTCTTTCTTTCTTTCTTTCTTTCTTTCTTTCTTTCTTTCTTTCTTTCTTTTCTTTCTTTCTTTCTTTCTTTCTTTCTT